>OY744555.1:11759182-11859182 GCA_963556195.1 Sepiola atlantica
TGAAAAATTAGCAATCAGTTTAGAGCAATTAGTCGATTGTTATGAAGAAATAGGAATTTATTGGAAAAAAAAAAAAAATTCTTTTTTTTTTTTTTTTTTAGAAAAAAAAAAAAAGCATGTATGAGAAAAAAAAAACGTTATGATCACCATTAATTTTTTTTGGCTTTTGTTTTTTTCTTTAATGATAAAATTAATTGAGGCTGGTTTGTTTGTTTTGTATGTTTTGTTTGTCTTTTTTTTCTCTTTCTTGTATTTTAGGGCATATCAATTTCCTTTCCACTGCAGCTTAATAACATGTGGCAAATTTGTCACCTGGGGACAAGACTCAAACAAAAACACAAAAAATATAATTTTCCCGATTTCCGAGATGAAAAACGTGTCAATTATTCAATAAAATACTAATCAATCCTCAAATAGTTTCCAAGAAAACAACAGCTTTATAAATATAAGTTGAACTATTTATTACACTGACAGAGAAATTAAAAGACCAATTCACATTCAAAATTGAACAATAGATTTCTAATAATACTGATCATGTGTATGCAATTGACGTATTAAGTTTAATTTGTATATTTCTTTGCAAAAGGACATCTCATTAATTCACTATCAGTTCTTATTGTTTTCTTAGGTGACATGTTAGACCGCTCTTAAAAATAAAATATCTAAAGAAATGTATAAACAAACACCTGCCAACAACTACGAGAGGGCGTGTATACTCCTCATGTGTCAGAAGTGTGCTGTTGTATGGCTCAGAAACTTGGGCTGTCTCTGCTGGCATACTAAAGAAGCTGCACCGTAATGACAGGGCAATGGTCAGATGGATCTGTTTGGTGAGGCCTCAACAGTACGTTTCTTTTGAATCCCTGCTCTCACAGGTCGACTTGAAAAGCCTTACGGACATCATGCGGAAGAACAGACTGCGTTGGTTGGGTCACATTGAGCGTAGCGATGGCTGGATTGCTAAAGTCCGAAAGTTGAATGTGCCAGCAGAGAACATCACCACTGGCAGACCCAAGTTGACTTGGGAGGACGTAGTCAAACGTGATAGTAAGGCCATGGGTATGGATTCCATCAAACCTTGCCAAAGACAGGAGTGGAGAGGAAGACTTAGATTTCGAGACTAGACAATCAGGCCCCACCCTCATCAGAGGATTAATTGTGGCCTGATTCAACAAATAAACCGGTTGATGATGATGATGATGATGATGATGATGATGATGATATGTACTTACGTGGTAGATGAAAAAAAAGACTGTACACCAAAAATTATGCAAATTCATCCAGTATTTATTTAATTATAAATAAAAAACGATTTTATCGCTCGGTAGATATTTCCACCATTTTCAAGTGGTTAAGGACGATAACTCATATGTTCACGATTTCGAGGTTTGGGGTCTCCATTGTTTACAAAAATGTCAAAATGTACGTAAAATCATTTTTTTTTCTTTTTCTTATAATTCAATAAATACTGGATGAATTTGCGTAATTTTTTCTGCACAATCTTATTTTCAGCTAACACGTACGTACATAATAAAGTTTATACATTCTTTAAATATTTCAATGTCAGGGTTGATATGCACAAGCAACTTTTCTTATTCACTGATTGTTAGCATTTTACTATAAGAACACAGTTCTATTCACAAATATGTTTATGTTGTGGATAAAGGGTTAGGGCTAGCATTTTAGATGAAAAGAGTCTTTACAGTCAATTTACGACTGCGGTTAGAGTCTTGCTTTCCTCAAATTTTCCCATATATTTTTAATTAAATAATAAATTGTTTATTACCTACAGACGACGTCGGTTCAAGCTTCTACCCTCATCAGTGCAGGAGTGGTGGTTGCAGGCGATCGTATAAGCTCGAACACCGTTCGTAGATTCAGCCTAGAATTACGAGCCTGACACCCATATACAGGGTAGGCCAAAATAAGGGTCCTATTTTTAAAAATTCATAACTTTTTTATTTATTGATTTTTTTTTTTTTTCTTTTTTAGAATAAGTAAAGGACCCCTTCCGAAGCAAGCATGAGCCGTATTAGCCCTAACGAACGTACCCTCATTTAGAAAACATTATTTTTGCTTAAAAAACTCAAAACAGTGTAAAAAACAATACTTTAGTTTTTGTAAGTTTTAAGAAGTGTTTTTCGGCTAAAATTTGTTTTGTTTATTTCAAAAAATCTCGGAAGGGTCAGTCTACACACACATAAAGTTTGGTGAGTTTAACTTTTATTTTGTGGAAGTTATTCAAATTCAAGTTATTCAAATTTAAGTTATTCAAATTTAAAGATAGGACCCTTATTTTGGCCCACCCTGTATATACATACATACATACTATATAATTTAATTTTTAGGAGGGGGTTCAAGCTCTAACTAAAACATCCTGATTAATCTGATGATTGCAAACGTCATTAGTTTTGCTAAATCAACTTATTTATATAGATATGTATATGTGTGTGTGTATATATATATATATATATATATATTTATCTTTATTTTTATTTTTATTAAGGCTTTTATTAAGGCTATTATCACTGCGACTATCGTAGGTATGATTGGCAGGCGTTATCATTGTTATCATAATCGGTTTTGTTAATGCTAAAACTGGTAACACCATGAAACTTCTCTTATAAAATGATTCCACTAGTATTGATCTCGGTATAATATAATCACAATTTAAAAAAAAATATAATCACAACAAAATTCACTACAAATAATAAACAAAACATTAAAATAAAATAAATAAAATGCAGAAGTAGCAATTAATACCCTAAATTAAAATTATCAAACATTTTTCTCCACATGCCAATTACTTATTAGAATTAAAATAAAATAGGAATGACGGTTATAATCATAATTTTATTCTCATTTCAAATTTAACTCACTCTGGCCGTCGCCCCATCTCCCTTCCTCCCACCCCGGCCGAAATTGAGATCACAGCACAAACACGTGAAAACCTCCCGCGCAATAATTTGAAACACGACTTGTTGGGGTCCTCCCCCCTCCCCTCTCATGTCCCATGTCACCGTTATAGACAAAGCCCCAACTCTGTCCCCCTCCCCCTCCAATGTATTTTCAATTTTCAATCTCCCGTTAAGGTGAAGTTAAAACTTATGCCATTTGAATTCCATCGCCAGCCCGATGAGTTGGTCGCTATTTGCACCAATGAAACAAAACTTGTTTTGTCGCAACTAATGGAATAAAATCAAAAAATATCTATATCTATATATATCTATATATAGCACAGTTGAATGTATATCCACACATCAGTTCTGATCTAGCAAAACTGATGAGGTTGGCAATCAGCCGGTTAATCAGGATGTTTTCGTCAGAGATCGCATATATTTAGATGGGATTGACCCCCCCCCCTCCCCCCAAAATTCAATTATCTCTGATTTACAGAACATTAGAGATGAATGAAAGATTGCAAAAATTTAAAAACCATCCAAATATTTTAAGCGGATTTATGGATGTATAAATAACATACACTCTTTGAAACAAAATTAAAATATCTCAAAGTTGAACAAAATTTAAACGCTATTGTACACAAGTTAAGCAAGATTCTTACACCCCCCACCCCCCTCCAAGAAGTCTGAAACACACTAGAGGGTGGGCACGTGAGCCCCAAATTTTAACAGACTTTTTTTTTGAAAATTCAAATATTTTCGATTTGCATTAGATTACGACGTAAGACGTAGTACCAACACCTTTTTTAATGGAATATTTGTTTCAAAATAATATTTTATTTAGGTCAAATTTAAATGATATTTTATTTAGGTCAAATTTAAATGATATTTTATTTAGGTCAAATTTAAATGATATTTTATTTAGGTCAAATTTAAATGATATTTTATTTAGGTCAAATTTAAATGATATTTTATTTAGGTCAAATTTAAATGATATTTTATTTAGGTCAAATTTAAATATTTTATTTAGGTCAAATTTAAATGATATTTTATTTAGGTCAAATTTAAATGATATTTTATTTAGGTCAAATTTAAATGATATTTTATTTAGGTCAAATTTAAATGATATTTTATTTAGGTCAAATTTAAATGATATTATTTCTTTCTATGATATTAAATAATAACAAGAGTGAGCATGAATGAGAAATTCTTCCATACTTAATTTAATATGGGGAAAATCCAGTGATCCCCAAAAAGGGGCATTCTAAATGGGAACAAAAATACCGACCCAGTGCCACTTCTCGAATGAGGAAGCCTTATAACAAAGGCAATAAATTCATAAACGTATTGATAAAGGTTACACCTTCCCGCTAACTATACGGTGGCATTTGGTGTTATCCCTAACCCCTAAACCAGGATTGTCTGGTAAGTCAACTAGTTTAAATATAGACGTGATTAAAGGAGCGTTTCTTCAGCAAATAAATAATCAGTGAAAAGGCAACAAGTCGCATCCGTTTACACATTTGCAGGAATTAGTATTTTTCAGAGAAAGATATTTGTAAAATGCTGTAAATTGACTGCTTGAATACTTTTTTTTTCATCAAGACATCATCGAAACAAAATGGATATGCACATGAAGAATGGCAAATGACAAAATCTAAGTAGAAAGTATTCAAAATATCAGCTATAATTGCGAAATGAAACCGAGAGAAATTCCTTTTACTTTAGTAAAATGAAGTCTTTTGTAAAAGTAAAAAACAAATGACGACGCAGTTTTTTTTTGAGATTATAAAAAAAAAAAATTTTTTTAATCTACTTCAATTTAGAACCAATGAAAACATCTAAAAATAAATTTTTTTTGAGATTATGAAAAAAAAAAAAAAAAAAATTTAATCTACTTCAATTTAGAACCAATGAAAACATCTAAAAATAAATTTTTTTTGAGATTATGAAAAAAAAAAAAAAATTTTAATCTACTTCAATTTAGAACCAATGAAAACATCTAAAAATAAATTTTTTTTGAGATTATGAAAAAAAAAAAAAAAAAAATTTAATCTACTTCAATTTAGAACCAATGAAAACATCTAAAAATAAATTTTTTTTGAGATTATGAAAAAAAAAAAAAAATTTTAATCTACTTCAATTTAGAACCAATGAAAACATCTAAAAATAAATTTTTTTTGAGATTATGAAAAAAAAAAAAAAAAAATTTAATCTACTTCAATTTAGAACCAATGAAAACATCTAAAAATAAATTTTTTTTGAGATTATGAAAAAAAAAAAAAAATTTTAATCTACTTCAATTTAGAACCAATGAAAACATCTAAAAAAAAATTTCTTTTGAGATTATGAAAAAAAAAAAAAAAAAATTTAATCTACTTCAATTTAGAACCAATGAAAACATCTAAAAATAAATTTTTTTTGAGATTATGAAAAAAAAAAAAAAATTTTAATCTACTTCAATTTAGAACCAATGAAAACATCTAAAAATAAATTTTTTTTGAGATTATGAAAAAAAAAAAAAAAAAATTTAATCTACTTCAATTTAGAACCAATGAAAACATCTAAAAATAAATTTTTTTTGAGATTATGAAAAAAAAAAAAAAATTTTAATCTACTTCAATTTAGAACCAATGAAAACATCTAAAAAAAAATTTCTTTTGAGATTATGAAAAAAAAAAAAAAAAAATTTTTTTTTTGTAAAATCTACTTCAATTTAGAACCAATGAAAACAGCTAAAAATAAGCGGGAAATTAAGAACAAAGACATGATCCGACAAAAGAACTTTATCCCCATCGTAATTTTGAAGAGTTTGAATGTCGTGATGGCATTCAAAAGGAAATCAAAGTTTAAATGTTCCCCGTTCTAAAAAAAAAAGGCGTTGTTTTTCGCTATGCGAATTGGATTGCCTACAAGGAACGATTAGGTGCGCTTTCCTTTCAGAAGGTTAAAAAAAAAAAAAAAAAAAAAAGACACAAACGAAACGAGGAGTGAAGATGAAAAGCTTGCCCCAAACGTACATTTGCCATTTCAAAATGGAGGCTGATGTCATTAGACTGCAGGAAGAGGAGAGAAACAGCCGTGGAACTACAACTGAAAGTGACTCACATTTAAGTATACAATACCTTCACAGCTCACACCTCAGAGATGTCTACTAATACCAATGTATTCATTCATACCAGCTGTAGTAGTCAACTAGGAGGAGTCTGTCCTTTGGTCCTTCCTGGTGCTGCTGCTGCAGCCTGCCCCCTGGCATGGGCCAGGCTCGGCCGGACGTAGGTAGAAGGTGTGTGACCGACCCACAGCTAGTGACTGACCCAGGAGACACGAGTGACTGACTGACCAGGCGGGCACACTATTTGATAGCAGTGAGCACACCTGCATTGCTTGTGTAGAAAGCGAAAAAAGATCATTATTAGTGTTCAGTTGGATAGAATAGGTTGACGACAGTGAACAAGTAGAACGCAAGATACAAAAACAAAAAACCACGTTTTATTGAATCACTCTTACTTCCAGTTGAAAATGAGGAATTTTAAAAATTCAATTTTTTTTTTTACACACATTTACATATGCTTACAAGGTTCAACCACCCCCCCCCCACCACCACCATCACCCAACGTCTTTCTTTAAAGACGAAACCTCCAGAGTTTGTATTCTACGTTTCAAAAACGAAGCTTTTCAATCTGATATGTTACGATAATAAGAACGTGGAGTTTCAAAATTCAGAAATTAAAAAAAAGATGAATTTAACAGAATCGTTTTTAATGTATACTAGCTATTCTTACTCACTCGAAAAAAAAAAAAATGCGACGTAGGGTACTTCAAATTGCACAATTCAAAACATTTTTTCTAATGACTCATTTATTAAGTTGTCGCTTTGCGAAAATGTTAAAAAAAAAAAAAAAAAAAAAAAAAAAAAAAAAAAAAAAATGCAACCAATGATCATTCATATTAACATAACACCAACGCATCCAACACCGGGTATTCTTCGAGTATGTACTATTTAAGTGGAGACATAATTTACCAGGTGCAACGGGTTAACAAGTATGATTCATAGGTTTTATTTTGGGGTCAGACGGGCTGCGATGGCCAGAGATGCTGTACTTGTTCGAGAGAAAGCCGGTTCAACCTGACCAGGGTGATAGCCATTACAAGTAAGATGTGGCCCCATATGAAGGTAGATAGTCGGTTCGTTAGTTTGATCATTTGCATTGTGGTCCATATATAACCTTAAGTACATGTGATGTACAGTCCGCAAATCAAGGGTACAAACATTCACGGTCTAGTTAATCTAGAAGTAAGGTATAATACATTTGATTCAAACGAAATAAATTGATCGAAAGTTGTTTTTTTTTAAGAATCTGAAGGAAATCAGGGAAGAAATTCATTACTTTTTCACATCTCCACATATTTTTTATTTTATTTTACAACGTAAACATAACGTTATCCTGGTGCATATTTCAAAAAGTCTTTGAGGTCTTCAACTTAATTTTTATTTACACCAAATTTCCCCATGCAATTACAAACGACAATCAAGATGATAAGGTAACAAACAACATTTTTCAGAGTTTTGGCCGCACGTAGATTTTCGTTTTAATTTCGGTGAATTCAGTTAGACGGCACTTGTATCGTTTATAGACACCCAATATAGCATTAATTAAAATAAATAAACAACCTCGATAAAAATAAAGAAGCAGAACATTAAAATAGTTTTTTTGGCTGCAAATCTGTTGTTCAGTAAATGAGTATCATTTGTAAGCTCTAAAAAAATAAATCTCGGTTAATTGTTTTTACACAATATCGAGAAATCCAGATTACATATATATAATCGTATCACAGTCCAGTTTTCTTCGAATGTCCGGCTGGTTTGGCAGGCCGAGAGAAGACTCAAAGCATTTCCACGAATAATGGCGATAGAGAGGCGCTCGTAATGCCAAGACAATTCACGATTGTCTCCGGTGTTGCGCATCATTAATAGACCAAGGCTGCCGAGGAAGTCGCGTGTGGCAGAGCCAATCACTCCACAGCGATCGGTTGAAATACAAATCTGTCGAGACGATCGGCATATTTTGACCGCTTGCGGTTCTCTGCTGACGTTTTTAATTATTGTTTTATCGGATATTATCGCATCGCATATTATTCATATTTAATAGTTTTTGTTGGTTTTTGCTATTAGAAAGCGATCAAGAACTAAGAATGAAGCAGAACAAAACAACTAAATAGGAGTAAAATGTTTTAAATTATTACAATATACATTAAAAACGAAAACTATATTAATTTTCCCTGACTTCCAGGAGAAAACACTCCAATTGAGTGGATGTTTCTTTCTGAAAAGGAGGTTTACCTAAAAAATTTTAAGAATATGACACTATCCATACCATGCTGGTTCAGCAGATTATATTAGTAAATAAATATTTAATTGTTGTCAAATAAAATATTTAATTGTTGTCGTCAACTAAAATATCTAATCGTCGTCAACTAAAATATCTAATCGTCGTCAACTAAAATATCTAATCGTCGTCAACTACAATATCTAATCGTCGTCAACTACAATATTTCATCGTCGTAGGTAACTACAATATTTCATCGTCGTAGGTAACTACAATATTTCATCGTCGTAGGTAACTACAATATTTCATCGTCGTAGGTAACTACAATATTTCATCGTCGTAGGTAACTACAATATTTCATCGTCGTAGGTAACTACAATATTTCATCGTCGTAGGTAACTACAATATTTCATCGTCGTAGGTAACTACAATATTTCATCGTCGTAGGTAACTACAATATTTCATCGTCGTAGGTAACTACAATATTTCATCGTCGTAGGTAACTACAATATTTAATCGTCGTAGGTAACTACAATATTTAATCGTCGTAGGTAACTACAATATTTAATCGTCGTAGGTAACTACAATATTTAATCGTCGTAGGTAACTACAATATTTAATCGTCGTAGGTAACTACAATATTTAATCGTCGTAGGTAACTACAATATTTAATCGTCGTAGGTAACTACAATATTTAATCGCCGTAGGTAACTACAATATTTAATCGCCGTAGGTAACTACAATATTTAATCGCCGTAGGTAACTACAATATTTAATCGCCGTAGGTAACTACAATATTTAATCGCCGTAGGTAACTACAATATTTAATCGTCGTAGGTAACTACAATATTTAATCGTCGTAGGTAACTACAATATTTAATCGCCGTAGGTAACTACAATATTTAATCGCCGTAGGTAACTACAATATTTAATCGTCGTAGGTAACTACAATATTTAATCGTCGTAGGTAACTACAATATTTAATCGTCGTAGGTAACTAAAATATTTAATCGTCGTAGGTAACTAAAATATTTAATCGTCGTAGGTAACTAAAATATTTAATCGTCGGTAACTAAAATATTTAATCGCCGGTAACTAAAATATTTAATCGCCGGTAACTACAATATTTAATCGTCGGTAACTACAATATTTAATCGTCGGTAACTAAAATATTTAATCGTCGTAGGTAACTACAATATTTAATCGCCGGTAACTAAAATATTTAATCGTCGTAGGTAACTAAAATATTTAATCGTCGTAGGTAACTAAAATATTTAATCGTCGTAGGTAACTACAATATTTAATCGTCGTAGGTAACTACAATATTTAATCGTCGTAGGTAACTACAATATTTAATCGTCGTAGGTAACTACAATATTTAATCGTCGTAGGTAACTACAATATTTAATCGTCGTAGGTAACTACAATATTTAATCGTCGTAGGTAACTACAATATTTAATCGTCGTAGGTAACTACAATATTTAATCGTCGTAGGTAACTACAATATTTAATCGTCGTAGGTAACTACAATATTTAATCGTCGTAGGTAACTACAATATTTAATCGTCGTAGGTAACTACAATATTTAATCGTCGTAGGTAACTACAATATTTAATCGTCGTAGGTAACTACAATATTTAATCGTCGTAGGTAACTACAATATTTAATCGTCGTAGGTAACTACAATATTTAATCGCCGTAGGTAACTACAATATTTAATCGCCGTAGGTAACTACAATATTTAATCGCCGTAGGTAACTACAATATTTAATCGCCGTAGGTAACTACAATATTTAATCGCCGTAGGTAACTACAATATTTAATCGCCGTAGGTAACTACAATATTTAATCGTCGTAGGTAACTACAATATTTAATCGTCGTAGGTAACTAAAATATTTAATCGTCGTAGGTAACTACAATATTTAATCGTCGTAGGTAACTACAATATTTAATCGCCGTAGGTAACTACAATATTTAATCGTCGTAGGTAACTACAATATTTAATCGTCGTAGGTAACTACAATATTTAATCGTCGTAGGTAACTAAAATATTTAATCGTCGTAGGTAACTACAATATTTAATCGTAGGTAACTACAATATTTAATCGTCGGTAACTACAATATTTAATCGTCGTAGGTAACTAAAATATTTAATCGTCGTAGGTAACTAAAATATTTAATCGTCGGTAACTAAAATATTTAATCGTCGGTAACTAAAATATTTAATCGCCGGTAACTAAAATATTTAATCGTCGGTAACTACAATATTTAATCGTCGGTAACTAAAATATTTAATCGTCGTAGGTAACTACAATATTTAATCGCCGGTAACTAAAATATTTAATCGTCGTAGGTAACTAAAATATTTAATCGTCGTAGGTAACTAAAATATTTAATCGTCGTAGGTAACTAAAATATTTAATCGTCGTAGGTAACTAAAATATTTAATCGTCGTAGGTAACTAAAATATTTAATCGTCATAGGTAACTAAAATATTTAATCGTCGTAGGTAACTAAAATATTTAATCGTCGTAGGTAACTAAAATATTTAATCGCCGGTAACTAAAATATTTAATCGTAGATAACTAAAATATTTAATCGCCGGTAACTAAAATATTTAATCGTCGGTAACTAAAATATTTAATCGTCGGTAACTAAAATATTTAATCGTCGTAGGTAACTAAAATATTTAATCGTCGTAGGTAACTACAATATTTAATCGTCGGTAACTACAATATTTAATTGAAAATTATTGAATTCTTTCAATATTGTCATTTGATCTGTTTGCCTTGTTTTGTATCCAACAATGTTTTTCTACCAAATTGCATCGGCACAGCCTTCAAAAAATTCTTTAGACACTACGCACAATGCTTCAAGCAAACTGATGCAAAGAAGGTAGGCTCCCTCTACCGGGCTAGAAAACTCCTCACACCTGACAGTATCCTATATCTCTACAAAGCCAGCATGGAGCATTGTTGTCATATCTGGACTGATGCACTATCACCAGCCTTTCTCTCTCTCTCTCTTAGACAAGGTCCAAAAAAAGAGTCTCTAATCTAACAGGTCCCTCACTATCCACCAAGATCCAGCCCCTGTCCTATCATCGCAATGTAGCATCCTTGTGCTTGGTTTACAATTACTTCAATGGAATGTGCTCCGATGAACTTGCTGCTCAGGTGGCCCCTCGACATAAATACACTCGACCAACCCGACAATCAGCTAAATCAAATCCATTCACTGTGGAGATCTCCAGATGCCGGAGAGCTTTCTACTCCAATAGCTTCTTTCCTCGTGCAGCCGGCCTCTGGAACTCCCTCCCTGCTCCCTGCTTCCCCGACTGTATCGACATGCAGAAATTTAAAACTAATGTAAACAAACATCTAGTTGCACAGCTTCCAATTTAGGATGACCCCATAAACTTTCAACCCTAAATTTCAGTAGCCCCTTACGTCTGCAGTGGCAACCTGCCTTGTTTGGGGTGAACAAAAAAAAAAGTATACTTCCAATTGATGAGGACAATAAGAAATCACCAAAAAGGAATAAATAAAGATTGGTGTGTGTGTGGGGGGGGAGTTGCAAAAGTTTACTATGGTTTTCTTTAGTATTAAAAAAAAAAAAAAAAAAAAAACGCTGTTGTTGACCTATGACCTTGCTGCCATGAGATATGCGACCCCCCCCCCCTCCCCCAAGTCAAATCGAACACTTAATAGAAAGTGAAAGGTGAAATAAATTTTTAATAAACACCATTTTGTAACTGGAAGCATTATTCATTCAATAAATGGAGTACATGTGTGGTTTGAAAGAAAGACATGATCAAATCGAAATATTCACTAACCATCTCTCGGAGACAGTTAAACAATCCTTTGTCATAATTGCTATACTGCACAATGAAGCCAGGATGGTATTGCTACATTCAGGATTCACAAGTTGAAAAAAAGAAAAAGATCGCCCACAAAAGAGGTTGCAAAATAATTGTCTGGGGGTAGTTTTAGTCTCCACAATCAAACACAGAATATCACAACAATAACCACAATTTAACAAACTCATACGATGCACACGGATACTACGAGTTATAACTATTAACAAAATTGGATTTAAAAATTTTTTTTTTTTTTTTTTTAAGCAATATGTGATTTAACGCAGAAAAACTATGCAGCAAGAAAGTACAAAAAAAATATGGTAAAGAAAATTGTGAAATTTAAAATAATTTGAAATGGAAAAAGAAAGAAACTAGTAGGACGACCTCCAAAATATGAAACAATGTCATTCAGACAATTAAAAACGGAATTACACCTTTCAGCTTGAATTATTAGGTTTACAAGTTGTCATTATTTTATGCAAATCCATTGAAGTTTAAAAAAGAAAATGCTTATTTTCTTTGCCTTTTTGGTGCTTCTGTGGTTTCACAATGACATGCTAGGCCTCTCTTAAATCGCTAAAAAAATGTATAAACTTTGTTATGTACTTAAGTGGTAGCTGAAAAGAAGACTGTACGTATACCAAAAATTACGCAAATTCATCCAGTATTTATTAAATTAAAAATAAAAAACGATTTTATCTAGATGTCGCCATTTTTCTTATATTTTAACTTTTTCCGAAAGTTATCTCCCTTGCCTACTTAATAAAGCTGAAATGTCTACCGATACACGAGATCGTTTGTTTTTTTCTTTTTCTTATAATTTAATAAATATTGGATGAATTTGCGCAATTTTTTTCTGTACAATCTTATTTTCAGCTAACACGTAAGTAATTACATAACTAAGTTTATACATTTCTTTAAATATTTTCATGTCGTCGTGAAACAGCAGAAGAACCGTCGTTTTTTTTTTTTTTGATGGAGGTTTTACCGACTGGAGTTTCCTTCTTAAGAAAAAGAAGAGGAAAAAATGTTTAATCTTCTATTTGTGTGCTGAATTTGAGCCTGAATAAAAAGGTGGTAGTCATACACACATACATACACATATATATATATATATGTGTGTAAATATATATATAGAGATATATATATATATGTATGTATGTGTGCATATATATATATGGTAAAAGAGCATTAAAACCTTAATTATAAAAAAAGAGGGGGGTAGTATATATATATATATATATGGTAAAATGAAAAAGGAAAACCAAAAACTGGATGTTTTTTATGTGTACATCAACGTTTCGTCTTTATTTATAAGACTTCATCAGGATGATGATATAGGGAAAAGATATCATGCAAGCACAGATACATGTAGGGTAGACATGTTGGGAAGAAAAATAAAATAAAATGAAAAATAATGGCAGCGTCTTGCTGGACGTCCGTACTTGTATTTTCATTCTCTAACAAGTACGGACGTCCAGCAAGACGCTGCCATTATTTTTCATTTTATTTTATTTTTCTTCCCAACATGTCTACCCTACATGTATCTGTGCTTGCATGATATCTTTTCCCTATATCATCATCCTGATGAAGTCTTATAAATAAAGACGAAACGTTGATGTACACATAAAAAACATCCAGTTTTTGGTTTTCCTTTTTCATTTTACCATCACGTCGGATTACCTTCATCCTTCTCTTCCCATATATATATATATGATATAGGCCTATGCCGCAATGCCCTCCCCCCAAACCGCTGCTAGATAAAGAGAGAGACGGAGAGAGAGAGAGAGAAAATCTATAGAGCAAGTGATCCTGACTCGCATTGTGACAGTATACACAAGACTAGAACTCGAGTCTGTGTTCCTCCCTCAATATTAACAGCAGAGACTGCAAATCAAAGAGATAACACACACCACGCCAGCGTGAGTAGTTGGCCTTCAATTCTGCATTTCCTGAGACGTGGAATCTTTTTCTTTTTTTCAAAAAATGGTGGCACAGTTAGAGCCGCATGGAGGTTTCAGCTTTCGTGGCATTTGATAGCAAATGACAGAAGTTAAGGCTGGTTCCTTAACAGTTACACGCTGGATATTTGACGCAGATCCGTTTTGTTTTTGTTTTATTCAAGGGAAAAAAGATGGAAGGGGTTTTCTTTTTTTTTCTCTTCTTGATTGCTTTAAAAAAAAAAAAAATTACGAATAACCTTTCTTTTAGGTTGAAATTGGTTAAGTTTTTTTTGTTTTTTTTTGAATAAAGTTTTTTGGGGGGGTTTTAAATGAAGTTGTCAAATTAAAAAAAAAAAAAATAAATGTTTTCAGAAACATTTTAAGCAATTTTGAACGCATTTTCTTAGGAAAAAGACGGCAATTTTTTGGTATTATTTTTTTTTTTTAAATTCCAAAGCAATTTTAACCGCGAGAAAAAAACCGTTAGAGAGATAAACCGAAACAAAAGGCATGTATGCACATAGATACATGTGCTGCATCAACATGCATACATACATTAACGGGGAAGGTGGAAGGGACCATGCTACATGTATCGATTGATTTACAAGGGAAGGCTATCAAATGTACCAGGGTGTCAGAGAGCAGCACCAGCCTGAACTTCCTTCCTGTAGAATCTCAAAACAGTTCAAGGCTGCAGAGTGGTCGCAGAAGTCCAGGGGTAAAAAAAAATAAGAAACATTAGTAATTAAAAATTTTTTTTTACTATGATAAACTTGTAAAAATATACCATAGTGTATGCATGTATATATAGAGAGAAATTAATATTTAAGGATATAAAGTATATACATATATATACATACAGGTAGAAGTATGTTTATGTTTGTATATACACACACATATATATATAGATACACACACTTGGTATAACATAGGCTTTTAAAAATGATTATAGCCTCCATTTATTTTACCCAGCTGAGAAAATTCCCTAAGTGCAGAAATCAGGAAAAAAAAAAAAAAAAAAAAAAAAAAAAAAAAAAAAAAAAAAAATGGAGAGTATCTGTTTTGTTAAATTTGAAACAGCGAAAGAAAAAAAATGGTTTAATAACGATTTTGCTTTGAATATTAAAATGGCGCAATACAAGAAGGAGATTTTATCTTTCATAGAGATGTCAATAAATATATACACTTTGTTCAGCTTAAAGAAAGAATATATTAAAATGTTTTTAAAAAAAACACGGGCAGTAAGATAATCAGTTCTATTGTTTTTCCGCTAATTCTTCCGCATCAATAGACAACGCTGAGCATTTCAACGTAGCTTGCACAGGATTGCCGTGCATGGGCTTCTATGGTCACAGATGCTGGCCGGGTAACGGAAGAAGCCGGCTCGACCCCAATTTTCTTGGCCTTTTGGCTAAGATCAAAGTGTAGTATCTGTTCCGATGGATATTTCACCCCATAGACTGGTATTTTCTTGGCCTTCGGGGCTTGATTTATGCCGGTCTACGGGTCTGTCCTGTGCAGTTCTAGGAGGTCCACCCTCCCAGGCTTCGTCTCCTCTCTTTGGGGAGGAGTAAGTTTATTGCTTACTGTCTAAGGCGCCCCTGCCGGGGAATGCCGACGGGGCTGCCCAGGCAATTTTTTAAACCCCACTTTTCCGACCCGACCTTGGGTCACATCTTACTTGTGGGAGTAAGATAAAAACTGGCCTTGTGCCTAACTCCTGGAGAGGAGTAAATCAATACACCAATATAATATATTTGACCAAGCCACAGATTTAACGAAAGCATCACGATTATTTACCATTTAGCCATTAAACAATATCAAGACAAGAGCGCTAGAAAGACGCCTGGCCGCTTCGGAAAATAGGGGCAAACTCGCCCCCAAACAGCATTCAAAAACCATCCCAGCAGAGAAACGATGACAGAGATTTTTTTAAATCCAAGTACGTGTGCTCCGTCCAGTCTGCTAGGGCAGCCAAAATTCTGTGCGTGCAAAATTTTGTTTGTTTGTTTTATGGCATATCAACCTTTTTCACGTTATTTAATACCTAATCAATTGTTTGTTTTTTTTGAGAAAGAAAATAAAAATAAATATTTTGAAAAAATTCGATAAACTTTTTTTTTTTCAAAACACATTTTTTCCCCCCGATTAATTTAACACCAAGTCAAGCTTGATTTATATGTCTTTAAACAATTATATTTTTTTATACAGATCGACAGCTTTCAAAAAGCTCATTATTGTCTCTACTTTATTCTTCTTAAACATTGTACCTGCTTTGTAGAACGTTCTTCTTATAGGAGCCAGATCAATGCATTCAGTAAGAATATGCTTGATTGTGTACGCAGTCTGGCATGCATAGCATATTGGTTGCTGTTCGTCTTCAAGTAAGTAGGAATGCTTCATCCTTGTGTGACCTATGCGAAGTCTGGATAACACTACTTCCTCCTTTTTCGTTAACTTTTTTTTCCATTCTCTTACGGTAGTTTTGAATTGCTCTGATAATCACCAGAGTTTAATCGACTGAAGCTGCAGGATTATCGGAATAGCTTCGAAATTTATTTTTAATAAATCTTGCAGGGTTTTATTTGAACTTTTCAGAAACTGATTTATTTCGGAGGTTAACAAATCAAATTAAACGCCTGCAATAGATAAACTTAGCAAATATTGAAAGTGAACCGTTATCGGGTTTGTAGAGATATCAGTAGTTTCATATCGTTTATGCGCTTGCGATGCGTAGAAATATTTGCGTCTGTCGCGGTTAGTTCCCCTACATGAACACATCCCGAATAAAAGTTGTGCTATGTAATGGAAATGACACGTCAATATCAATTTCATCACCGTCCCATCATCCTTCATCAAGAAGGAAATTCACATAACAGCAAAATTGATTTCATTTCCTACCTCCAACAACTCTTCCTTCTTTTTCATAAGATCTTAATACATAAATATATCGTAAAAGAAGCAAAAAAAACTGCAAACTGCAAAGTGGAAGCAAAAACAGCAAAGCCTTGTTTAAAGACTCGCTCAAGAACGTGAAAATATATAGACACTAAGATCACATTCCACGGCTTTTAAATGATTAACAAGAATAGAATTACCAAGTCGAGTCGTTATCAGATACTAACGAGTCGGGTTCTTTTTCTTTTTCTTTTTTTTTTTTTATTATTTGGTCACCACGTATCAAGGCCAAGAGCCACTCGAAATCGTCGACAATGAGGAACACTATGAGAGTACTTTGATTATGGTATGAACTGCATTTGTACTTATGGGGAAGTTTATGACAAGAATCTGTTGCCATTAAATTTAAAGATGATAAGTTGTAACCAGCAGGAAAGTAGTCCCGTGGTAATGTGTTCCACAGGCGAGAAGCCCTTGCAAAGAACCTCTCTCCATCGAAGTAGTTCTGCTTGACGCTAGGCACATGGAAGATGAAAGGAAAGTCTTTTCCGTTGTGCTAGGATGCTAGGAGGAAGAATTCTTGTAGCGAATGTCTCACAAGGAGGAACCAAAAATCGGAGCTCAGTCGAGCACCTGCCATGGAATTAACGATAGAGTAGAGAGAGACTAGCGACGTCGGGTTAGTTGCGGTAATAAGACGAGTTCTTGTTGTGAATGCCTTACAAGGAGGAACCAGAGATTGGAGCTCAGTCGAGCACCTTCTATGGAATTAACGATAGAGTAGAGAGAGACTAGCAATGTCTCTCCTGAGAAACGGGTTGTAAGTTTAATAAAAAAATAAATAAATAAATAAAAAAAAAAAATTAATTAATTGCATTTTCAATATATTCGTGATTCATGAATTATCGGCTAAATATATTCAATATCAAGATACAAGCACAAAGAGAAACTTTCTTATAAATTAAAATTTACCGAATCGGATAGAAATGGGAAAACTGTTTACCCGCCCCAAAATGTCCAAAAATTTCAGTGAAGGGGGTTGGGCGGGAGGTGATTGCACATCCCTGGACAATTAAACTGACCACACTGCAGTCTTCTGACAGAAGATAAAAACTTATTAAAAGCTTTGACAAAGGATGGTTTAATGACTCTGAGATAGGAGGAGGCATCAATGACTGGCAAAGTTTTTTGTGTTCAATAAGTCTAAAGTGTTTCAATGGCGACTATGGTTGTTCGAAAGGAAAGCCTAATGTTTACTGCCAGTTGAAGAATACGACTAAGAATACGAATAAAATGGAGAAGAAAGCCTGCGCAGTCTGAAAGAGAAACAGTGTAGTCTACCTTTGCTTCGTCTAATCGGCCCAATGCTTTCAGCAAGTTACCCAGGTCACTCCGTACACAATACAAATCCTGAAAGGAGAAAAGGAAAAAGAAAAACAAATCACACAACAAGAAGAGCAAAACAAAACAAAATGTCTATTGGTTGTTAGATTTAACAGTTCAAAAAATTTTAGACTATTCTTTCCTATCTTCACTCCAGATTCATGCGAGTAGTATTTTTTTGTGTTCATTTATACATAAATAACACTAAACAATCAAACATTTTGAAAAATTCAGAAGGGGTGGGATGTAATGGGTGAAAATTTCAGATTCATGCGAGTAGTATTTTTTTGTGTTCATTTATACATAAATAACACTAAACAATCAAACATTTTGAACATTTTGCAAAATTCAGAAGGGGTGGGATGTAATGGGTGAAAATTTCAGATTCATGCGAGTAGTATTTTTTTGTGTTCATTTATACATAAATAACACTAAACAATCAAACATTTTGAAAATTTTGCAAAATTCAGAAGGGGTGGGACGTAATGGGTGAAAATTTCAGATTCATGCGAGTAGTATTTTTTTGTGTTCATTTATACATAAATAACACTAAACAATCAAACATTTTGAAAATTTTGCAAAATTCAGAAGGGGTGGGACGTAATGGGTGAAAATTTCAGATTCATGCAAGTAGTATTTTTTTGTGTTCATTTATACATAAATAATACTAAACAATCAAACATTTTGAAAATTTTGCAAAATTCAGAAGGGGTGGGACGTAATGAGTGGAAATTTCAGATTCATGCGAGTAGTATTTTTTTGTGTTCATTTATACATAAATAACACTAAACAATCAAACATTTAAAAAATTTTGCAAAATTCAGAAGGGGTGGAACGTAATGGGTGAAAATTTTCAGATTCATGCGAGTAGTATTTTTTTGTGTTCATTTATACATAAATAACACTAAACAATCAAACATTTTGAACATTTTGCAAAATTCAGAAGGGGTGGGACGTAATGGGTGAAAATTTCAGATTCATGCGAGTACTATTTTTTTGTGTTCATTTATACATAAATAACACTAAACAATCAAACATTTTGAAAATTTTGCAAAATTCAGAAGGTGAAGGCCACTAGTTTTTGGCTATTTTACATTCATGAAAACCCTTTCACAGCCTGAACATGGTCCTAAATTACAGTACTATATCAGATTTAACTATCTATATCTATTCATAGCTTTTGAGGATGTTTTCGGACCTGCAATGTCGCATGAAACCACTTTTTCACCGAAAAATGATGGATTTTGAGTCCCGTGGAGCCCTAACGGCTATTTGTGGCATGCACCTTCTGAATTTTGCAAATTTTTCAAAATGTTTGATTGTTTAGTGTTATTTATGTATAAATGAACACAAAAAATACTACTCGCATGAATCTGAAATTTTCACCCATTACGTCCCATCCCTACTATCAAGAAAATGTTTTAAGTTTCTTTACTTGGGATTGAACTCATAACCTTAAGGTAATGAAAAAGAAAAAAAGAGGGAAAGGTGGTGTCTGTTGATGGAAACAACGTGATAGCCACTGGAACTTGTTTACATGGTATGCTTTTCTCCAAAAACACCTTTTCAATACTGATAATAGGAATAAAGTGCTTGCCTCCAGAACTTCGTTATACCGTAGATTTTTCACAAACACAGTTTTCGATACTGATCTCTATCGTTCAATGATTTTAGCGTTTGAGTGCTAAAACACAACTAACAACTTCTATTAGGCCTGTCTTTATGGATGGCAAAGCACACCAATCATGGGTGTTTAATACACATAAATTCTCTTGTTCCAGCATGCACTTGTTCTTTCTCACATGGAGGTTTTGAAAGCCAGGCAAATACGAGCCTTTTATGGCGGCGATAAGGTAAGTCAAGACTATTTTCACCACTCAATTCAGGTCCATCACGGTTAACATAGGTAACGTTAATGCCAGAATAACTCTTAACCAACACCTATATCCTCTTAACTATATTTGTTTACAATTTTCAACTGCTAATTCCACGCATATTTCTTCCGTTTTTACATTGAATGTCTTGTCTTTATGAAAATGGTTTCCATTCTTTTTTTTTTTTAACAAAATTGATTAGAGAACAATTTTGAACCACCATATTTGTGGAAGAGACACAGTCCTCCTTCGAACTCGCGCTGATAGACCAAGATGTTAGACTTCCTGCGTATCAGCAGGGGATGGAGAAAACACATGACAGACAATCTGAAGCCAGAGTTTGTCACTGAAGATGACATCACGCCACCCCCTCTCACTTCTTCCGAGCGCCTCAGACTACAGCCATGTCCCGAGCAAGGCAGTTGAACCCTGGATGATCGAGCGGGTAGTTACAGGTCGGGCATGTACATGATAGCAAGACTCAGTGGCCTACCATATCAGCTTCAAGACGCAGGTCTGGCTGTCAGAAAACATCGACATTTCACCCAAGATCTGGCCTCCCAACACGCCAGACTGCAACTCTTTCGACTTCTTTGTGTGGGACGCGGTAGCACGAGACACCAACAGATCGATCTGCAACATGAAGGACGAGCTAAGGGCCAGGATCAGCGTGGACAGTGACGAAGGCCTATGGCCAGTTGAGAGTCTGTCATCAAAGCCAAAGGCGGGTTCATCGAGAGAAAAAGTGATGAAGGCAAATAAATCGCAAAAAATGAGACGACTGCATTAGCTTTTCCTAGACTGTAATATTGTGAACAAATATAGTTCGCACCCCCATCCGTTATGTCATGAGAAAGGATGTAGAGTAAAATGACCGCAACGCTATGAAAATATCACGAACCAAGATGAAGGAATAGTCCTGAACATTAACTAAATAACTGTTGCATAGAACTCCTGCTTGGACCGCGGCAGTACGCGTTTCGTATACTCGTCGTGCTTGAGGGTTGGTCATGTTGTCCAGTGGATGAATTCTTTCTTCTCTGCCGTCGTCTGTTGTCTGCAATAAAAGCCATGTTCTGCACTCCGAAGACAAACTCTTCTGTTGAATTTAATTCATTTTATTCAAATGTTGTTATTTCATCTGGGAGTCATTCACCACGCCGAGAGAGAGGAAGAGAGCAAATCCTACTTTATCGTAGTTAGTTATGAATAGTTAAGAAAACATTAATAGAGGGGGAGGGAGGATTCTCGCGCTTGTCTTCCCTGAATGGAAATATTCCTTATCTTTACATTGTGGCTTCGCACGTCCTCTCAGTTCGCTTTCCGAATCAGACTGACTAAAAACTCGCTTCTCACGAGAACGAGTGACGTCACAGATCCCTTTGTTTCCCACGCAAGGCCCGCAAAGTCACAGAGCCTCTCGCAGGTGTAGACTGACCCTTGATCTGGGGTCTCGTCACGCGTAACCTTGTCACGTCTGCCAGCTCCGACTGTGAGAACAAGCCCTGTTCTGCACTCGACTGCCCCGCGTTAATTCGCGCAAGTCAAATCAACGATTCCCAACAGATACGTCCATTACTATAGGGCCATTATCTAACATTAACAAGAAATCCTCATCAGCTCAGTATTTTCTTTTCAAAATTTTCAGCGTTACCAAAACAGGAATTGAAAATAATTCTAAATGTGTATAGATGGAGGAGGGCGCACGCACGCACGCACACACACACACACAATAACAAAATTATACTCCTAAACAATTGATTATTTTAAGATTGTAAATATATAATTTGTTTGATTTGTTTGATATATAATTTGTTGATTCTCGTATTTATGGTCCATTTTATTTTCACGTATGGAAAACAAAAAGTGGCATCACTATCACTGAAACGATCACATCCAACAAACATACTTGGCCGCCACTACTCATTCTTGACCTTTTGGCTTAGATCAAAGTGTAGTATCTGTTCCGATGGAAACTGCACCCCATAGACTGGTATTGTCTTGGCCTTCGGGGCTTGATTTATGTCGGTCTATGGGTCTGTCCTGTGCAGTTCTAGGAGGTCCACCCTCCCAGGCTTCGCCTTCCTTCTTTGGGGAGGAGTAAGTTTATTGCTTACTGCCTGAAGCGCCCCTACCAGGGAATGCCGACGGGGCTGCCCAGGCAATTTTTAAACCCCACTTTCCCGACCCGACCTTGGGTCACATCTTACTTGTGGGAGTAAGATAAAACCTGGCCTTGTGCCTAACTCCTGGAGAGGAGTAAATCAATACTCAATGCTGTAGTCTCACCGTCTTCAAAAGTGCTCATCACACAAGGACACGAGCGAAGGTCTCTTACATGACGAGACATTCCATTCAGACTCGCCGCGTCTGTCACTATTCTTTTCTATTTACTCGTGTTATCACCAACACCAGGTCTCCTTTTTTAGAAATCCTGTTTGCATTCCGACGGCAACTACCGAGGGGGAAAGGCTCTACGACTGATTCTATTTAACCATGACAGGTACTATCACTCTTTTGCTTAAGAGTAAACCTGCGAGTAAGGGGTGCCCCACACAGCTCCCAAAATGGTTTGGTTGTTTTGTTTTACGGCATATCAACCCTTTTCGGGTTATTTAATGCTGAATCAGGTCATATTGGTATAAGTTTTTATGTTTCAAGTTATATACATATATATATATATCTTTAAATATTTATTCATGGCGTTTTGTTTGGTTGTTTTGTAGAAAAAAATTGTTTTTGTTTTTCGCTTTATAGAACATGATTGAGTTTTTCAAAGAGAAAGGAAAAAACAACAACATCAATGTTTGGTGCATTTTTGGTCAAGAAGCCAGTATCTTTAGACAGCCTGATGTGGTAGCACCAGACACGGTGTTTGGTTGAGTTGTATTGTTCTACGGCATATCAACCCTTTTCGGGTTATTTAATGCCGAATCTGGTCATTTTGGTGAAAGTTTTTATGCTTCAAGTTATTCATATGTTCAATTATCTATTCATGATGATTGGTTGCGTGAAATGGGGAGGGGGGGGGATTGTTTTTTGTTTTGGATTTTGCAGAACATGATTGAGTTTTGCAAAGAAAAAAAAACAATAAAACATCAATGTTTGGTGCATTTTGAGTCAGGAAGCCAATAACTTCAGACAGCCTGATCTGGTAGCGCCAGTAGGTTCTATTTGACCCATAGATGGGGGCCCTTACAAGTACTACCACTCCGGGCCAGAGTGGACCTGGGAGCAATGGCAACTAAGGGGCAACTTCACATTCCGCACAGCTCCCAAGTGGGGGGAGGGCTCATCACTGAATATCTTTTAAGGTCCTACCCAGGACCTCCCAAAATGGGGCTTAGGGTTTCATCTGATAACAAAATGGGACACTCTAGTGTCCCATTTGTTTGTCATTCCTACTAATGCCAGGTGTATACAAGTTGTTTTTGTTTTACTTACCGGGTTATACTGCAACGCTGTAACATATGCCTGCACTGCTTGCTCCATGTCTCCCGCGGCGACCAAGGCTGCTGCCAAATTAATATAACCATCAATGAAATCCGGTTTTAATCGAACAGCATGCCGATAATTTTCTAAGGCTTCCTGTAGCTGAGCTCGCTCTTTAAATACATTTCCTAAATTTGAATAAGCCTCCGCCAACATTGGGTTCTGCTTTATTGCTAACTGACTGAAATAAGCTGATCTGAAAGAGAAAGCAAAACAGGAAATTAGTTATAAACATACAAAAAGTAAGGTGCTTGTGCTGTTCAGCGGCCCTATTAAAAAATTATTTTTTTATAAAAACAATATTATATACTTATTCAGCGTTATATTCTTACTCACTGTACAAAAAAAGTAGAAAAAAATATCCACAAGAACTTTAATTACAAGTATGTTTCCATTCTTATAACAGTGGCGCTACTAAATCAGGCTGTCTGAAGTTATTGACTTCCTGACTCAAAATGCACCAAACATTGATGTTTTATTGTTTTTTATTTCCTTTGCAAAACTCAATCACGTTCTGCAAAATCCAAAACAAAAAACAACAATTTCTCTCCCTCCCCTCTTCTTCCCTCTCACCCCCCCCCCTTTTCACTCAACCAAACACCATGAATAAATACTTAAACATATAAAAAACTTGAAGCATAAAAACCTTCACCAAAATGACCGGATTCAACATTAAATGACCTGAAAAAGGTTGATATGCCGTAAAACAAAAACAACCAGTGATTCGGTCACTAAGCCTCCATCTTCTTTCTTAAGAAGATTTCAAGGGCAGATAATTCGAAATCTTCTTAAGAAAGAAGATGGAGGCTTACTGAACGAATCGCTGTTATGATACGCAGAATGGAAAAATACTTGTAATTAAAGTTCTAGTGGATAATTTTTTCTACTTTTTTGTACAGTGAGTAAGAATATAACGTTGAATAAGTATATAATATTGTTTTTATAAAAAATATTTTTTTAATAGGGCCGCTGAACAGCACAAGCACCAAAAGTTTTTTAGGGTTTTTTTTTTGTAGATGTTTTCAAAGGATTTTCAGAAAACAGGTGATTATAAAATATCTTTTGCAATAATCGGAAACAAAAGAGAACATTTTTAAAACTCGCTAACCATTGGAATTTAAGCCGTCTGAAACGGTGCCTGAGCTAGGAGATTTAGTGAACCAAGGTTTTCGCAATCTGCAGCCTCACTTCTGAGCCAGCATTGTTTAAGACCAGTGACAGAGAGACATCTAAGACGACTAGAGGCACTGCTGGGATAAACAGAGATGGGCTATCGTTATTTTAGAGATTCAGTTGTCGATAGAGCTTGATAAGGTACTCGATCCACACGGCGGCAGCACAGAATGTGGAGACGAGAGTCGTTGTGAAAGACACGCATATCAACCTGTTGAATATTTGGCTTATAATAATAATACGTTGTAATGTCGGAATCTTGTGTAGTACAACAGCTCCTTTGTTGATCCAGCGAACAGCATCGCTTGCTAATGGGACGATATGTCGTTTCTTGATCCGGGCGACGTCGAGTGGTCTTGTCAGTCGGTCCCGGCTTTCAATCTCTCCCTTTCGGCTGACACAGCAGTAAACCCAATTCGGGAATCATTATATTTCCCTTTCTTCTTTGCTGTCTCTTCTCTTTCTGCTTTTCAATATCTGCACCCTGGCTGCTATTTTTAGCGGCTGACCCGTCGCCGCCATCACTCTCCGCCGACGCTTGTCGTTGTCACAATTTCGTGCCGGCGGTTTCTCTCTGTAACTGAAATCAATCTACACATAACAAAATATAACAAGCTTTCTTTTAGTTCCGAGCCATTTATTTTCATTTATTAGCTTGTCGACACCGAAGCAAGTTCGCTGAAACAGAAAGAGAGAAGCTTACGCTAGTTAATTAACTAATTACTTAATCACTTGCAAGGGAAGGAAAAGGGGGAAATCGTCTGGCTCTCATTTTTGGGGATCTGAATTCCCCTATCTTATTTAATCGCTACATTGCTAATGCGACTTGATTCGTCGGCTTCCCGTCAAGAACTGTCTAAAATCACTACAGTTTTCCCACCGGGAAAACTGTGACGTCACGAAATCTCGTGATCAACGCACAGGTGCAGACTGACCCTTGATCTGGGGTCTCGTCAACTGTCACCGCGTATCGTGAGAAAGCATTGCACTAAACTTGCACGAGATGACTCCGTTCCAAATCGCGCAAGTTAAGCGATCTCTCTGTACGTCCATCATCACATGCGTCCCATTATATGACAAACCATTCTTATTGGCCTCGTTTCACAACTAGATTAGGATTGTCCGCACCATAACCTGGTAGCCGTTGAGATCTGCCGTCGACACCAGTGACTGCTTGAGACTGACGAAGCTGTAACTTATCAGTTATTTCATGAAGGAATCCAACATTTTAAATCGTTAAGTAAAACAAAACAAAAACAGTATTTGCTGGTACTATGTAACCAAATACTACATGGTCTGAGATCATCAGTGACTAAAATGGTGAGGAGGATGGCTAGACACTCATTAAGATTTTTTAAAAAAATTTTAAATTTAAAAATTTGTTTTTTAAATTAAAAAAAAATTTTTTTTAAATTTAAAAAACTATCAAAGAGCAGAAGATGAACTGTCCTGTCGAATCAACAATCATTTGACATCAAAGTAGAATCCCTTAGGTGATGAAGAGATGACATATTTGTCATTCTCTGGAGGCTCTGATATCAAACATCATGCACAGCATTCCTTTGGATCCTACCAGTGAAGTCGAGAACGTGATCTTGACAAGGGAGAAATCTTAAATCCTGCAGAGAGTAGAGTCAAATGTGTATCGATCATGATATCCTAAGACCTTGGCGCCAAATATATTTCCCCTATAACATCGTTTCTCAAAATGTTGAAACATGAAAAGCAGTTTCTGCATTCATCGCGCTTCAAAGATTTCAGGGTTTTAATGTTGGAAGTAGTCTTTGTTCGCAATCAGTGAAAATGCGTTCAAAAATGATGAAAATTGATCGAATTTTAGATTATCAAGAAATTGGACAAGTACAAAGGATCCGCAAGATATCGCAGAAGAATAAAATTAACCGTTCGTTTAATGCTGTGCTGCCAACAAACGTAAACCACTTGAATTCATGTATTAAAAAATGACAAAAAGGCATTTTTCAACGAAAACAAATACTTACTTATCTAAGCGTCTACACTGGAAATGGATGGAGGATAATAATAATAAGACTCCCGTATTTTCAGGCTCTTGTTTCCATAGTTGCATGCAATGCGATTCTGCTCGTTCATAATCACCGGCCTGATATTCACGATGAGCCAATTCAGCCAATCCTGAAAAAAGAATTAGTTAGGGTTAGGGTTAGAAACATTTGGTAAAGATTAACAAAAGGACGAGTCATTACATTTACTATTCAATCATTTCCGCAGGGGAAAAAAAAAAACAGGCAATAAAAATTATTTGTTCGATAAAAATAAGACATTAGATCACAAAAAGAAATCGTGATCAACAAACACCAGAAAGATTAGTCAGAAAGAATAAGCGCAAAAGTCGATAATAAATGCAAACATCATTGAACCCAAATTTTTTTATTCTATTCTTTAAATAAATTCCATAAATGCCAGTATACTGAAATCATATGCCCTTAATAGGGTTAAGATGAAAATTCATATACACTAAATGTACAAAAGCAAGGAAATTCCCAAATTTTTACACTTTTATTGTCATTAATTAAGGGTATGACTACATATCAACCAAGCCATTTCATTATCACATCACTACAGTATAAATCTCTATGCATGAGTGGATGAAGTGTGTGAGGTGTGCTGAAGAAAAATTCCTACCAGTAAAATACATAGCCCTGTTGTACTCGCATACTCTTAATGACAATAAAAGTGTAAACATTTGGGAATTTCCTTGCTTTTGTACATTTAGTGTATATGAATTTTCATCTTAAGCCTATTAAGGGCGTATGATTTCAGTATACTGGCATTTTTCATGGAATGTCACTACTTTTGTAAAGGCTATGCCTCAATACAATGGTAATTTAAGTTTTTTTTGAATTTTATGGAAAACTAAGATATATGGTAAACTGAAATTAAAATGCCATCAACTAGACCCTAGAACCTCTATCTCTGCCAAAAACCAGCTGAATCCATCAAATAGTTGATGAGATACAGGGTGGCACATACGTACGTACGTACATACACACAGATAACATGATTTCATGATTGAACTTTCCGGATCTCTGGGTTGCCTTGACTAATGATGCTGAAATTCTACACACTTATAGAACCTATCAAAAAAAAAAAATTTGTACAAAGTTTTAACTAATTTGGTTTATTGGTTTTTGAGTTATGATTGATCAAAGAAATGAGATTTCTAGCATAGGCCGTTTTTGAAGTCTATTAAGGGATAGAGCGCTCTCGCGCCTCTCTTGATTATTTTAATTCTTGAAGGTAAAATACATCCACTCATTTGAAGTGTCACTTTCACACGATTTAGTAATACCTTTTTAAGGGATGAACATTTATATTGCATCTTTTTGAAAAGTGATCATTTCAGAAGTAAAATTATTTCTTCGAATAGATCAGGTTTTTTACCAATTTTATGTCCACTTATCAAGATTAAAATGAAGAGATTACAATACTAAACCTTATGTCTAAAATCCTTATTACAATTTTAATAAAAAGCCATTACATGATTTGGATTCTCGAAAATGTCTTAAGCTAAAGGTCTTGATAAGAAACTGAATTCAGGAAATCTTGCTTAAGTATCGTCTAATGACTATGGATCCAATGCAAATCTGAAATATTTGAATCATTTCTCCTAAAAAACTCTTCAAAATATTCCAGAGAAATTGAAATTGGGGGGGCGGGATAGTATTTATAAATTGATGTCTAATACCAATTATTAAAATTTCACAAAAATCGGAGGTATCTCATGAAGGGCTTCAACTAAACATAGCCCACATTACCCACCCTTACATCTAGCAGATGTGTTCCAAAATTCATGATTCGTTTATTAGTTTAGTCTGAAATGCTTGATTTTGAAAATTTTCCCCTTTATATTTTTACAAAGGTTGATTCCGTGCGATTGTCCGAGATTATCATCCCTGCACTGATGAGAGGGGAAAGCTCGAAACGCTAGCGTATGTAGGTAAAAATAATTCAATATTGTTTATTTAAAATGAATATTGTTATAAGCGTCTTTAATAAGATTAAAGTTGAGCCCTGTTTGGGGAAGTTAAAAATAGACTGACACGTAGTTATAACCCATATTCTGACAACGTTCGTAGAATCTCTAAGTCAGTCTTTCTTGATATGCTGCCCTTCGCATAAATAGAACTTAAATTCCCTCTTGAATGTGGTAATGTGCCATGGCTTAATAGTTATAGCGCTTGCTTACGGAGTCTAGGTTTATTCTGTGGCAGGGGTTCGAACCGTGTGACCGTCTGAGATTATCATCCCTGCACTGATGAGAGGGAAAAGCTCGAAACGCTAACGTATGTAGGTAAAAATAATTTAATATTATTTATTTAAAATTAATATTGTTATATATATATATATATATATATATAATATTATATCATACAGAGTTTCCACCAGACCATCTTGATACAGGTATTACATAACATTGTGTAGATAAACAGATATATGTGTGTTTGTGAAAAAAAAAATAATAATAAATATATATACATATATATATATATATTTATGTGTATGTATACATTGTATTAAGGGTGAAACTATTTAATTTGTTCCACCATTATGTCTTATTTGCTCCAACTTGTGTCTATCCGTCACACCTCTGCATTGTATTGCCTTCTAAGTATCACATTTCTATATACTAATAAACAATGCTTCACGCAAACTACATAAACCTCTTATATATATATATATATATATATATATATAAATACTGTTTTGTTTTTAAATTCCTGAAACAGTTTTTCATGGTAAACAACTGATGATCCCTTAAATAATGTAAATTCTTGGAAGCAAACTAATATAGTAACTACAAAAAATAAATTGACTTACATGAGTGATTTTCTACTGAACGACTTGGGACTAAGATATTTTTGTTTTTTTTTGTTTTTTTTCCGTATATAGTTTTAATGGTTGAGAAACTTCCGAGACTAATATATATATATATATATATATATATAAGGAAAATATTTCAAAACCATGCATTTCAGACTTCCTGGATTTGGTTATATCAGATCCATCTAGATATAATTACATTAAATAAGATTAAAAACAATCTTTCTAAAAAGTGTTATAAACACTTTATAAATGAATAAGTGGCAGAAAAACTAAGAAACATTTTAAGTTTCTTAAAGTAAATCAAAAAAAAAAAAAAAAAAACTTTACACCAGAAAGATTTCTCGTCAAAAGGAATAAGTGCAACAGTTGATAATAAATGCAAACGTATCCCTACTCCGATCGCTGAACCTCAAACTTTAATTTCATTTAACTTTTTTTCTATAATGTCCAATCTAAGAAAAATCTAAGTGAAACAGCGTTTTAGTTGTAGAAAAGAGTAATTTCTTCTACATCACGCGATGAAATTGCAGACGGACAAACAAGACCCACAACGTTTTAGTTGTATATCGATTTATCTCGTAAAATCAATAGTGGAATCATTTGTTGATGTTAAAATACCTTTTCGATTATCATCACTAATAGATATAGTCCCTATTTATTTGCCTCCCCACGAGGGCAAACTTAGACACAAGGTCAGTTGTTAATATGGGTATATCCAGCTACCAAAAGAAGGGTCATTCAAAATTTTTTTAAATTGAAGTCTAATATAGACACGTGGATAGTTTTACATAGTGGAACAAAAAATATCAAATACCAATAAAACAGGAGAATCAAGAACTTGAGGAATGAGATTTGGGAGAAAATGTTAACTATGAATTAATATCTAGTAATCATCTTGTAGAGTTTGGGGGTTTGTTTTACGGCATATCCACCCTTTTGTGTTATTTGGTAAAAGTTTTTTTTATGCTGCAAGTTCTTAATACCTTCAAATATGAACTTGTATTTATTTCTATACTTTGATATGGTTTATATTTTTCATTTGTGTGATCTTAATCTTTCCACATAGTAGAGTTGGGCGGTTTTGAAATTTTGGTTTCGGTTTCGGTTTTTTTCCCTTAAAACCTCGGTTTACGGTTCGGTTTTTCGTTTTTTAAAATTTTTTTTACTATGGAAGCTATTCATTCTCTTATGTGATGATTAGTTATTATTCAACGTTTAGTTGAATTATGCCACTGTTTCGATAATTTTGTGACTGAATCATTCTCCATGATATGAATCATATAAGTTTTAAGGTGTTGACTGTTGTAATCAAAGTTCTGATATCTTTTCAACAGTTAACTCGTTAAAACAGTGACCAAAGATTCATGAAAGATTTCTGAAGAATAAAACTGAGTTTGAATATACTTTCTATCTAATTCTTTAACCCATCAGAAGCTAAAATATAACTCGAATAAAGTGATACTAGCATTGGCAACTACTTTTTTTCTTTTTAAATGTTTATACTCGCTCGCTACTTTTCGTTTATTTACTTTTACAACAAGTATTTTTTTTAATTTCATTTTAATAACTTATTTTTTTAGATAACTCTGAAACAAACATAAACAATTATTTTACAATTTTGAGTTGAATCAAATAGATTTTCGACATCATACGGAACGCGTTTGATTTTTTCTTTTTCATTTGAAAATAGTTTATGCTAAAAATACGATGTCATGTTGTCTGTCGTATTTCTCTTTTTTCATTTGAAAATTCAAAATGTTAATGATAAACAAACTGTAAACAAAGATTTCTTCCTACAAGTCAATTAAATGTTTTTATTTGTTCAATCTGTCCTCTTATAATATAATATAATATTAATACTAATATAGCATTTTTTGGTAATATTCAATTTTATTCAAATCGGAAGATCTTTTCAACCGTGTTTCCTTGTATATGGTGGCTTACTGTAGTAAAAACACAATACCGAACGGTTACGGTTTAAAAATAAAAAAACGATTCGGTATGGAGACGAAACCGAAAAACCGCGGTTTTTCGGTAAAACCGCCCATCTCTACCATATAGACCAACTGCTTTGAGCAAAGATATCATCATAGCGGATATATTAGCTTTTGCAAACAATATTCCTAAGCTGTTGGATGGTTGTTTTAAGGCACATCAACCTTTTGGTAGTTTCAGTTATTTTGGTTTTGATCTATCACTTTAATGTTAATTTATGTAATACCCAGGAGATTTTCTTTTTAACCCATAGATGGAACCTGTAAAAGTGAATAATGACAACTATGGATTGACTCCCCAATTTGGGACCTAACCACTAGATGCAGTTCCAGGTCATACAAATGAGATACTTTGTCAATAGAGTCAAAAGGGAAATTAAATGATTCGTTGCATATTTCATTATTTCAAGAGAATCAAATGCTGTCTTCAGGAGAAATTTGATAATTATTTTAGATTCTTTCATTTCTAAACCATTTGAAGTATTTAATAGCGGTAAAGTGCAACGGATAGCGGTAAAGTGCAACGGATAGCGGTAAAGTGCAACAGATAGTGGTAAAGTGCAACAGATAGCGGTTTATGTGTGGGGTTGTGAGCTGGAGACCATGGACGACCAGAAAGCAGCACAATATTGTTGGAAAGCTGAAAAAAAAAAAAAAAAAAAAAAACGGTGACTAGCCTACAGTCTGCATAAAGTCCCGCGAGCTACGAAGACCAAATCTCCTCAAACTGTGATGGTCTTTGGATGTGTTTTCAGTGAAAGCCACATCATGCCACCCCATATTTTCGCAAAGGGACTCAGAATCAATTCAGATAGCTATATTGAGTTGCTGTCCATTCTTGTCGAGTGCTGGGTGGAGAGGGTAGCTGCAGAAAGGTCATACGTGTGACAGAACGACTCGGCTCTGTGTCACACTGAAGATGGCATGTTCCAAGTTCAGGTCCCGCCTGGAAGCCATGGTGGAGGCTCAGGGTAGCTTTTTCATGCGAGCTGTAATCAGCAGAAGATCCTTTCAGAAATCCACTTTGAATTTTGAGAATACATTAACTATTGGCCAGGATATGACGTTTTTGGTCCCCCGATTTTATAAATCGGGGGACTTGTTTTGAGGCATGTCCGTCTGTCCGTCCGGATTTTTCTCCGCAACCATCCATTGAATTTCTCTGAAATTTTGCATGAAGTTGTAACTTTGGTCAGGTTAGAAAGTGACATTCTCCGATTTTTGAAAAAAAATCTGGTTAGCCCCCCCCCCCCCAGGGGGCCAAAAGGCCCCGAAATGGCAAAAAATGACATTTCTTGCCCCATAACTTTTCATTCATCCATTCAATTTCTCTTAAACTTGGCCAAAATGTAGAGGCAATTGTTCCTAATAGAAAATAAGTATCGCTGACCTTGGGAAAAAATCTGGTTCGCGCCCCCAGGGGGTCAAAAGCCCCCAAAATGGCAAAAAATTACCCTTTTCTCCCATAACGTTTGATCCATCCATTGTATTTTTCTGAAACTTGGCCAAAATGTAGAGTCAATTGTTCTGGATATAAAATGATCATCCTTGACCTCAAAAATTCTGGTTTGAGCCCCCAGGGGGTCAAAAATGCCCCAAATTTATTGCATTTTACACTCGCCACATCGAGTCACATACAGAGAGGGACTACGCACGCACCAAAGTTACAACTTCATGCAAAATTTCAGAGAAATTCAATGGATGGTTGCGGAGAAAAATCCGGACGGACGGACGGACATGCCTCAAAACATAAATCCCCCGATTTTATAAATTGGGGGACTAATGATAAACAATATTGTCAGTGGAAAGAATAGATTCTTTTTATTTAAGAGATTTAATAAATTGCAGCCATGGAAACCTAACCTCTAAATAATATCAAGAAAACGTGTGTGTGTGTGTGTGTGTGTGTGAATGCTTCTACAGGAATTCAATTTTTTTTTTTTTTTTGGCATTCATGCTGTATACTTAACAGCCGAGAAATCGAAATCAAACAAAATATACAACAAATAATTATTACCAAACGCAAGAAATTTTTTTTTTTTTATCAATCTGAAATTGCTTTTAAAGAAAATTGTGTTTCAGTATAAGATGTCTTTCGGATCCAATATTGCCGACCCATGTGTGTGCTTGTTGGACTTTCATTTCATAAAAATAATTTTTGAAAAGATAAAACAAAAAAAAAATGGATTTACTCTACCACTAACCTTAAGTCCGACTGGCAACCCCACAGATTTTGGGTTGATGTTTTTTTTTTTTTAACTATCTTTTAAGCCTGAAACTAGCGACCATCTCCAAACTAAAGTGACCGCCATTTTTTTTTTTATCGTGTTTGGCTAAATAAAAGTGACGATAACTAATTCAGAGATAAATCTTACCATTAGTTTCCACACTTTAAAATTATACAGGTCGGTAAGAAATTAAATTTTCTCGCGTTTAGTAAGAGTTATTTGTTGTATATCTAGTTTAATTTCTCGGCTGTTAACTATACTGCATGAATGCCAAATAATATTTTAAATTTCAGGACTATAGTTTGAAATTTGAATTTGTTTTAATTAATTAACTTTAATAAAAAAAAGATTTTTTTTCTTAATCTTAATCTATTTATTTATTCGCGGAAAAAAGGGATAAATATTAAAACTAAAAAAAAAAAAGTGAAATTTAAATCACTCGAGCGTTAAGCTTTTTTTTTTACTCGACTTCATATTATAATTATTAGTTGAAACTTTTCGATCAAAGCTGCAATTTTGAATGTCATTATTAATAAAACTATCAGACAAGATCGCGCGCGTGTGTGTGTGTGTTTGTTTCTCGCGTATACAAAACTGATAAATAAATACACATTAAATTATTTATTTTGAATCGTTTGTCTCTACCCGAGCAACGCCGGAAAAAACGATGTAAAGAGATTGACCGAATTAATGCAGTTGGGGAAACCCGGTTAAACGAGATAAAAAAAAGTGGTTTTCCAATTTGGAGATGGCGGGGGGGGGGGGGGGGGGGAAGATGTAAAAAAAAAAAAAAAAAAAAAAAGGAGGGGAAACCCTGTTATTCGCCGGGGACAACCAAAATATTCTAAAGAGAAACCAACCAGATTGCCATGAAATAACATTTAAAATAAAAATTTAAAGAAAAAAAAAAAATTAAAAAAAAAAAAAAAAAAAAGCATTATTTTGTACTTACTCAGTCATATTTTATCTCTCACACCCCGAAAAAGAATTTTAAAATATCAAGCAGAACTTTAATTAGAACGATTTTTCCATTTCGATGTCCAACCTGTATTTGTGCCCGAGCCGACATTTTGGGCTGTGAGCGGTCGGTAGAATAGACAATGGCATTAACTCCGTTTTTATTGTTAGGGTTATAAAAAGAAAGAAACACATAAGCAATAATAATATAATATATATTTATTAAATTAAAAAATAGAAAATTAAATAATTATTTTTACTTTGTTCACCGGGATACTTTCCACGATATAACTTTATTGTTTGTTTTTTTGTTTGTTTTTTTTTTGTTTTTTTTTCTTCGCAACACTTATCTGCCCTTAGTTAGCTAACCGGCCACTCCGAAAATCGCAGACTCGCCATTTCATATCACCCTTATGGAAATGGAAAAATCGTTCTAATTAAAGTTCTGCTTGATATTTTTAAATTCTTTTTCGGGGCGTGAGAGATAAAATATGACTGAGTAAGTACAAAATAATGCTTTTACATGAACACAATTAACTGCATCGGCCTATAAGTAAAATAGCACCAAAAATGTCTTAAATTTTGAAGAGGAAATTGTAAACAAATACGTTTTGATAATTTATCTGGGTGGTTGTTGTAATATTCACAACCTTTCGGCCGATTTAACCTCCGACCTTCCTTAAGGAATTCATCTCTAGAACCTTCTAGTGGACCTCTAGAATCGAAACAACAGAATAAAGTGTTTCGTCGAAACGTTTCGACCATAAGAATCAAGATGAGAATAGTAGTCCGAATGATACCAAAGATGATGACACGGGAGGAATCGATTTCCTCATCCGGGGGAGGGGGGGGGGGGAGAGAATCTATAAATATTAAATAATCATCATCATGATCAAGTGAATTTTAATCAAAATCTAGGAACAGAAAGAAAACGACTTGCACACAGCAATAATATTGATCTAATGGCGAAGAATAAATTAGCTTTATGTTTCAAAGCAACAATGCAACATTCGAACGGTTTGCCTTAATTCACACACGCCATTTTTTTTTTAAAAAAGGTTAAAAAATAAGTTTGGAATTTCACCCGGACACAGAAATCAATCTATTTCACAGGGACATGTTAAAAAAAAAATCACTAAAGAAATGTATAAACTTTGTTATGTACTTACGTGGTAGCTGAAAAGAAGACTGTACATAAAAGATTACGCTAATTCATCCAGTATTTATTAAATTAAAAATAAAAAATATTTTTATTGGTAGTCGCCATCTTGTATTTTTCAATCTTAAAAAAAAAAAAAAAAGAGTTATCTCCCTTGCCTAAACTGGTTACAAAATGTCTCACGATACGTAAAAATACTGGATGAAATTTACGTAATCTTTTCTGTACAATCTTATTTTTAGCAAACAAAATTTATACATTTTTTAAAATATTTTAATGTCACTGAAACAGCAGAATTACCCATTTTTTATGAAGAAAAAATGAGAGGGTAGGCGAAAACGGGGTTGAAATGTACTGAAAAAAAAAAAAAGACCGTGGAAGGGGCACAACAATTATTATTATTATTTTACCTACTTCCACCGTAGAGAAATAAAGAGAGAGAGAGAGAGGAAAAAGAGCGAGAGAGAGAGAGAGGAAAAAGAGAGAGAGAGAGAGGAAAAAGAGCGAGAGAGAGAGAGAGGAAAAAGAGCGAGAGAGAGAGAGAGGAAAAAGAGCGAGAGAGAGAGAGAGAGGAAAAAGAGAGAGAGAGAGAGGAAAAAGAGAGAGAGAAAAAAGAGAGAGAGAGAGGAAAAAGAGAGAGAGAGAGGAAAAAGAGAGAGAGAGGAAAGAGAGAGGAAAGAGAGAGAAGAGAGGAAAGAGAGAGAAGAGAGGAAAGAGAGAGAAGAGAGGAAAGAGAGAGAAGAGAGGAAAGAGAGAGAAAGAGAAAGAGAGAGAGGAAAGAGAAAGAGAGAGAGGAAAGAGAAAGAGAGAGAGGAAAGAGAAAGAGAGAGAGGAAAGAGAAAGAGAGAGAGGAAAGAGAAAGAGAGAGAGGAAAGAGAAAGAGAGAGATGAAAGAGAGAGAGAGAGGGAGGAAAGAGAGAGAGAGGAAAGAGAAAGAGAGGAAAGAGAGAGAGAGAGAGGAAAGAGAAATAGAGAGGAGAAAGAGAGAGAGGAAAGAGAAATAGAGAGGAGAAAGAGAGAGGAGAGGGGAGGGGGCGAATGTCACTTTGCTACCAAAGTAGTCGTCATCGTCGTCGGATTGTGAACGAAAAGCGAACAATATGGAGGGAAAGTATCGCAACAATAAAACAAAAACTGTGTTTATTTATTTTATAAACGGACAAACCACAAAAAAATAGCCATTTCTTCTCGAAATAAAAGAATCATTAAAATCATTTAAAAGAGAGAGAAAAAGAAATTCTTTATTTCAACTGTTGACTGACGTGACAGACCATTATTATAATAATACTAAGAAAACAACAAATAAAAATTAGAGTTGCATTTTGAGATGATGATGATGATGAGGAGGAGGATGAGTGATACCCGCCGCCGGGATCACCATCATCATCGTCATAAGAACAACTTAGCGCAACGATTATTTTTGGTTGGAGTAGGAGGAGGACGAAAGAGAGAGAAGGAGGAGGAGTGACTACTTGCCCCCCCCCCCCTCTTTCTGTGAATTTCCACACAAGGAAATGCTTAACATTTTTATTATTTATATTTTGCTGATTGGACAAGAAGTGTTGATACGAATTTGTTTCCCAGTATTTTCGGAAAAAAATAATGGAGAAAAAAAAGGGGGGGGGGGGGCTTTATAACTTTTTAAGACGTCATCGCCGAAAGAGAAAGTGAGAGACAGAGAGAGAGGGAGAAAGAAAGAGAAAGAAAAAGTGAAAAAAGAAAAAGAGAGAAAAAGATAGAAAAAGAGAGAAGAGAGAAAGAGAAAGAGAGAAGAGAGAAAGAGAAAGAGAGAAGAGAGAAAGAGAAAGAGAAAGAGAGAGAGAAAAGAGAGAGAGAGAGAAAAGAAAAAGAGAGAAAGAAAAAGAGAGAAAGAAAAAGAGAAAGAAAAAGAGAGAAAGAAAAAGAGAGAAAGAAAAAGAGAAAGAAAAAGAGAGAAAGAAAAAGAGAGAAAGAAAAAGAGAGAAAGAAAAAAAAGAGAGAAAGAAAGAGAAAAAAGAGAGAAAGAAAGAGAAAAAAGAGAGAGATTGAAACGACAATCACGTCGAGAAGAGGAAAACGTCGGAAATTTGATGAGGAATAAACAGGAAGAAATAAGATACATTTCATTATAAAATGGGAGGGGAGGGGGGATGGGTTTTTTTTTACAACCGCTGAGCCCCCCCCCCCCCCCCCCAACAATAAAGCTAAAAAAAACACCTCTCCACCATATCTAATAGGCTTTCCGGTTTTTCCAAAATGCCGATAAAAAAAAATTGTCAATATTTATTATTTTATAAACAACACATCATAAATAAATACTCAACTTTTTTTTAAAAACTATAATTCAAGCCAGAATCAACCTTTTCTTCGGCAAGTTGAAGGCTTCACAATCACTTCCAAAGAGTCACGAAATCAGCCATTTTGATCTAGCATTAATAGATCTTTTTAAAATGGCCGACACGTGTTTATTTCGTTGGCATCCGAAACGGATTTTTAAGCATTTGATGAACTGAATTAAAGTTTAACAAAATGCTAAGTCAAGTATCAGGATTCAACTGTGCTCGTAAAAAATAACAGAGAGAATAATAATTTCGATGGTTTATTTTCTTTCTGGTTTTTCACTTTTTACTTGAAAGGTCACAATGTCACATCATCACGACCCACTAGAGCCTTCAAAACAAACAAAATAGAGAATTCTCCAACAACAAAAGAGGTTTTCTTCTTTCTGATAATGATGATGATGATGATGATGAAAGTTTGTTATTATTTTTTTTATGAAGTTTACAAGAAAATAAAAAATTATTAATGACAGAAAAGTAATCAAAAATATTCGTTTCTCTAAAATTAAGAAAATATCACCAAAAATACGGCACATCAACATTTATTGCTTTTTAGTTGTTTTTTTCAATTTTTTCCTGATAAAATAATTTTCTTTTACGTAGAATATAAAAAAAAAAAATCGGTACTTCTGCAGTTTACGAACCGTGATGAAATATTAACGTTAATATTTAGAAACCCATTTTTAGGAGGGAATTGTTAACTATTCTGTGCTTTCCCCTAAAATACCGTAAAAATTGAAGTTAACTTGAAAACCTATCTAAAAAAAAATAGCACGGTCTCTAAACTGCAGAAGTAGCAAAACATTAATTTTCATGAATTTATCTGGCGTTGTCCGGGAGTTTTTACTTTCATTTTTTATCAGTTTTTTTTTATTTATTTTTTTTAAATAGGATTTTGAAAGATAAATTTATTATTACTGTATCATTTGGAAATTGGTTATAAAACTATGAATTTTCTTCACATTTTGCTGTTTTTCTTTATTTATAAAATTATTGGATGTAAAAAGCTTCCAACACCAGAAATAACTTTTTATTCGACAAATTTAGAAGCGTTTTTATTTATCTTGAACTTTTCAACTTTAAGATTGCTAACATTGAAACACGATATTAACCACATTTTTTCAACTATAAACAAACTATTAAAATGGCTGACGAAACCGAAATACATTCTGGTGGATTTTAATTAGTAATTAAATTATTTTTCAACAGGATTCTAATAAATTCGTTTTAATACTTATGTTATTTTTTATTTCAATAATAATCGATTCAGTGTGTAATAGTCAAAATTATGTTGACGCGAGAAACACACACGCACGTGAAGATGTCTTAAAGATTAAATAAAATCGGTAAAATTGTCGTTTCCCAACCAAAATGGCGGACAATAAATCGTCTGCAGTTTTCTTACCTCACAAATGAGTAAGTAAACCCAAAATAGATTGTTTCGGACTAATTTAAAATTCACCTTAAATTATTTTAAAGGAAATACAGTTGAGAAATGAGCCCAAAACAATTTATTTGGGTTTACTTACTCATTTGTGAGGTAAAAAAAAAAAAATCAGAAAAGTACAGCCGATTTATTGTCCGCCATTTCGGCTGGGAAACAACTATTTTACCATTAAATGTTATTTTGTTAAAATAATTTTCAAATCTAATAAAAGAAATGCCTATTTTTTTTTTTTTCGCTTTTAATACATTTTGCAAAGTTGTGTCTAACAAAAACAAAAAACGTAGATCAAGCAAAAATTGGGAATAGGAAATCATTTTGACAAGTCGGATATAAATATAGATTTTGTTATCTAATATACAAAACAAAGCCGTATTTCTGTCCGTGCGTCTGGCTGAAAGTCAGAAACTACACAAGATACACTCACAAACCTTACACATTCTGATTCAGTATGACCCCGAACAGGTTTGGTTTTTGGGGTCAACAGGGACCAAATTACTGAGAGGTGTGTGTGTGGGGGGGGGGGGGGGGTTACGGATAATTGTTCGAAAAACAACAATGAAACTAGGTCAAACTGTCAGCTGTTGATTAGTTTTTATTTTCTGTTTTCTTTCTTTATATTATATTGAAACAGTTAGAAAAGTTTGCACATTAATAATAATATCATATATATATATATATATATATATATATATATATATATATAGAAAAGAGGGGGGGTAGAGATTTTAAAAGATATTACATAAACTTTTTAAAACTCTTTTTTCTTATCTAGAATCCCGGGCAACGTTGGGTAGCCCTGATATTAAAACATAAATAATTCATGTTTTATTTTTTGTTTGTGTGTTGTTTTCTTCAAAAAAAAAAAAAAAATGCGAATGGCACATCGGAAAGTCGTGAAGGTCTCATGACGTCCATCACGATTTGTCTGCGACTTATTTATTTATTCAAAAATCACGGAAGATATTCAACTGAGATTAAATTGAGACGAGTTTATTTTAAATATGGACAACATTTTGAAAAGATTTCGTTAAGAATTCGAGTAAAAAATCACCATTTTTATTACACAATGTTTTCTCAAGATCAAAGTCGTCGGGGGACATTTTTATGGGTTGGAAAGAAGATGGAGAATGAAAGTTTAGATAAAGACAAAAAAAATAAACAGTTTTTTTTTTTTTTCTTTTCAAACATTTTTTTTTTAATAAATAAAAATAATAAAAACATTAAAAAAAAGTACGAAAAAAAAATCTACTTTTTTTCAATAGAAAAAAAAAAGTGTTTTTTGTTTTTTTTTTCAAACATTTTTTTTTTAATAAATAAAAAAATAAAAACATTAAAAAAAAGTACGAAAAAAAAAATCTACTTTTTTTCAATAGAAAAAAAAAAAAGTGTTTTTTGTTTTTTTTTTCCTCATCATGTCTCGATTATTATTCAAAACAGTTGGTGTTTTTGGCCGAATAAAGAACAAGGAAACGATAATGAAGAATCGCAAAGGAAGCAATTTCTAACTGACCTGTCGTGTCGGTGATTTGCGACATTATTTTGTTTGTTTTCTGCTTCGATTTCTTTTGTTTTTAAAGACAAAAGTCCGATAAAGTCAAATCCAAATATGGCGTCTCTACTGGTTGGCCTTCTTATTTCTTGTGGGACGGGAACGAGAGAGAAATAAGACTTCGATAAACTTCGGTAAACATCGGAATACTACGCCAACTCTCGTCAAACTACGTCATCAACAAGACTTTTACATCAGCAATTCAATCAGCGCCGAAAACAACCGAACAACATCGTTCAACCAATCAAATTTCAATCACCTGATACTATCATTTTTTTTTCTCTAATTATTAATTACTAAATTATAACAAAATTTAACAAAAATTAATTCGTTTTATTTTCGTTTAAAAAATTATATGGTTAAAACGACTTAAAAAAAAAAAAGAAAGTATTTTTAAGCGGAGTGATACGAAGGAGGAGGAGATTTTTTGACGTGGCGTGAAAATCCTTATATGCCTTACTCCGGGCAACTTGCATCCCCCAAAGAAAATAATCCGGTTAAAAATAAACCCGATATAAAGTTAGAAACCTTTAATTGAAATTAAATTCGTCATAGCTTTTCTTTTTAAAACTAAACGAACATATTACACTAGTTTATTCATCGATAATATTTATATTTCTTTGTTAATTATTTATGAAATCGACCAAGAAAGAAGCATGATCGAAAAAGGAGACATTTTGAAATCGACGTCGTCACAACAATGGAAAACGCATTTATTATTAAATAAATACGAGTTCACCTATCCGACCTTCCCTGTGGTTGCTGTTTTTTTTTTTACTTTCATAAACATTTTTTTAAAATAGGTTTATTAAAAATTTAATTTAATTATTACCGTATAGTTTAGTAATTAAGTTATCAACTGAACCAAATTTTATTATAATAATATTTTAATTTATAATTTATAAAATTATTGGATGTAAAAATCTTCCGAAACTTTCCATTTTTTTAATACGTGAGGATTTGCTAAGAATTTTTAATCCAGTTTAAATAACTTTATATTCGAAAGTCTTAAATGCTTCCGAATTCCTTTCAAATTTCGACGGGTCATGTAAACAAAAGATTAACATGGCCGACTTGTTTCTAAAGAAATCAAAATGCATCCTGGTGCATTTATTTTCTTTAATAGGACTTTTAAAAATTCGCATTATTTGATTGCATTTTGTTTATTTCAATAAATATTCGGATATATTTGAAGATTAACACCTTCAGCTAAATCCCCCCCACACACCCACACTCAAACATAAAAATGAGATTCTACTTTTTTTAGGCGATTACGTGTGACCACCATGAAAAAATTGATGGAAAGAAAAAAACACCCCAAAACAATTATCTTAGAATTTGGAATGGCGGATCAGTTTCGTAACACACAAAAATGATTCTCATTTCGGAAATGACATTTCCGGACGACAGACCGGACCATTCTAACGTTTTAGGACGGGCTGCTAACCCTAAGTCCGAGTGGCAAGGTCATAAAAACACACGTAATCGCCTAAAAACGTGGTGCTTATACATAGAAGCGTACATATGAAAAACGCTGAAAATCGCAGATCCAATTAAATTAACCGGAAAACTCTTTTAAATACTTATGTATCAAGCAAAAATAGGTTTGTACACTAAAAATTAGCAAAAACTATCGAGTAGAATTGTAATCAAAAAATAAAAATCTGTTATATCGTTTAAACGGGTCGGCCATTGATTCGAGCGAAAAACACGAAATTCAAGGGGAGATAACTCAGTCTGTCATATTAACAAGCAATAAATCAATGGCAGTAATCAAAATACGATGAAACTGATTTTTATTTTTAATTAAAATTCTACTCGATCATTTTTCCTACTTTTCTGCTGCTTAATGTTTTTTTGTGGTATTGATAATTTAATACGGACGCTTTTCTGTACAAGCACCCAAAAAGTAAACAACCCTAAATAATCACAGAATTTATCTCCCATAGTAACAAAAAAAAATGGTTAATTGCCCTAAAACGCTAGAATAGTCCGGAAACGTGAAATAATTTTACGTCAAATTTATATGCGAAACTGATCTCCCAGTCTAAAGTTTAAAAAATCTTTTTTTCTTTCTGACAAGTTATTCACTACTCGCAATCGCCTAAAAGAGTAGAATCTCGGGGGGGGGGGGTATAGTTGAAGGTATTAATCTACAACAATACCAATATTCGTTTAATAGTGAATAAACCAAAATAATTAAATGTGTAATTAACAGAATCAAAATAGACGCGAGAAACGCAAAGTTGTCTGCTAAAGAGATTAGCAAATAAAATGGATCTTAAATTGGAGTTGACATTTATTCTTCAATTATGCGATCGTTTAAATGCCATTTACATCTGTTGTATTTTTTAACAAAATAGAGGGACACAAAGCATAAGGAAGAATTATTTTTTGTTAAATATTTTTTATTAAAAAAGGAGCAAATATAAATGTTGAATATTTTTTATTAAAAAAGGGAGCAAATATAAATGTTGATTTTTTTATTATTAAAAAAAGGGAGCAAATAAAAATATTTCATATTTTTTATTAAAAAAGGGAGCAAATATAAATTTTAATATTTTTTATTAAAAAAGGGGAGCAAATATAAATATTTAATATTTTTTATTAAAAAAGGGGAGCAAATATAAATGTTTAATATTTTTTTATTAAAAAAGGGGAGCAAATATAAATGTTGAATATTTTTGATTAAAAAAGGGAAGCAAATATAAATGTTGAATATTTTTGATTAAAAAAGGGAAGCAAATATAAATGTTGAATATTTTTGATTCAAAAAGGTGAGAAAATATAAATCTCAAATATTTTTTATTAAAACAGGAGAGCAAATATAAATGTTGAATATTTTTGATTAAAAAAGGGAAGCAAATATAAATATTTAATATTTTTTATTAAAAAAGGGGAGCAAATATAAATGTTGAATATTTTTGATTAAAAAAGGGAAGCAAATATAAATGTTGAATATTTTTGATTAAAAAAGGGAAGCAAATATAAATGTTGAATATTTTTGATTCAAAAAGGTGAGAAAATATAAATCTCAAATATTTTTTATTAAAACAGGAGAGCAAATATAAATGTTGAATATTTTTGATTAAAAAAGGGAAGCAAATATAAATGTTGAATATTTTTTATTAAAAAAGGGGAGCAAATATAAATATTGAATATTTTTTTATTAAAAAAGGAGAGAAAATATAAATGTTGAATATTTTTGATTAAAAAAGGGAGCAAATAAAAATGTTTAATATTTTTTATTAAAAAAGGGGAGCAAATATAAATGTTTAATATTTTTTATTAAAAAAGGGGAGCAAATATAAATGTTTAATACTTTTCATTAAAAAAGGGAAGCAAATATAAATGTTGAATATTTTCAATTAAAAAAGGGGAGCAAATATAAATCTCAAATATTTTTTATTAAAAAAGGAGAGCAAATATAAATATTTAATATTTTTTATTAAAAAAGGAGAGCAAATATAAATATTTAATATTTTTTATTAAAAATATAAATGTTTAATATTTTTTATTAAAAAAGGAGAGCAAATATAAATGTAGAATATTTTTGATTAAAAAAGTGGAACAAATATAAATGTTGAATATTTTTGATTAAAAAAGGGGAGCAAATATAAATGTTGAATATTTACAAAAAAAAGGGGAGGGGGCAAATATAAATGTAGAATATTTTTTATTAAAAAAAGGGGAGCAAATATAAATGTTGAATATTTTTTTATTAAAAAAGGGAAGCAAATATAAATGTTGAATATTTTTTTATTAAAAAAGGAGAGCAAATATAAATGTTGAATATTTTTTATTAAAAAAGGGAAGCAAATATAAATGTTGAATATTTTTTATTAAAAAAGGGAAGCAAATATAAATGTTGAATATTTTTTATTAAAAAAGGGGAGCAAATCTAAATGTTGAATATTTTTAATTAAAAAAAGTAGGCAAATATAAATGTAGAATATTTTTTATTAAAAAAAGGGGAGCAAATATAAATCTCAAATATCTGTAATAAATTTGCTTATTTAAATTTTCGTGTTTACTGACGCCATGCGATCAATTGCGTTTTAATTAGTAGTTTTAACAATATCTTGACACGTGATTGGGTTGGTTCTTATTTCAGTCACCTAAATTATTTAGAGCGAAATGGCTTTCAAAGACACAAATAAGTTTCGAGAACTGTGCAAATGACCATTGTATAAATACATTATATGTCCCAAAATTACCCAAAAGGGGTTGATGTGCCGTAAAACAAAACTTATGTTTACTTAAACCATCTTTTAGCAAAATAAATAATAACATTAAAAACAAGTTTCCTCTTAAGACCTAGCTAAGGATTACCGATAACTCAAGTTCATAAACTTGTCCTTTTAATTATAATTATAAATAGATAGCCTATTTCTCGACTTGATTATAGAGATGGCGCCTATATGGGGGGGGATCCTTTTCGGCGTTAGGGTTAAGGTTAGGGTTACGATGAAACTTGCTATAGCTTTTTCTGGGGGGGGGGGGTAACCGTTTCGATTCCCAACCGTATGTAATTTTATCAGAAAGACGACGTAGTATTGATTTACTCCTCTCCAGGAGTTAGGCACAAGGCCAGTTTTTATCTTACTCCCACAAGTAAGATGTGACCCAAGGTCGGGTCGGGAAAGGGGGGTTTAAAAATTGCCTGGGCAGCCCGTCGGCATTCCCCGGTAGGGGCACCTCAGGCAGTAAGCAATAAACTTACTCCTCCCCAAAGAGGGGAGGCGAAGCCTGGCAGGGTGGACCTCCTAGAACTGCACAGAACAGACCCATAGACAGGCGTAAATCAAGTCCCGAAGGCCAAGACAATACCAGTCTATGGGGTGCAGTATCCATCGGAACAGCAAAATTGTATTGTTTTTTTTTTTTAGATTATGACATACTGAACGTATTAACGTTAAAATCAATTTAGTATTACGTATGAAATAAGAAAAAAAAACACTTTTTAAATTTGTACATTAGCCGATACACTGGCATATTTCTAAGATGGACGCTAGTCGAAATATAAAACTTGGAATGCATAAATAGGCAAAACGAAAAGAAGTAATGTCTTTTAGTGAGTTTTATAAAATAATTTATCTAAAACAATTAAAATATCTGTGAAAACATGTTTCACAACATAATTATTTTGTCTGAAATAAATTAGGTACTTCTATCGATCCTGACCCAATCTCCGTGAACATCGCGTCGGCAGCGCTCGGGCATGCTACGTAAACACCCGAGAGATGACGAGCCAATCAGCTGTCAGTAACCAGACGACAATTTTTTTCTAATCGGTATTGAAATTGATTAAAGCCAGAAGAAATTGATCAACGCCAGTGCATGTTTATTTCCTGTTAAATTAGAAAGAAAAAAACAACTGAATTACGAAGAGCTGTGTAGCAGAGTTGAATCTGCCAGGAAAAAAACTGTTGGCAAAAAGAAAAAAAATGTCCGAAATGCTATTGTGTCGCTTGATAGAAAGAAAATGTATTTATTTATTTATTTATGTTTTTATTTTTTTTTATTTTTTATTATTATTATTATTATTATTATTACTAATATTATTATTATTATTATTACTATTATTACTAATATTAGTATTACTACTACTACTACTATTATTATTACTACTACTACTATTACTACTACTATTATTATTACTACTACTATTAATAGTAGTAGTAGTAGTATTATTACTACTACTATTATTACTATTACTATTATTATTACTATCATTTATTTATTTATCTATTTATTTATTAACAGTCGTTTAGCATTGTTTTGTTACAAAAATAAATAAAAAACAGAAACTTATTTATTAACAGTAATTTCGCTATGTTTTGTTCGTTTTTTGTTTTGTTTTTTTGTTGGTTTTTGCAATTTTTCTTGAAAAAAAAAATTTAAAAAATATATATATATGACGCAGCAACGTAGCGAAGTTATCGGCTGCCACCATTCGCCTCGTCATCTCTCGGGTGTTTACGTAGCATGCCCGAACGCTGCCGCCGCGAAATTCCCGAAGATTGGGTCAGGATCGATAGAAGTACCCGAAATTATTTTATATAACTCACTAAAAGACAATTCAAGTGTTCCGTATTCTTCGCACTAAGTTTTATATCGACTAACTTTCCCGGCGTCCATGTCATAAATATGTCAGCGTATCCCCTAGTTTATTTTATCCTATTTCAGAGATAATATTAAATTGATTTTAACGCCAATAGTCGTTCAGCAAGTCATAATCTAAAAAAACAATACCATTTTGGTAAAATTGTCGTTTCCTAACCCAAAATGGCGGACAATAAATCGTCTGCAGTTTTCCGATCTCACAAATGAGTAAGTAAATCCAAATAAATTATTTTGGACCAATTGAAAATTTACGTTAAATTATTTTAAAGGAAGTTGGGAAATTAGTCCAAAACAATTTATTTAGGTCGATTTACTTAGTCATTTATGCGGAGGTCGAAAAACAATCACAAACCTGCAGACGATTTATTGTCCGCCATTTTTGGTTGGGAAACGACGATTTTACCCAATTTAGCTACACTGCATATCGTCTTTCTGATAATAAAAAAATTACATTGGGCGGGATCGAAACGTTTACCGATTTTTGCTTTTTTTTTTTTTTGTTAAAACATGAAATTTGTACAATGTACGCAACGCATTGTAAAAATAAGTTTTTGTTTATAAAGATGGCGACTATATTTTTCCTGTCGAGATTTTATTTCAGCGTTTTACGTGTACGATTAAACTTGCTATAACTTAGTGTTTTTAATATTATTATTATTATTATTATTATTATCATTATTATTATTATTATTATTTATTTATTTATTTATTTATTTATTTTTATTCATTTTGCTAGCCTGGGAGATTGGTATCATGACGAACGTACGAACGAGCAATCTATCTCCCCCCCCCCCTCAAAGAAAATGAGAAAATGCCTAGGAGGAAGGTATGATGACGAACAGACATATACTACCCCGCTACAAAGGAGGAGGTAAGATACTACACGAGTTCCCCATCCACGTAAAAAGGAGGTGGTTATGCCTTGGAGGATGGTATCATGACAACAAAACAGATACTACACTACACTCTCACCTTGATTGGACATTTAAAGCTAGTAAGTAGTAAATACAATTAATAGAAGTAATAGTATAGTTCCGACTCCAAACAGATACCAAATCTCCATTAGTAATAGAAGTAATAGTATAGTTTTGGCTTCAAACAGACAGATGCCAAATCTCCATTAGTAATAGAAGTAATAGTATAGTTTTGGCTTCAAACAGACAGATGCCAAATCTCCATTAGTAATAGAAGTAATAGTATAATTTTGGCTTCAGACAGACAGATACCAAATCTCCATTAGTAATAGAAGTAATAGTATAATTTTGGCTTCAGACAGACAGATACCAAATCTCCATTAGTAATAGAAGTAATAGTATAGTTTCAACTTCAAATAGACAGATACCAAATCTCCATTAGTAATAGAAGTAATAGTATAATTTTGGCTTCAGACAGACAGATACCAAATCTCCATTAGTAATAGAAGTAATAGTATAGTTTTGGCTTCAGGCAGACAGATACCAAATCTCCATTAGTAATAGAAGTAATAGTATAATTTTGGCTTCAGACAGACAGATACCAAATCTCCATTAGTAATAGAAGTAATAGTATAGTTTTGGCTTCAGACAGACAGATACCAAATCTCCATTAGTAATAGAAGTAATAGTATAGTTTTGGCTTCAAACAGACAGATACCAAATCTCCATTAGTAATAGAAGTAATAGTATAGTTTTGGCTTCAAACAGACAGATGCCAAATCTCCATTAGTAATAGAAGTAATAGTATAGTTTTGGCTTCAAACAGACAGATGCCAAATCTCCATTAGTAATAGAAGTAATAGTATAGTTTTGGCTTCAAACAGACAGATGCCAAATCTCCATTAGTAATAGAAATAATAGTATAGTTTTGGCTTCAAACAGACAGATGCCAAATCTCCATTAGTAATAGAAGTAATAGTATAGTTTTGGCTTCAAACAGACAGATGCCAAATCTCCATTAGTAATAGAAGTAATAGTATAGTTTTGGCTTCAAACAGACAGATGCCAAATCTCCATTAGTAATAGAAGTAATAGTATAGTTTTGGCTTCAAACAGACAGATGCCAAATCTCCATTAGTAATAGAAGTAATAGTATAATTTTGGCTTCAAACAGACAGATGCCAAATCTCCATTAGTAATAGAAGTAATAGTATAGTTTTGGCTTCAAACAGACAGATGCCAAATCTCCATTAGTAATAGAAGTAATAGTATAGTTTTGGCTTCAAACAGACAGATGCCAAATCTCCATTAGTAATAGAAGTAATAGTATAGTTTTGGCTTCAAACAGACAGATGCCAAATCTCCATTAGTAATAGAAGTAATAGTATAGTTTTGGCTTCAAACAGACAGATACCAAATCTCCATTAGTAATAGAAGTAATAGTATAGTTTTGGCTTCAAACAGACAGATGCCAAATCTCCATTAGTAATAGAAGTAATAGTATAGTTTTGGCTTCAGACAAACAGATACCAAATCTCCATTAGTAATAGAAGTAATAGTATAATTTTGGCTTCAAACAGACAGATACCAAATCTCCATTAGTAATAGAAGTAATAGTATAATTTTGGCTTCAAACAGACAGATGCCAAATCTCCATTAGTAATAGAAGTAATAGTATAGTTCCGACTCCAAACAGATACCAAATCTCCATTAGTAATAGAAGTAATAGTATAATTTTGGCTTCAAACAGACAGATGCCAAATCTCCATTAGTAATAGAAGTAATAGTATAGTTTGGGCTTCAAACAGACAGATGCCAAATCTCCATTAGTAATAGAAGTAATAGTATAGTTTTGGCTTCAAACAGACAGATGCCAAATCTCCATTAGTAATAGAAGTAATAGTATAGTTTTGGCTTCAAACAGACAGATGCCAAATCTCCATTAGTAATAGAAGTAATAGTATAGTTTTGGCTTCAAACAGACAGATGCCAAATCTCCATTAGTAATAGAAGTAATAGTATAGTTTTGGCTTCAAACAGACAGATGCCAAATCTCCATTAGTAATAGAAGTAATAGTATAGTTCCGACTCCAGACAGACAGATGCCAAATCTCCATTAGTAATAGAAGTAATAGTATAGTTTTGGCTTCAAACAGACAGATACCTAATCTCCATTAGTAATAGAAGTAATAGTATAATTTTGGCTTCAGACAGACAGATACCAAATCTCCATTAGTAATAGAAGTAATAGTATAGTTTTGGCTTCAGACAGACAGATACCAAATCTCCATTAGTAATACAAGTAATAGTATAGTTTTGGCTTCAAACAGACAGATGCCAAATCTCCATTAGTAATAGAAGTAATAGTATAGTTTTGGCTTCAAACAGACAGATACCAAATCTCCATTAGTAATAGAAGTAATAGTATAGTTTTGGCTTCAAACAGACAGATGTCAAATCTCCATTAGTAATAGAAGTAATAGTATAGTTCTGGCTTCAAACATACAGATGCCAAATCTCCATTAGTAATAGAAGTAATAGTATAGTTTTGGCTTCAAACAGACAGATGCCAAATCTCCATTAGTAATAGAAGTAATAGTATAGTTCCGACTCCAGACAGATGCCAAATCTCCATTAGTAATAGAAGTAATAGTATAGTTCCGACTCCAGACAGACAGATGCCAAATCTCCATTAGTAATAGAAGTAATAGTATAGTTTTGGCTTCAAACAGACAGATACCTAATCTCCATTAGTAATAGAAGTAATAGTATAATTTTGTGCTTCAGACAGACAGATACCAAATCTCCATTAGTAATAGAAGTAATAGTATAGTTTTGGCTTCAGACAGACAGATACCAAATCTCCATTAGTAATACAAGTAATAGTATAGTTTTGGCTTCAAACAGACAGATGCCAAATCTCCATTAGTAATAGAAGTAATAGTATAGTTTTGGCTTCAAACAGACAGATACCAAATCTCCATTAGTAATAGAAGTAATAGTATAGTTTTGGCTTCAAACAGACAGATGTCAAATCTCCATTAGTAATAGAAGTAATAGTATAGTTCTGGCTTCAAACATACAGATGCCAAATCTCCATTAGTAATAGAAGTAATAGTATAGTTTTGGCTTCAAACAGACAGATACCAAATCTCCATTAGTAATAGAAGTAATAGTATAGTTTTGGCTTCAAACAGACAGATGTCAAATCTCCATTAGTAATAGAAGTAATAGTATAGTTCTGGCTTCAAACATACAGATGCCAAATCTCCATTAGTAATAGAAGTAATAGTATAGTTTGGGCTTAAAACAGACAGATGCCAAATCTCCATTAGTAATAGAAGTAATAGTATAGTTTCGGCTTCAGATAGACAGATGCCAAATCTCCATTAGTAATAGAAGTAATAGTATAGTTTTGGCTTCAAACAGACAGATACCAAATCTCCATTAGTAATAGAAGTAATAGTAAAGTTTCAGCTTCAGACAGACAGATACAAAATCTCCATTAGTAATAGAAGTAATAGTATAGTTTCAGCTTCAAACAGACAGATACCAAATCTCCATTAGTAATAAAAGTAATTGTATAGTTTTGGCTTCAGACAGACAGATACAAAATCTCCATTAGTAATAGAAGTAATAGTATAGTTTTGGCTTCAGATAGACAGATACCAAATCTCCATTAGTAATAGAAGTAATAGTATAGTTTTGGCTTCAAACAGACAGATACCAAATCTCCATTAGTAATAGAAGTAATAGTATAATTTCAGCTTCAGACAAACAGATACCACATCTCCATTAGTAATAGAAGTAATAGTATAATTTCAGCTTCAGACAAACAGATACCACATCTCCATTAGTAATAGAAGTAATAGTATAGTTTCGACTTCAGATAGACAGATGCCAAATCTCCATTAGTAATAGAAGTAATAGTATAATTTCAGCTTCAGACAAACAGATGCCAAATCTCCATTAGTAATAGAAGTAATAGTATAGTTTTGGCTTCAAACAGACAGATACCAAATCTCCATTAGTAATAGAAGTAATAGTATAATTTCAGCTTCAGACAAACAGATACCACATCTCCATTAGTAATAGAAGTAATAGTATAGTTTTGGCTTCAGACAGACAGATACCAAATCTCCATTAGTAATAGAAGTAATAGTATAGTTTTGGCTTCAGACAGACAGATACCAAATCTCCATTAGTAATAGAAGTAATAGTATAGTTTTGGCTTCAGACAGACAGATACCAAATCTCCATTAGTAATAGAAGTAATAGTATAGTTTTGGCTTCAGACAGACAGATACCAAATCTCCATTAGTAATAGAAGTAATAGTATAGTTTTGGCTTCAGACAGACAGATACCAAATCTCCATTAGTAATAGAAGTAATAGTATAGTTTTGGCTTCAGACAGACAGATACCAAATCTCCATTAGTAATAGAAGTAATAGTATAGTTTTGGCTTCAGACAGACAGATACCAAATCTCCATTAGTAATAGAAGTAATAGTATAGTTTTGGCTTCAGACAGACAGATACCAAATCTCCATTAGTAATAGAAGTAATAGTATAGTTTTGGCTTCAGACAGACAGATACCAAATCTCCATTAGTAATAGAAGTAATAGTATAGTTTTGGCTTCAGACAGACAGATACCAAATCTCCATTAGTAATAGAAGTAATAGTATAGTTTTGGCTTCAGACAGACAGATACCAAATCTCCATTAGTAATAGAAGTAATAGTATAGTTTTGGCTTCAGACAGACAGATACCAAATCTCCATTAGTAATAGAAGTAATAGTATAGTTTTGGCTTCAGACAGACAGATACCAAATCTCCATTAGTAATAGAAGTAATAGTATAGTTTTGGCTTCAGACAGACAGATACCAAATCTCCATTAGTAATAGAAGTAATAGTATAGTTTTGGCTTCAGACAGACAGATACCAAATCTCCATTAGTAATAGAAGTAATAGTATAGTTTTGGCTTCAGACAGACAGATACCAAATCTCCATTAGTAATAGAAGTAATAGTATAGTTTTGGCTTCAGACAGACAGATACCAAATCTCCATTAGTAATAGAAGTAATAGTATAGTTTTGGCTTCAGACAGACAGATACCAAATCTCCATTAGTAATAGAAGTAATAGTATAGTTTTGGCTTCAGACAGACAGATACCAAATCTCCATTAGTAATAGAAGTAATAGTATAGTTTTGGCTTCAGACAGACAGATACCAAATCTCCATTAGTAATAGAAGTAATAGTATAGTTTTGGCTTCAGACAGACAGATACCAAATCTCCATTAGTAATAGAAGTAATAGTATAGTTTTGGCTTCAGACAGACAGATACCAAATCTCCATTAGTAATAGAAGTAATAGTATAGTTTTGGCTTCAAACAGACAGATACCAAATCTCCATTAGTAATAGAAGTAATAGTATAGTTTTGGCTTCAGACAGACAGATACCAAATCTCCATTAGTAATAGAAGTAATAGTATAGTTTTGGCTTCAAACAGACAGATACCAAATCTCCATTAGTAATAGAAGTAATAGTATAGTTTTGGCTTCAGACAGACAGATACCAAATCTCCATTAGTAATAGAAGTAATAGTATAGTTTTGGCTTCAAACAGACAGATACCAAATCTCCATTAGTAATAGAAGTAATAGTATAGTTTTGGCTTCAGACAGACAGATACCAAATCTCCATTAGTAATAGAAGTAATAGTATAGTTTTGGCTTCAAACAGACAGATACCAAATCTCCATTAGTAATAGAAGTAATAGTATAGTTTTGGCTTCAGACAGACAGATACCAAATCTCCATTAGTAATAGAAGTAATAGTATAGTTTTGGCTTCAAACAGACAGATACCAAATCTCCATTAGTAATAGAAGTAATAGTATAGTTTTGGCTTCAAACAGACAGATACCAAATCTCCATTAGTAATAGAAGTAATAGTATAGTTTTGGCTTCAAACAGACAGATACCAAATCTCCATTAGTAATAGAAGTAATAGTATAGTTCCGACTCCAAACAGATACCAAATCTCCATTAGTAATAGAAGTAATAGTATAATTTTGGCTTCAAACAGACAGATACCAAATCTCCATTAGTAATAGAAGTAATAGTATAGTTTTGGCTTCAAACAGACAGATACCAAATCTCCATTAGTAATAGAAGTAATAGTATAGTTTTGGCTTCAAACAGACAGATACCAAATCTCCATTAGTAATAGAAGTAATAGTATAGTTTTGGCTTCAGACAGACAGATACCAAATCTCCATTAGTAATAGAAGTAATAGTATAGTTTTGGCTTCAAACAGACAGATACCAAATCTCCATTAGTAATAGAAGTAATAGTATAGTTTTGGCTTCAAACAGACAGATACCAAATCTCCATTAGTAATAGAAGTAATAGTATAGTTTTGGCTTCAAACAGACAGATACCAAATCTCCATTAGTAATAGAAGTAATAGTATAGTTTCAGCTTCAAACAGACAGATGCCAAATCTCCATTAGTAATAGAAGTAATTGTATAGTTTTGGCTTCAAACAGACAGATACCAAATCTCCATTAGTAATAGAAGTAATAGTATAGTTTTGGCTTCAGACAGACAGATACCAAATCTCCATTAGTAATAGAAGTAATAGTATAGTTTTGGCTTCAGACAGACATACCAAATCTCCATTAGTAATAGAAGTAATTGTATAGTTTTGGCTTCAGACAGACATATACCAAATCTCCATTAGTAATAGAAGTAATAGTATAGTTTTGGCTTCAGACAGACAGATACCAAATCTCCATTACTAATAGAAGTAATAGTATAGTTTTGGCTTCAAACAGACAGATGCCAAATCTCCATTAGTAATAGAAGTAATAGTATAGTTCCGACTCCAAACAGACAGATACCAAATCTCCATTAGTAATAGAAGTAATAGTATAGTTTTGGCTTCAAACAGACAGATACCAAATCTCCATTAGTAATAGAAGTAATAGTATAGTTTTGGCTTCAAACAGACAGATACCAAATCTCCATTAGTAATAGAAGTAATAGTATAGTTTTGGCTTCAGACAGACAGATACCAAATCTCCATTAGTAATAGAAGTAATAGTATAGTTTTGGCTTCAGACAGACAGATACCAAATCTCCATTAGTAATAGAAGTAATAGTATAGTTTTGGCTTCAAACAGACAGATACCAAATCTCCATTAGTAATAGAAGTAATAGTATAGTTTTGGCTTCAGACAGACAGATACCAAATCTCCATTAGTAATAGAAGTAATAGTATAGTTTTGGCTTCAAACAGACAGATACCAAATCTCCATTAGTAATAGAAGTAAGAGTATAGTTTTGGCTTCAGACAGACAGATACCAAATCTCCATTAGTAATAGAAGTAATAGTATAGTTTCAACTTCAGACAGACATATACCAAATCTCCATTAGTAATAGAAGTAATAGTATAGTTTCAACTTCAGATAGACAGATACCAAATCTCCATTAGTAATAGAAGTAATAGTATAGTTTTGGCTTCAAACAGACAGATGCCAAATCTCCATTAGTAATAGAAGTAATAGTATAGTTTTGGCTTCAAACAGACAGATGCCAAATCTCCATTAGTAATAGAAGTAATAGTATAGTTTTGGCTTCAAACAGACAGATACCAAATCTCCATTAGTAATAGAAGTAATAGTATAATTTTGGCTTCAAACAGACAGATACCAAATCTCCATTAGTAATAGAAGTAATAGTATAGTTCCGGCTTTAGACAGGCAGATACCAAATCTCCATTAGTAATAGAAGTAATAGTATAGTTCCGGCTTCAGACAGGCAGATACCAAATCTCCATTAGTAATAGAAGTAATAGTATAGTTTTGGCTTCAAACAGACAGATACCAAATCTCTATTAGTAATAGAAGTAATAGTATAGTTTTGGCTTCAAACAGACAGATGCCAAATCTCTATTAGTAATAGAAGTAATAGTATAATTTTGGCTTCAGACAGACAGATACCAAATCTCCATTAGTAATAGAAGTAATAGTATAGTTTCGTCTTCAGACAGACAGATACCAAATCTCCATTAGTAATAGAAGTAATAGTATAATTTTGGCTTCAAACAGACAGATACCAAATCTCCATTAGTAATAGAAGTAATAGTATAGTTTTGGCTTCAAACAGACAGATACCAAATCTCCATTAGTAATAGAAGTAATAGTATAGTTCCGGCTTCAGACAGGCAGATACCAAATCTCCATTAGTAATAGAAGTAATAGTATAGTTCCGGCTCCAGACAGACAGATACCAAATCTCCATTAGTAATAGAAGTAATAGTATAGTTCCGGCTTCAGACAGGCAGATACCAAATCTCCATTAGTAATAGAAGTAATAGTATAGTTCCGGCTCCAGACAGACAGATACCAAATCTCCATTAGTAATAGAAGTAATAGTATAGTTTTGGCTTCAAACAGACAGATACCAAATCTCCATTAGTAATAGAAGTAATAGTATAGTTTTGGCTTCAGACAGGCAGATACCAAATCTCCATTAGTAATAGAAGTAATAGTATAGTTCCGGCTTCAGACAGGCAGATACCAAATCTCCATTAGTAATAGAAGTAATAGTATAGTTCCGGCTTCAGACAGGCAGATACCAAATCTCCATTAGTAATAGAAGTAATAGTATAGTTTTGGCTTCAAACAGACAGATACCAAATCTCCATTAGTAATAGAAGTAATAGTATAGTTTTGGCTTCAAACAGACAGATACCAAATCTCCATTAGTAATAGAAGTAATAGTATAGTTTTGGCTTCAAACACACAGATACCAAATCTCCATTAGTAATAGAAGTAATAGTATAGTTTTGGCTTTACACAGACAGATGCCAAATCTCCATTAGCAATAGAAGTAATGGTATAGTTTTGGCTCCAGACAGATACCAAATCTCCATTAGTAATATAAGTAATGGTATAGTTTTGGCTTCAAACAGACAGATGCCAAATCTCCATTAGTAATAGAAGTAATAGTATAGTTTTGGCTTTAAACAGACAGATGCCAAATCTCCATTAGTAATAGAAGTAATAGTATAGTTTTGGCTTTACACAGACAGATGCCAAATCTCCATTAGCAATAGAAGTAATAGTATAGTTTTGGCTCCAGACAGATACCAAATCTCCATTAGTAATAGAAGTAATGGTATAGTTTTGGCTTCAAACAGACAGATGCCAAATCTCTATTAGTAATAGAAGTAATAGTATAGTTTTGGCTTCAAACAGACAGATGCCAAATCTCCATTAGTAATAGAAGTAATAGTATAGTTTTGGCTTTAAACAGACAGATGCCAAATCTCCATTAGTAATAGAAGTAATGGTATAGTTTTGGCTTCAAACAGACAGATGCCAAATCTCCATTAGTAATAGAAGTAATAGTATAGTTTTGGCTTCAGACAGATAGATGCCAAATCTCCATTAGTAATAGAAGTAATAGTATAGTTTTGGCTTCAAACAGACAGATGCCAAATCTCCATTAGTAATAGAAGTAACAGTATAGTTTTGGCTTCAGACAGACAGATGCCAAATCTTCATTAGTAATAGAAGTAATAGTATAGTTTTGGCTTAAAACAGACAGATGCCAAATCTCCATTAGTAATAGAAGTAATAGTATAGTTTTGGCTTAAAACAGACAGATACCAAATCTCCATTAGTAATAGAAGTAATAGTATAATTTTGGCTTCAGACAGACAGATGCCAAATCTCCATTAGTAATAGAAGTAATAGTACAGTTTTGGCTTCAAACAGACAGATACCAAATCTCCATTAGTAATAGAAGTAATAGTATAGTTTTGGCTTCAGACAGACAGATACCAAATCTCCATTAGTAATAGAAGTAATAGTATAGTTTTGGCTTCAGACAGACAGATACCAAATCTCCATTAGTAATAGAAGTAATAGTATAGTTTTGGCTTCAGACAGACAGATACCAAATCTCCATTAGTAATAGAAGTAATAGTATAGTTTTGGCTTCAGACAGACAGATACCAAATCTCCATTAGTAATAGAAGTAATAGTATAGTTTTGGCTTCAGACAGACAGATACCAAATCTCCATTAGTAATAGAAGTAATAGTATAGTTTTGGCTTCAGACAGACAGATACCAAATCTCCATTAGTAATAGAAGTAATAGTATAGTTTTGGCTTCAGACAGACAGATACCAAATCTCCATTAGTAATAGAAGTAATAGTATAGTTTTGGCTTCAGACAGACAGATACCAAATCTCCATTAGTAATAGAAGTAATAGTATAGTTTTGGCTTCAGACAGACAGATACCAAATCTCCATTAGTAATAGAAGTAATAGTATAGTTTTGGCTTCAGACAGACAGATACCAAATCTCCATTAGTAATAGAAGTAATAGTATAGTTTTGGCTTCAAACAGACAGATACCAAATCTCCATTAGTAATAGAAGTAATAGTATAGTTTTGGCTTCAGACAGACAGATACCAAATCTCCATTAGTAATAGAAGTAATAGTATAGTTTTGGCTTCAAACAGACAGATACCAAATCTCCATTAGTAATAGAAGTAATAGTATAGTTTTGGCTTCAGACAGACAGATACCAAATCTCCATTAGTAATAGAAGTAATAGTATAGTTTTGGCTTCAAACAGACAGATACCAAATCTCCATTAGTAATAGAAGTAATAGTATAGTTTTGGCTTCAGACAGACAGATACCAAATCTCCATTAGTAATAGAAGTAATAGTATAGTTTTGGCTTCAAACAGACAGATACCAAATCTCCATTAGTAATAGAAGTAATAGTATAGTTTTGGCTTCAGACAGACAGATACCAAATCTCCATTAGTAATAGAAGTAATAGTATAGTTTTGGCTTCAAACAGACAGATACCAAATCTCCATTAGTAATAGAAGTAATAGTATAGTTTTGGCTTCAAACAGACAGATACCAAATCTCCATTAGTAATAGAAGTAATAGTATAGTTTTGGCTTCAAACAGACAGATACCAAATCTCCATTAGTAATAGAAGTAATAGTATAGTTCCGACTCCAAACAGATACCAAATCTCCATTAGTAATAGAAGTAATAGTATAATTTTGGCTTCAAACAGACAGATACCAAATCTCCATTAGTAATAGAAGTAATAGTATAGTTTTGGCTTCAAACAGACAGATACCAAATCTCCATTAGTAATAGAAGTAATAGTATAGTTTTGGCTTCAAACAGACAGATACCAAATCTCCATTAGTAATAGAAGTAATAGTATAGTTTTGGCTTCAGACAGACAGATACCAAATCTCCATTAGTAATAGAAGTAATAGTATAGTTTTGGCTTCAAACAGACAGATACCAAATCTCCATTAGTAATAGAAGTAATAGTATAGTTTTGGCTTCAAACAGACAGATACCAAATCTCCATTAGTAATAGAAGTAATAGTATAGTTTTGGCTTCAAACAGACAGATACCAAATCTCCATTAGTAATAGAAGTAATAGTATAGTTTCAGCTTCAAACAGACAGATGCCAAATCTCCATTAGTAATAGAAGTAATTGTATAGTTTTGGCTTCAAACAGACAGATACCAAATCTCCATTAGTAATAGAAGTAATAGTATAGTTTTGGCTTCAGACAGACAGATACCAAATCTCCATTAGTAATAGAAGTAATAGTATAGTTTTGGCTTCAGACAGACATACCAAATCTCCATTAGTAATAGAAGTAATTGTATAGTTTTGGCTTCAGACAGACATATACCAAATCTCCATTAGTAATAGAAGTAATAGTATAGTTTTGGCTTCAGACAGACAGATACCAAATCTCCATTAGTAATAGAAGTAATAGTATAGTTTTGGCTTCAAACAGACAGATGCCAAATCTCCATTAGTAATAGAAGTAATAGTATAGTTCCGACTCCAAACAGACAGATACCAAATCTCCATTAGTAATAGAAGTAATAGTATAGTTTTGGCTTCAAACAGACAGATACCAAATCTCCATTAGTAATAGAAGTAATAGTATAGTTTTGGCTTCAAACAGACAGATACCAAATCTCCATTAGTAATAGAAGTAATAGTATAGTTTTGGCTTCAGACAGACAGATACCAAATCTCCATTAGTAATAGAAGTAATAGTATAGTTTTGGCTTCAGACAGACAGATACCAAATCTCCATTAGTAATAGAAGTAATAGTATAGTTTTGGCTTCAAACAGACAGATACCAAATCTCCATTAGTAATAGAAGTAATAGTATAGTTTTGGCTTCAGACAGACAGATACCAAATCTCCATTAGTAATAGAAGTAATAGTATAGTTTTGGCTTCAAACAGACAGATACCAAATCTCCATTAGTAATAGAAGTAAGAGTATAGTTTTGGCTTCAGACAGACAGATACCAAATCTCCATTAGTAATAGAAGTAATAGTATAGTTCCGGCTTCAGACAGGCAGATACCAAATCTCCATTAGTAATAGAAGTAATAGTATAGTTTCAACTTCAGATAGACAGATACCAAATCTCCATTAGTAATAGAAGTAATAGTATAGTTTTGGCTTCAAACAGACAGATACCAAATCTCCATTAGTAATAGAAGTAATAGTATAGTTTTGGCTTCAGACAGGCAGATACCAAATCTCCATTAGTAATAGAAGTAATAGTATAGTTCCGGCTTCAGACAGGCAGATACCAAATCTCCATTAGTAATAGAAGTAATAGTATAGTTCCGGCTTCAGACAGGCAGATACCAAATCTCCATTAGTAATAGAAGTAATAGTATAGTTTTGGCTTCAAACAGACAGATACCAAATCTCCATTAGTAATAGAAGTAATAGTATAGTTTTGGCTTCAAACAGACAGATACCAAATCTCCATTAGTAATAGAAGTAATAGTATAGTTTTGGCTTCAAACACACAGATACCAAATCTCCATTAGTAATAGAAGTAATAGTATAGTTTTGGCTTTACACAGACAGATGCCAAATCTCCATTAGCAATAGAAGTAATGGTATAGTTTTGGCTCCAGACAGATACCAAATCTCCATTAGTAATATAAGTAATGGTATAGTTTTGGCTTCAAACAGACAGATGCCAAATCTCCATTAGTAATAGAAGTAATAGTATAGTTTTGGCTTTAAACAGACAGATGCCAAATCTCCATTAGTAATAGAAGTAATAGTATAGTTTTGGCTTTACACAGACAGATGCCAAATCTCCATTAGCAATAGAAGTAATAGTATAGTTTTGGCTCCAGACAGATACCAAATCTCCATTAGTAATAGAAGTAATGGTATAGTTTTGGCTTCAAACAGACAGATGCCAAATCTCTATTAGTAATAGAAGTAATAGTATAGTTTTGGCTTCAAACAGACAGATGCCAAATCTCCATTAGTAATAGAAGTAATAGTATAGTTTTGGCTTTAAACAGACAGATGCCAAATCTCCATTAGTAATAGAAGTAATGGTATAGTTTTGGCTTCAAACAGACAGATGCCAAATCTCCATTAGTAATAGAAGTAATAGTATAGTTTTGGCTTCAGACAGATAGATGCCAAATCTCCATTAGTAATAGAAGTAATAGTATAGTTTTGGCTTCAAACAGACAGATGCCAAATCTCCATTAGTAATAGAAGTAACAGTATAGTTTTGGCTTCAGACAGACAGATGCCAAATCTTCATTAGTAATAGAAGTAATAGTATAGTTTTGGCTTAAAACAGACAGATGCCAAATCTCCATTAGTAATAGAAGTAATAGTATAGTTTTGGCTTAAAACAGACAGATACCAAATCTCCATTAGTAATAGAAGTAATAGTATAATTTTGGCTTCAGACAGACAGATGCCAAATCTCCATTAGTAATAGAAGTAATAGTACAGTTTTGGCTTCAAACAGACAGATACCAAATCTCCATTAGTAATAGAAGTAATAGTATAGTTTTGGCTTCAGACAGACAGATACCAAATCTCCATTAGTAATAGAAGTAATAGTATAGTTTTGGCTTCAGACAGACAGATACCAAATCTCCATTAGTAATAGAAGTAATAGTATAGTTTTGGCTTCAGACAGACAGATACCAAATCTCCATTAGTAATAGAAGTAATAGTATAGTTTTGGCTTCAGACAGACAGATACCAAATCTCCATTAGTAATAGAAGTAATAGTATAGTTTTGGCTTCAGACAGACAGATACCAAATCTCCATTAGTAATAGAAGTAATAGTATAGTTTTGGCTTCAGACAGACAGATACCAAATCTCCATTAGTAATAGAAGTAATAGTATAGTTTTGGCTTCAGACAGACAGATACCAAATCTCCATTAGTAATAGAAGTAATAGTATAGTTTTGGCTTCAGACAGACAGATACCAAATCTCCATTAGTAATAGAAGTAATAGTATAGTTTTGGCTTCAGACAGACAGATACCAAATCTCCATTAGTAATAGAAGTAATAGTATAGTTTTGGCTTCAGACAGACAGATACCAAATCTCCATTAGTAATAGAAGTAATAGTATAGTTTTGGCTTCAAACAGACAGATACCAAATCTCCATTAGTAATAGAAGTAATAGTATAGTTTTGGCTTCAGACAGACAGATACCAAATCTCCATTAGTAATAGAAGTAATAGTATAGTTTTGGCTTCAAACAGACAGATACCAAATCTCCATTAGTAATAGAAGTAATAGTATAGTTTTGGCTTCAGACAGACAGATACCAAATCTCCATTAGTAATAGAAGTAATAGTATAGTTTTGGCTTCAAACAGACAGATACCAAATCTCCATTAGTAATAGAAGTAATAGTATAGTTTTGGCTTCAGACAGACAGATACCAAATCTCCATTAGTAATAGAAGTAATAGTATAGTTTTGGCTTCAAACAGACAGATACCAAATCTCCATTAGTAATAGAAGTAATAGTATAGTTTTGGCTTCAGACAGACAGATACCAAATCTCCATTAGTAATAGAAGTAATAGTATAGTTTTGGCTTCAAACAGACAGATACCAAATCTCCATTAGTAATAGAAGTAATAGTATAGTTTTGGCTTCAAACAGACAGATACCAAATCTCCATTAGTAATAGAAGTAATAGTATAGTTTTGGCTTCAAACAGACAGATACCAAATCTCCATTAGTAATAGAAGTAATAGTATAGTTCCGACTCCAAACAGATACCAAATCTCCATTAGTAATAGAAGTAATAGTATAATTTTGGCTTCAAACAGACAGATACCAAATCTCCATTAGTAATAGAAGTAATAGTATAGTTTTGGCTTCAAACAGACAGATACCAAATCTCCATTAGTAATAGAAGTAATAGTATAGTTTTGGCTTCAAACAGACAGATACCAAATCTCCATTAGTAATAGAAGTAATAGTATAGTTTTGGCTTCAGACAGACAGATACCAAATCTCCATTAGTAATAGAAGTAATAGTATAGTTTTGGCTTCAAACAGACAGATACCAAATCTCCATTAGTAATAGAAGTAATAGTATAGTTTTGGCTTCAAACAGACAGATACCAAATCTCCATTAGTAATAGAAGTAATAGTATAGTTTTGGCTTCAAACAGACAGATACCAAATCTCCATTAGTAATAGAAGTAATAGTATAGTTTCAGCTTCAAACAGACAGATGCCAAATCTCCATTAGTAATAGAAGTAATTGTATAGTTTTGGCTTCAAACAGACAGATACCAAATCTCCATTAGTAATAGAAGTAATAGTATAGTTTTGGCTTCAGACAGACAGATACCAAATCTCCATTAGTAATAGAAGTAATAGTATAGTTTTGGCTTCAGACAGACATACCAAATCTCCATTAGTAATAGAAGTAATTGTATAGTTTTGGCTTCAGACAGACATATACCAAATCTCCATTAGTAATAGAAGTAATAGTATAGTTTTGGCTTCAGACAGACAGATACCAAATCTCCATTAGTAATAGAAGTAATAGTATAGTTTTGGCTTCAAACAGACAGATGCCAAATCTCCATTAGTAATAGAAGTAATAGTATAGTTCCGACTCCAAACAGACAGATACCAAATCTCCATTAGTAATAGAAGTAATAGTATAGTTTTGGCTTCAAACAGACAGATACCAAATCTCCATTAGTAATAGAAGTAATAGTATAGTTTTGGCTTCAAACAGACAGATACCAAATCTCCATTAGTAATAGAAGTAATAGTATAGTTTTGGCTTCAGACAGACAGATACCAAATCTCCATTAGTAATAGAAGTAATAGTATAGTTTTGGCTTCAGACAGACAGATACCAAATCTCCATTAGTAATAGAAGTAATAGTATAGTTTTGGCTTCAAACAGACAGATACCAAATCTCCATTAGTAATAGAAGTAATAGTATAGTTTTGGCTTCAGACAGACAGATACCAAATCTCCATTAGTAATAGAAGTAATAGTATAGTTTTGGCTTCAAACAGACAGATACCAAATCTCCATTAGTAATAGAAGTAAGAGTATAGTTTTGGCTTCAGACAGACAGATACCAAATCTCCATTAGTAATAGAAGTAATAGTATAGTTTCAACTTCAGACAGACATATACCAAATCTCCATTAGTAATAGAAGTAATAGTATAGTTTCAACTTCAGATAGACAGATACCAAATCTCCATTAGTAATAGAAGTAATAGTATAGTTTTGGCTTCAAACAGACAGATGCCAAATCTCCATTAGTAATAGAAGTAATAGTATAGTTTTGGCTTCAAACAGACAGATGCCAAATCTCCATTAGTAATAGAAGTAATAGTATAGTTTTGGCTTCAAACAGACAGATACCAAATCTCCATTAGTAATAGAAGTAATAGTATAATTTTGGCTTCAAACAGACAGATACCAAATCTCCATTAGTAATAGAAGTAATAGTATAGTTCCGGCTTCAGACAGGCAGATACCAAATCTCCATTAGTAATAGAAGTAATAGTATAGTTCCGGCTTCAGACAGGCAGATACCAAATCTCCATTAGTAATAGAAGTAATAGTATAGTTTTGGCTTCAAACAGACAGATACCAAATCTCTATTAGTAATAGAAGTAATAGTATAGTTTTGGCTTCAAACAGACAGATGCCAAATCTCTATTAGTAATAGAAGTAATAGTATAATTTTGGCTTCAGACAGACAGATACCAAATCTCCATTAGTAATAGAAGTAATAGTATAGTTTCGTCTTCAGACAGACAGATACCAAATCTCCATTAGTAATAGAAGTAATAGTATAATTTTGGCTTCAAACAGACAGATACCAAATCTCCATTAGTAATAGAAGTAATAGTATAGTTTTGGCTTCAAACAGACAGATACCAAATCTCCATTAGTAATAGAAGTAATAGTATAGTTCCGGCTTCAGACAGGCAGATACCAAATCTCCATTAGTAATAGAAGTAATAGTATAGTTCCGGCTCCAGACAGACAGATACCAAATCTCCATTAGTAATAGAAGTAATAGTATAGTTCCGGCTTCAGACAGGCAGATACCAAATCTCCATTAGTAATAGAAGTAATAGTATAGTTCCGGCTCCAGACAGACAGATACCAAATCTCCATTAGTAATAGAAGTAATAGTATAGTTTTGGCTTCAAACAGACAGATACCAAATCTCCATTAGTAATAGAAGTAATAGTATAGTTTTGGCTTCAGACAGGCAGATACCAAATCTCCATTAGTAATAGAAGTAATAGTATAGTTCCGGCTTCAGACAGGCAGATACCAAATCTCCATTAGTAATAGAAGTAATAGTATAGTTCCGGCTTCAGACAGGCAGATACCAAATCTCCATTAGTAATAGAAGTAATAGTATAGTTTTGGCTTCAAACAGACAGATACCAAATCTCCATTAGTAATAGAAGTAATAGTATAGTTTTGGCTTCAAACAGACAGATACCAAATCTCCATTAGTAATAGAAGTAATAGTATAGTTTTGGCTTCAAACACACAGATACCAAATCTCCATTAGTAATAGAAGTAATAGTATAGTTTTGGCTTTACACAGACAGATGCCAAATCTCCATTAGCAATAGAAGTAATGGTATAGTTTTGGCTCCAGACAGATACCAAATCTCCATTAGTAATATAAGTAATGGTATAGTTTTGGCTTCAAACAGACAGATGCCAAATCTCCATTAGTAATAGAAGTAATAGTATAGTTTTGGCTTTAAACAGACAGATGCCAAATCTCCATTAGTAATAGAAGTAATAGTATAGTTTTGGCTTTACACAGACAGATGCCAAATCTCCATTAGCAATAGAAGTAATAGTATAGTTTTGGCTCCAGACAGATACCAAATCTCCATTAGTAATAGAAGTAATGGTATAGTTTTGGCTTCAAACAGACAGATGCCAAATCTCTATTAGTAATAGAAGTAATAGTATAGTTTTGGCTTCAAACAGACAGATGCCAAATCTCCATTAGTAATAGAAGTAATAGTATAGTTTTGGCTTTAAACAGACAGATGCCAAATCTCCATTAGTAATAGAAGTAATGGTATAGTTTTGGCTTCAAACAGACAGATGCCAAATCTCCATTAGTAATAGAAGTAATAGTATAGTTTTGGCTTCAGACAGATAGATGCCAAATCTCCATTAGTAATAGAAGTAATAGTATAGTTTTGGCTTCAAACAGACAGATGCCAAATCTCCATTAGTAATAGAAGTAACAGTATAGTTTTGGCTTCAGACAGACAGATGCCAAATCTTCATTAGTAATAGAAGTAATAGTATAGTTTTGGCTTAAAACAGACAGATGCCAAATCTCCATTAGTAATAGAAGTAATAGTATAGTTTTGGCTTAAAACAGACAGATACCAAATCTCCATTAGTAATAGAAGTAATAGTATAATTTTGGCTTCAGACAGACAGATGCCAAATCTCCATTAGTAATAGAAGTAATAGTACAGTTTTGGCTTCAAACAGACAGATGCCAAATCTCCATTAGTAATAGAAGTAATAGTATAGTTTTGGCTTCAGACAGATAGATGCCAAATCTCCATTAGTAATAGAAGTAATAGTATAGTTTTGGCTTCAAACAGACAGATGCCAAATCTCCATTAGTAATAGAAGTAACAGTATAGTTTTGGCTTCAGACAGACAGATGCCAAATCTTCATTAGTAATAGAAGTAATAGTATAGTTTTGGCTTAAAACAGACAGATGCCAAATCTCCATTAGTAATAGAAGTAATAGTATAGTTTTGGCTTAAAACAGACAGATACCAAATCTCCATTAGTAATAGAAGTAATAGTATAATTTTGGCTTCAGACAGACAGATGCCAAATCTCCATTAGTAATAGAAGTAATAGTACAGTTTTGGCTTCAAACAGACAGATGCCAAATCTCCATTAGTAATAGAAGTAATAGTATAGTTTTGGCTTCAAACGGACAGATACCAAATCTCCATTAGTAATAGAAGTAATAGTATAGTTTCAACTTCAGATAGACAGATACTAAATCCCCATTAGTAATGGAAGTAATAGTATAGTTTCAACTTCAGATAGACAGATGCCAAATCTCCATTAGTAATAGAAGTAATAGTATAGTTTTGGCTTCAAACAGACAGATGCCAAATCTCCATTAGACTAATGGCATTAGTAATAGAAGTAATAGTATCTCCCTTAGAAATAGATTTAACATTTATTTCCAGGGAATCTACAGTTTTTTAGTGTCCTTCTCGAGAATTACTGTTTTGTTGTTGCTGCTGTTTATGAGGCACAAATGAACCATAATACTTGACTATTTGCTGATAAACTTTTCTAGCCGGGATTTACTAAAGAATTGACGGCTTAAAAACTTCAAAATAACTTTCCAATTTCTTAAAATTCCCGCGGCGAACTTTTTTTTTTAAATATAAAACTAACTGCATTTACCTGGCGTTGCTCGGGATGTGGCAAATTATTAAAATTATAGTCATGTTTAATGTTTACATTTTTATTTTTAAATAGGTTTTTTTTTTATTCGTTGCCGGTTTCCCTTTATTATTTTTGATTTCAATAAATATTTGATTAATAGTAAATCTGGGTATATGTTACGACGCTCAGCAGAGGCGCGAACGGGGTCAAAAAAAAAAGAACGAGAAAGGGTTTAAAAACATAAATTTGCAACAAGTGAAGTTGACCTACGACGAGAATAGATATTTTTCTACTTACCTATGTAATTTGTTTTTATTTTTACGTATTATAAATGGGTTTTCATTAGATGTAAAAAAAAAAATTTCTTGGTTTTTTTTCCCACCGTTTTCACAAAAAACAATATGGCCGCTCCTAGTGCATTCGTTAGTAACCCCCCCCCAAATCGGCCATGTTTTTTCCCAAGTTGCGGTGACAAAACTATTGATTTCTAATAAATAGTACTTCAAACGGGTTTAAAATACAAACAAATAGCACATGCAAGTTTGAAACTAACTTTTACAGCTTAGTTACTTTTATTTGTTGTATATTTGTTTTTTTAGCGTTTTTACTCTGCTGAGTCTCGTAAAAGATGCCCGTAAATCTATTAATAATGGAGATTATGTGTCTGTCTGTCTGTCTGTCTGTCTGAAGTCAAAACTATACTATTTAAGACTATTGTACTTACTATGAAATAGTATAGTATCTACTATTTCAGACTAATGTACTATCTTTAAATGCTCAATTTAGGGGCATAGTGTAGTGTAGTATCTGCTCTGTTGTCATGATACCGTCCTCCCAGGCATTACCTCTTCCTTTTTTGAGAGGTCTGCAGGTAGTGTAGAATCTATTCTGCTTCTATGATATCATGATAATGTAGTATCTTGTTTTCATGATGCCATCCTCCTTTTTGAGAGGTGTGGAGCCAGTGTAGTATCTGTTCTGTTGTCATGATACCAACCTCCCAGGCATTTCCTCCTCCTTTTTTGAGAAGTGTGGAGGTAGTGTAGTATCTGTTCTGTTTTCAGGATACCATCCTCCCAGGCATTACCTCCTCCTTTTTGAGAGGTATGGAGGTAGTGTAGTATCTGTTCTGTTTTCAGGATACCATCCTCCCAGGCATTACCTCCTCCTTTTTGATAGGTGTGGAGGTAGTGTAGTATATGTTCTGTTGTCATGATACCATCCTCCCAGGCATTACCTCTTCCTTTTTGAGAGGTGTGGAGGTAGTGTAGTATCTGTTCTGTTGTCATGATATCATCCTCCCAGGCATGACCTCCTTCTTTTTTTTAGAAGTGTGGGGGTAGTGTAGTATCTGTTCTGTTGTCATGATATCATCCTCCCAGGCATGACCTCCTCCTTTTTTTTAGAAGTATGGGGGTAGTGTAGTATCTGTTCTGCTTCCAACTAGCAAAAGTATGCGACCGAAGGGAGCATATATTTGCTAGTAAAACTAATAATTCTATGTGTATTAAAGTTACATATAGGCGGGAAACACACACGCACTTCCACATGAGATATTGTCTGATTGTTTTCATGAAGACAAAAATAAGGAAGCTAAAAAAGAAACCAAGCCGGACATAATGTTTACGTCGTAAACTTGGACATTCGCTCGAATGAAAAGTTTATCGTCAATGATTTATTTGTGTTGCTAAACTTAACTAAGAAAAACAATTGAATTTCTACGGACAAAATTTAAATTAAAAAAAAAAAAGAAACAGTTAAAACAAAAATTGGTATTATTGTAGATTAACACCTTCCGTCAAATCACTCGGCCTCAGAAATTAGATTCTACTTTTTTAGGCGATTACGTGTGAACACTACGAAAAACTTAGCGAAAATTAGGGTATATGTTACGAGACTCAGCAGAGGCGCGAACGGGGTCCAAAAAAAGAACGAGAAAGGGTTTAAAAACATAAATTTGCAACAAGTGAAGTTGACCTACGACGAGAATAGATATTTTTCTACTTACCTATGTAATTTGTTTTTATTTTTACGTATTATAAATGGGTTTTCATTAGATGTAAAAAAAAAAAATGTCTTGTTTTTTTTCCCAACGTTTTCACAAAAATCAATATGGCCGCTCCAGGTGCATTTGTTAGTACCCCCCCCCCCCAAATCGGCCATTTTGTTTTCTCAAGTTGCGGTGAGAAAACTATTGATTTCTAATAAATAGCACTTCAAACGGGTTAAAATACAAACAAATAGCACATGCAAGTTTGAAACTAACTTTTACAGCTTACAGTTACTTTTATTTGTTGTAATTTGTTTTTTTTTGCGTTTTTACTCTGCTAAGTCTCGTAAAAGATTCCCGAAAATTATTTTGGAATTAAGAGTGGGAGATCAGTTTCGCACATAAAATTAACATAAAATGATCCTTCATTTCCGAGTCATTCTAGCGTTTTAGGACAGTCAACATTTTGGGTATCTTTTACAATAATCCGCAGAGTGAAAACGCTAAAAAAAACAAATATACAAGCCATAAAAGTAACTGTAGCCGATAAAAGTTATTTTCCAACTTATCTGTGACATTTGTTTGTATTTTTAAACCGTTCCAACTGCTATTTATTAGAAATCAATATTTTTGTCACACAAACATTGGACAAAAAAAATGGCGATTGGGGGGGGGGTATGTTAAGGAGGTAAGGCCGAGACGCCATTTTTTTTAGTAAAAATACGTGCAAAAAAAAAACAAGAAATTTTTTTTTACATCTAATAAAAACCCATTTATAGTACGTAAAAATACAAATTTCATAGGTAAGTAGGAAAATATCTATTCTCGACGTAGGTCACCGTCACCGTTGCATATTTATTTTTTTTACCCCGTTCACGTTCGTTTTTTGGGCCCCGTTGGCGACTCTGCGGATTATTGTAAAAGATACCCAACTTTTTTATGCTATGTAAGGGGAATTCTGTGCATTGTTCTGCGGGGGGGGGGGGGTTACTTGCTGAGGCAATTATGTGTGATTTTACGACATTGCCACTCGGACTTAGTATTAGTGGTAAAAAAAAATGTAGTTAATGCCTTAAAAAGTTTAAATGGACCGGAAATGGGGGGAGGGGGTCATTTTACATTAAATGCATATACGAAAATGACTCCTTACTCTAGATTCTAAAATATTTTTTTTGGGGGGGGGGGGGGGGGGGGTCTTCTTTCCGCCAAGCTTTTCAGGGTGTTCACACGTAAATCGCCTAAAAAAAGTAGAATCTCATTTTTTTAAGCTGAGGGTGTTAATCTACAAATTTATCAAAAGTTTCAAAATGTTTTTTGTTACCTTTACATAAATCTATCGTCTCCAACCTAAATATTAAAATCTATTTCGATGCTTGTACATATCAGCCCCCATGGCTGCTCGGTAGATTCCGATAACGAGTTGAAACAGCCGAAAGGTAAGAACACAAACTGAAATCCGGCTTGCAGAAACGAAAAAAGAAAACCAAAAAGCATTTACAGATTGATGACATTCTAGTATTTTATTTTCATAAATTTTTATAACTTGTTGCTTTTTATTGTTTGTTATTGTAATCAATTGTTCCCTAATAAAAAAATTTAAAAACATTTTTCAGTCACAATTTACAAAAACAATACCCACCCCTCAAAAAAAAATTAAAAGCATCAATTTACCATAAATATATATATATATATATATATATATATATATATATATATATATATATATATATATATATGGGAAATGAAAAAGAAAAAATCAAGAGATATTTTTTATATATTCATCAACGTTTCGTCTTTATTGTAAGACTTCCTCAGGATGATAATTTTCAGAAAAATGTCATGCAACTACATCGAAATATTATCATCCTGAGGAAGTCTTACAATAAAGACGAAACGTTGAGTAATATATTAAAAAATATCTCTTGGTCTCCTTTCTCATTACGTCGGATTACTCTCATCCTTCCTTTCTCCCTCTCTCTCATATATATATATATATATATATATATATATATATATATATATATATATATATATATATATATATATATATATATATATACATACATACATGCGTTTTCTCTCTTCGCTATCTTACTTGTTAATTTCTCGACTCTTAACAAGTAAGATAGCGAAGAGAGAAAACTCCGTGGTCTTTAACGACGCATGTATAAGAAATGACTTGTTGCCGATATATATATATATATATATATATATATATATATATATATATATATATATATATATATATATATATATATAAGAGAAAGAGAATGTAACAACTTAAATATATTTCGGGGGGGGGGGGGCGTTTTCCGTTTAACGAAAGCCGGTGTTCATTTTGTCAGGTTGCCTTTCGGCTGTTGTAACACGTTACCGGATTTTACCGAGCCAGTATTGACAGCTATGGGGGTTGATCTTTATAAGCACTTTTAATTTTTTATTGTATAGAAAGTGCGTTTTACTATTTACGATTTAGAGAGATGAACTTATTTGATGATGGCTAAGCTGAATGTGAGGGGGCGAGGCATATTATAGTTGCTTTGCGTGCAACGACGAAAAAGGTCAACACGTAGAAAAAGGTCATGAGAAAGAGAGAGAGAGAGAGAGAGGGGGGGGAGAGAGATAGAAAGAGAGGTGGAGAGAGGGGGAGAGAGAGAGAAAGGGAAAGAGGGGGAAGTGTTTGAACGATCAATGTCTTTGTTATTTCAACGAGGTGCGTTTGAGAAATACTCTTTGTCTCTAGTTTTGAAGCACAGATGAACCATCATACTTGACGTTTGCTAATAAACTTGAATTCGGCGATTCTTTAAAATTACGCCGCAATGAAAAAAAAGTCTCTTAAATCGATTGAATGACTCCAATGGATTGACTATGAGCAAAGTGTAGTATCTTTTCTGATACTACACTACATCATTTTGTGTTCGGTATTTAAAGGAGAAATCCTTCTAGACCGAGGCAATTTTTATTTTTGTCCCAATTCAGAGCGGCCCTCTTGAACTGGATTTCCCCCGCATTAAAAACTGACCTTTGTGTCTACATCCGGTTTCGTACTAGGGAGCCAAGCAAATATGGACTTCAATGGATTATGCTTCTTCGGAATTTTTTTAGCTGAGGATTGATAATTTGGATTATTTGTTTGACTAATCTCGTCTTGGTTGTTATATTCACAACGCTTCGGCCGATGTAACCTCCGACCCTGCTGGTCGAACTCTGAAATCTTTATGTCAAACTTGAGCCTTTATTTAATCCACGAGGTAGATTGTTCGGCTCTTGTATAGATCGGGTACACGGGCGAAATTTATTTTAGAAGAGCTCCAATGGTGTAAGGGGCAGATAACTCATTTATTGAAGAACACAGAATTTGGGAAAATCAACAGTATATTTTTTCATTTCAAAACCAGCAAAACGAACAGTCCTATTGTTTTGATTAACAGATTTTTGATTTTTTTTTATAGTTTAAAATATTAAATTATCGCAGAAATTAACATTTGTGAAATTTCTTCAATAAATGTTCTATCAATATACTGTTGATTTTCTCAAATTGTTATTTCTTCGAAAAATGTTCTTTTAATTGAATTTGCATGACTTCTTATTTAAAAAATGGATATTTTCCATTTTCGGAGACATTGCGTACTTAAAAAAAAAGAGAGTTATCTGCCCCTTACACCATTGGAACTCTTCTAAAATAAATTTCGCCCGTGTACCTGATCTATACAAGAGCCGATTGTTCTCATTCCGTTAGCCATGACCGAGTCGAAGTGTTAATTTGGGTTATTCTCGGTTATTATCGCCTGTAGTAAGAATTGAACCTTCAACCCATCCACCCATTCCAGAAGACTGACTCTTAGAATTGATTGCGAACCAACGCCATTACTCGTTATGCCATATGTCTATGTGGATTAAATAAAGGGGTTAGTTCAAAATTAGGCACATGTTCGTCTTTTCTCAACGTAGACTGATCCCCCTCTTTTTGACCATCTAAAATCTTTAAAATTCTTCTTCTGCTTACAATAACCTATCATGTCGCGAGAGAATTCCGGAGTTTTGGGGAAAAAAATTAACAAAATTTACATTTTAAGACGGGGGATCAGTCTTCTTCGTCTTTTCCCACAGTCCGTTTTTCACAACTTTTTAGGTCTTAAAATCTCAATTTTTAAAAATTTCTTTCCAAAAACCCCGAAATTCTCTCGCGACATGATAGGTAATTGTAAGCAGAAGAAGAATTTTTAAAATTTGAGATGGTCAAAAAGAGGGGGATCAGTCTACGTTGAATTTACATTGAAAACTGATCCCCCGTCTTAAAATCTAAATTTTCTGAAATTTCTTTCCAAAAACTCCGGAATTCTCTACTGACATGATAGGTAATTGTACACCGAAAAAGACTTTTCAAAAAATTGAGATGGTCAAAAAGTGGGGGATCAGTCTACGTTGAATTAACATTGGAAACTGATCCCCGCTCCTAAAATGTAAAATATTTGAAATTTTTTCCCAAAAACCCCGGAATTCTCTAGCAGCCTGATAGGTAAGTGTACACCGAAAAAAGAAAAAAAAACTGGTCATTAAAAAGTTGTGAAAAACGGACTGTGAGAAAAGACGAACATGTGCCCAAAATTACGTACAGGTTTCAATGAGCGACTTCGAATGCACCTGAAAAAGGTCGGAGTTTACATCGGCTGAAACGTTGTGAAAATGACAACCAAGATGAGAATAGTAGTCCGAATAATCCAATAGGTTAGTTAAGTAAAATAAACTTTTAAAAATCTCAATGCATTAACAAACAAGTGTTTTTTTTTAAATTTAATTTTGTATTTAAAATATTACTTTTAAATGACAGCATTATTATGAGTGTCGCGTCGCCATATTGGTTGTGGCTGTGTACAAAACTATGGTCGCGCAACAATACAATAATTATATTTCGGATTTTTTAATTTATTTTTTAGATGAGGATTGATAAATTTGACTACTATTCTCATCTTGATTGTTATTTCCCCAGTTGGTGACGCGGCAAGAATTATCTACTCTCGTGGATTAAATAAAGGATTCACTTCGAAATTCCGTGTAGAAAAAATTCGAATAAATGCACTACACGAAGATTACATAGGCCGAAACATTGTGAAAATACACACCAAGATGAGAATAGTAGTAATAGTAGTATGAATAATCCAAATAATACAATATACAATAATTATTTTAACATTCTGGTGCACGAAGCATCGACAATACGTTTCGTGAAAGTCCCAAAATGTCAATAGTGACATTTCGTGCTTCCGTAGTTTAAACTAGATGATCGTAAAGCAACGCTACGTGTTTGTCCTCGAAATGCACAATTTTATGATTTCGTATGATTGATTAATAGAATAGAATTAATAGAAAAAATATGTACTCATAAAAAGACTCTTCTTGTAGCTTTTAGTTGAATTATAGTCCAAGATTACTTTCTCTTCGCAATTTGTAAGGCTTCAAATGTCAAAGGTTATGACGTAAACAGTGTCGGACATTCTTTTCCATGTCAAATATTACCCTTTGCCCCATGCTGTCAATGGAAATAATAAATGAGATTTTATTTTTTTATTTTTATTTTATTTTTTTTCTTAAAAAGGTTTGACCATTTATAACAACAGCTAACAGAACGAAAGGGAGGGGGGTCAAAAAACAAAACAAATAGGCAACAAATAAATGTTACCAAAGGCAAGATAAGTTACTCTTCTACTAACCTGGATAAGTTTATTTGTGTTTTAACTTATTTTAAAGCGTTTTTTTTTTGTTAAAAACAAATCTGGTGTCCACCTGAACGAAAAAAAAAAATTGCTGTTCATGAGCCAAGCACGGGAACGCTTGATAATCGGTGAAAAAACGAATAATAAACAAAATAGTGTTAGAAACACATCCAATAAATGTCACCAATCGTGGGAAAATGTAATGTTCGACAGTATTTTGCTTAATTTTCGTTTTTTGAGAGATTATCGAAACTAACTTCAGCCCATTTTTTTTTTTCGTTCTGACTGAACAGGTGGACACCAGGTTTGTTTTGAACAAAAAAGCGCTTTAAGATCATTTAAAACACAAATAAACTTATCCAGGTTAGTAGAAGAGTAATTTATCTTGCCTTTGGTAACATTTATTTGTTGCCTATTTGTTTTTGTTTTTTTACCCCTTTTTCGTTCTGTTAGCTGTCGTTATAAATGTCCAAAAGTTTTATGGGAGAGTTGAAAAATAAAATATGCTGGTTAAAGCGTAGTATAGAGTCCTGAACATAGTGCGATAAAAAGAAATGTGTATAGGCGATAAATATTGTTTTCGTGTTGTTGTTTTTGTTAAATATTAGTAAATTAGGAACAATTTCGAGTTAAAATCTACTTAGTTTTAAGCATGTGAGCTTAAAAAGAACACGATTGAAATGTGTAAATTAACCAAAGATTCCCTCTTTGTTACGAGACTCAGCAGAGGCGCGAACGGAGTCCAAAAAAAGAACGAGAAAGGGTTTAAAAACATAAATTTGCAACAAGTGAAGTTGACCTACGACGAGAATAGATATTTTTCTACTTACCTATGTAATTTGTTTTTATTTTTACCTATTATAAATGGTTTTTCATTAGATGTAAAAAAAAAAAATGTCTTGTTTTTTTTCCCAACGTTTTCACAAAAATCAATATGGCCGCTCCAGGTGCATTTGTTAGTAATTCCCCCCAAATCGGCCATGTTTGTTTTCAAAATTACGGTGTCAAAACTATTGATTTCTAATAAATAGCACTTCAAACGGGTTTAAAATACAAACAAATATCACATGCAAGTTTGAAACTATCTTTTACAGCTTACAGTTACTTTTATTTGTTGTAATTTGTTTTTTTGCGTTTTTACTCTGCTGAGTCTCGTAAAAGATTCCCAAGTCTTGTAGTTGAATTATTTATTTATATAAAAATAAAAATAAAAAGTTTAATAAATAAATAAAAATTAAAAATTGAATTATTCATAAAGAATATTGGCACTCCAGAAAAACATTCGACTCTGGGGCATCGTGTCGTTATTCCGAATTCACAACAGCAAGTCGCAATCAATAGAAAGACTGTCTCTCCGGTCATAATTTTTTTAAAGTAAAAAAAAAAATTCATGTAAAACTTTATTAAAACTTGCTGGTAAATCTGTTTTAAATGAAAATTTGGTGCTATTTACTTATAGGCCGATCAAGTTAATTGTGTTCATGTAAAAGCATTATTTTTTACTTACTCAGTCATATTTTATCTCTCACGCCCCGAAAAAGAATTTTAAAATATCAAGCAGAACTTTAATTAGAACGATTTTTCCATTTCCATAAGGGTTATATGAAATGGCGAGTCTGCGATTTTCGGAGTGGCCGGTTAGTGGCCGGTTAGCTAACTAAGGGCAGATAAGTGTCCCCTTGTCTATTCTACCGACCGCTCACAGCCCAAAATGTCGGCTCGGGCACAAATACAGGTTGAACATCGAAATGGAAAAATCGTTCTAATTAAAGTTCTGCTTGATATTTTAAAATTCTTTTTCGGGGCGTGAGAGATAAAATATGACTGAGTAAGTACAAAATAATGCTTTTACATGAACACAATTAACTTGATCGGCCTATAAGTAAAATAGCACCCAATTAACTTGATCGGCCTATAAGTAAAATAGCACCGAAAATTTAATATAAAGTAAAAATGGATTTTTTTTTTAAATATATACGATCCGACAGCTCTATGATTGGTAGAAAAAAATTATATTTCAATGTTTCGAGAAAAAAAAAACACCTATTTTATTAATTACTTTTCTAAAAGAAATTATTTAAAATAAAAATACAAAACTTTTCCTTTCAGCAAGTTTTAATTATAAAGTTTTACATGAAAAAGATTTTGACTTTATAAAAATTATGACTGAAGAGACAGTGTATTGATTGCGGCTTGCTGTTGTGAATTCGGAATAGCGGCACGCTGACTCAAATCGAATGTTTTTCTTGGGTTCCAAAATATTTATTTCATAAGATTTTTTAATATTTATTTTTAAAAAATATAAAAACATAAGATTTTTATAAATATTTTTAAAATAAGACTTTCATTAACCAAGAAAGCACTAGTAATTTCCCAAGATTTAAAAAAAAAACAAAAAAAACATAAAATTTAAGTATGTATAAAAAATATTTCACAAGATTTTAAAATTTTTATTTTAAAAAATAAACAATGAAAATGCTGGTTTGAATTGGAACAAATATATAGAAGATACGGCACTTCTGTAGTATATATAAAGCAGCAGATTTTCTGTCCTTCTACTGAAAGTAAATGGAGGTAATTCAACCGGAAGTGATTTTTTTACAACATAAAAAAAATGCAAGACTGATTTGTTTTTGGGTAACAATTAACAATTTCTTTTTTTTAGTATAAGAAGTAAAAAAATTTTAAATAAAAAACCCTAACCCTAAACCTAAACCCTAAACCTAACCCTAAACCCTAACCCCCAACCCTAAGAAATCAGGCGGTGTGCCTGTAAAAAATCTATTGTTTTTTTCGGCTGGTTCATTAAATTACCAATGTCTCGAAGATTAATCTCATTTAACTCCATTTTCTAAATACTAAATTCAACTTCCGGTGAATTCTGAATGAATGGTACTTGGAGAAAAAAAAAGCGGAACTCTTCAATTTCGATTTCTTAATCGGCAGCTGCTTCATATATACTACAGAAGTGCCGAAGATACTGCCAAGTCTCCTGCAAAAAATGGCATCCCTTTATCGTGCTAGAAAATTTCTCATACCTATATATCCTATATCTCTAGAAACCCACCATTCGCCTTATGTATGGGGTATTGGTGTCACATCTGGGTTGGTGCACCACTGTCTACCAAGCTCCAGCCCCTGTCCCATCACCGCAGTGTTGCATCTCTGTGCTTGTTAGTACTTCAATGGAATGTGCTCCGATGAACTTGCTGCTCTGGTGACCCGTTGACATTCCCCAGTAGGGGAGCCTCAGCAATAAACTAAACTCTTCTCAGAGAGAAGGTTAAAAATAACTTGTTGCTTGAAAACAGGAGAGTGTCGTCCATCTTTCGGTGGAGTGGGGGTACTCTTCTCCTTTCAAACAAGCCATACCTGCTGGCTGAAACTGCTTTATCAGCCAATGTCAAGGTTAAGAAATTATCTATAAAGCAATTTCATATTCATACGTACGTTATCACCCGCCACCCTTTTTTTAAAGATGGGATTGCTCGATCACCGAAGAATATTTAGCTAAAAAATTATTTTTAAAGAGAGTATTTTGAAACGATTTCAACAATAAATAAATGGGGTATATGTTACGACGCTCAGCAGAGGCGCGAACGGGGTCCAAAAAAAAGAACGAGAAAGGGTTTAAAAACATAAATTTGCAACAAGTGAAGTTGACCTACGACGAGAATAGATATTTTCCTACTTACCTATGTAATTTGTTTTTATTTTGACGTATTATAAATGGGTTTTCATTAGATGTAAAAAAAAAAAATTTATTGTTTTTTTTCCCACCGTTTTCACAAAAATAAATATGGTCGCTCCTAGTGCATTCGTTAGTAATCCCCCCCAATTCGGCCATGTTTTTTCCCCAACTTGCGGTGAAAAAACTATTGATTTCTAATAAATAGCACTTCAAACGGGTTTAAAATACAAACAAATAGCACATGCAAGTTTGAAACTAACTTTTACAGCTTACAGTTACTTTTATTTGTTGTAAATTTGTTTTTTTAGCGTTTTTACTCTGCTGAGTCTCGTAAAAGATGCCCAATAAATGAAATAAAACAGTTTGAACTTTCGTTTTATTTATTTAAAAGAAAATATTTGATTGACAATTATTTCTTATTGTAAGAAAAAAGTAGAATATTTATGGTTTAAAAAGATATAAATTGTTACATTTTTTTATAAATGAAGAAGAGACATATTCGTTTTATTTATTTAAAAGAAAATATTTGATTGACCATTATTTCTTATTGTAAGAAAAAAGTAGAATATTTATTGTTTTAAAAAGATATAAATTTTTACATCTTTTATAAATGAAGAGACATATTCGTTTTATTTATTTAAAAGAAAATATTTGATTGACAATTATTTCTTATTGTAAGAAAAAATAGAATATTTATTGTTTTAAAAAGATATAAATTGTTACATTTTTTATAAATGAAGAGACATATTCGTTTTATTTATTTAAAAGAAAATATTTAATTGACAATTATTTCTTATTGTAAGAAAAAATAGAATATTTATTGTTTTAAAAAGATATAAATTGTTACATTTTTTATAAATGAAGAGACATATTCGTTTTATTTATTTAAAAGAAAATATTTAATTGACAATTATTTCTTATTGTAAGAAAAAAGTAGAATATTTATTGTTTTAAAAATATATAAATTGTTACATTTTTTTAATAAATGAAGAAGAGACATATTCGTTTTATTTATTTAAAAGAAAATATTTGATTGACAATTATTTCTTATTGTAAGAAAAAAAAGAATATTTATTGTTTTAAAAAGATATAAATTGTTACATTTTTTAATAAAGGAAGAGACATATTCGTTTTATTTATTTAAAAGAAAATATTTGATTGACAATTATTTCTTATTGTAAGAAAAAATAGAATATTTATTGTTTTAAAAAGATATAAATTGTTACATTTTTTTATAAATGAAGAAGAGACATTCGTTTTATTTATTTAAAAGAAAATATTTGATTGACAATTATTTCTTATTGTAAAAAAAAGTAGAATATTTATTGTTTTAAAAGGATATAAATTGTTACATTTTTTTATAAATGAAGAAGAGACATATTCGTTTTATTTATTTAGAAGAAAATATTTGATTGACAATTATTTCTTATTGTAAGAAAAAAGTAGAATATTTATTGTTTTAAAAAGATATAAATTGTTACATTTTTTAATAAATGAAGAGACATATTCGTTTTATTTATTTAAAAGAAAATATTTAATTGACAATTATTTCTTATTGTAAGAAAAAAGTAGAATATTTATTGTTTTAAAAAGATATAAATTGTTACATTTTTATAAATGAAGAGACATATTCGTTTTATTTATTTAAAAGAAAATATTTAATTGACAATTATTTCTTATTGTAAGAAAAAAGTAGAATATTTATTGTTTTAAAAAGATATAAATTGTTACATTTTTTATAAATGAAGAAGAGACACATTCGTTTTATTTATTTAAAAGAAAATATTTGATTGACAATTATTTCTTATTGTAAGAAAAAAGTAGAATATTTATTGTTTTAAAAAGATATAAATTGTTACAGTTTTTAATAAATGAAGAAGAGACATATTCGTTTTATTTATTTAAAAGAAAATATTTGATTGACAATTATTTCTTATTGTAAGAAAAAGTAGAATATTTATTGTTTTAAAAAGATATAAATTGTTACATTTTTTCATACATGAAGAAGAGACATATTTGTTTTATTTATTTAAAAGAAAATATTTGATTGACAATTATTTCTCATTGTAAGAAAAAGTAGAATATTTATTGTTTTAAAAAGATATAAATTGTTACATTTTTTAATAAATGAAGAGACATATTCGTTTTATTTATTTAAAAGAAAATATTTGATTGACAATTATTTCTTATTGTAAGAAAAAAGTAGAATATTTATTGTTTTAAAAAGATATAAATTGTTACATTTTTTATAAATGAAGAGACATATTCGTTTTATTTATTTAAAAGAAAATATTTGATTGACAATTATTTCTTATTGTAAGAAAAAATAGAATATTTATTGTTTTAAAAAGATATAAATTGTTACATTTTTTTATAAATGAAGAGACATATTCGTTTTATTTATTTAAAGAATATTTGGTGCTTCTCCAGATTAGGACCCGAACTAACATTGACCCTGTCGTTAGGGTCAGGGTTGAGGTCAAAGTTAGTTTCTTCTCTTAAATATTTTTTATAGCTTCTTACAAACTGTTAATGCAATCATTTTAAAATTCTGAACCATTTTTGTTTTTATTAAGGATTGAAATTTAATTGGGTTTATTAAGGATTGAAATTTAATTGGGTTTATTAAGGATTGAAATTTAATTGGGTTTATTAAGGATTGAAATTTAATTGGGTTTATTAAGGATTGAAATTTAATTGGGTTTATTAAGGATTGAAATTTAATTGGGTTTATTAAGGATTGAAATTTAATTGGGTTTATTAAGGATTGAAATTTAATTGGGTTTATTAAGGATTGAAATTTAAATGGGTTTATTAAGGATTGAAATTTAAATGGGTTTATTAAGGATTGAAATTTGATTGGGTTTATTAAGGATTGAAATTTAATTGGGTTTATTAAGGATTGAAATTTAATTGGTTTTATTAAGGATTGAAATTTAAATGGGTTTATTAAGGATTGAAATTTAAATGGGGTTATTAAGGATTGAAATGTAATTAGGTTTATTAAGGACTGAAATTTAAATGGGTTTATTAAGGATTGAAATTTAATTGGGTTAATTAAGGATTGAAATTTAATTGGGTTTATTAAGAATTTAAATTTAAATGGGTTTATTAAGGATTGAAATTTAAATGGGTTTATTAAGGATTGAAATTTAATTGGGTTTATTAAGGATTGAAATTTAATTGGGTTTATTAAGGATTGAAATTTAATTGGGTTTATTAAGGATTGAAATTTAATTGGGTTTATTAAGAATTTAAATGGGTTTATTAAGGATTGAAATTTAAATGGGTTTATTAAGGATTGAAATTTAATTGGGTTTATTAAGGATTGAAATTTAATTGGGTTTATTAAGGATTGAAATTTAATTGGGTTTATTAAGGATTGAAATTTAATTGGGTTTATTAAGGATTGAAATTTAATTGGGTTTATTAAGGATTGAAATTTAATTGGGTTTATTAAGGATTGAAATTTAATTGGGTTTATTAAGAATTTAAATTTAAATGGGTTTATTAAGGATTGAAATTTAAATGGGTTTATTAAGGATTGAAATTTAATTGGGTTTATTAAGGATTGAAATTTAATTGGGTTTATTAAGGATTGAAATTTAATTGGGTTTATTAAGGATTGAAATTTAATTGGGTTTATTAAGGATTGAAATTTAATTGGGTTTATTAAGGATTGAAATTTAATTGGGTTTATTAAGGATTGAAATTTAATTGGGTTTATTAAGAATTTAAATTTAAATGGGTTTATTAAGGATTGAAATTTAATTGGGTTTATTAAGGATTGAAATTTAATTGGGTTTATTAAGGATTGAAATTTAATTGGGTTTATTAAGGATTGAAATTTAATTTGCAAATTTAAATTTGGGAAATGTTTTTGCGTTGTAATCATTTTCTTTGGAAGTCATTTCCTTACTTTATAAACCGGATAGCCTTCCTGACGCATACCCAGTGAGGTGATGGGGGCCAGTGCTTGTATCAAGACACTATCTCTAGGTGATTGTGTACCAAGGCTAAAAAGCGTGTCACCTTTTCTTTTTGTTTTTCCATAAAATAAAGAAAATGAATTATTCACAGTTTGATGATAATGGTGATGATGATGAAGAAGGAGGAGAGAGGAGGAGGAGGAGAGGGGTACTTTTCGGAGCTTCCAACATCTCTACAAGTTCCAGGTTAAATTCAATGTTTACGCTTAAAAGATTGTTCTCCAACTCTGAAGGTTCCAGGGCAACTAATAAGGAGAGTAGAAAGTGGACAACCTTTGGTTTACTTCCGGCAGCCTTGTAACTCTAGCTTCCCTTATTTTGTCCTTTAGTCCTCACATTCCATGAGCGATGTTTCTGACAGATGGGGAAGAATTGCTGTTTTCTGGGTCGGAATCTATCCATATAACACTTATTGTTGGCTAGTTTTTGACCTTGAAGTAGTATTTTTTTTTACCTTATTACATCAAGTGGCTTCAGGCCTTGTCTGGAGCGATTTCCATTAAAAAAAAAAGCTCGGGTCATAATCTGAAGAAGTACCGTATATTTAACTGACAATGGCAATAATTTTTACGGGAAAAATAAGAGACAATTTTTTACTTCATATTATTCATAAATGTATTATTTCAAACAAAATGGGACTATTATTAATAGTGAAGTATGCAGATAGATGAAGATAGTCACCGTGGAATTTCCACGGGCTCCACTAGTCTATTTAATAACATATATAACAACTACTGACCCAACGGGTCACGGGTGGTCTGGTATAATGTTAAAACTCTGTGACTCTTACTTACATGTCACACTTCATGATTATTATCAAGAAAGAAATATATCTATTTACGTGAAAATGGCTGACGTCGTAAAAGGATGAATGGCAGTTGCCAAAAGCAGTGTGACGTCATAAAGGATATATGTGTGCATTTAGGCAGCATTTTCTCATTTATGCGAACATTGTTTAAACTAACAGTATTTGTCTGTTTAATTATACTTTTCTTTTTTTTTTTTTTTCAATTTTTCTGATGGTCTTTTTTGTATTAAACTCAAAAGTAATAATAAATGCCCCATAGGTTTCACGAACGTTTTCGATTCTTCGCCGAATCATCCTCAGGTGCTGAAAGCAAATGAACAAAAAAGCTGGAGAACAAAGAGAATTTTTTTAAAAGACGACAGAGAAATGCACAGAAAACGTTTTTCGCATTGTTCCAGGAAAGACGTTGACAATTTAAATTCAGCGACGCCGGAGTGGCACTACAGAATAAAATCGCATTACGTTTATATAAGCATGAAAAGTATGAAACCAGTGGCAACATTTTAAAATGCTTAACGTAATGACTAGAGTGGAATGAAACGATAGACACTGTACAGAGTAATGTACAGAAACCAGCGTCTACCAAGGCTGTATCTGCCCAGAGGAGCAGGAGGTATGAGTCTCTCAGAAATTGACCATCAACATCGAGCCACTATTGTGAGCAGCAGCCAATATCTGATGAGCTCCCAGAACCCAAACCTTAGGATGGTACATCAACACCAAGAAACCAGAGCCAGGAGAACAACGTCCATCACAAAACTGGACAAACATTTTGGACAAGATGGTCTTACAAATGATACAGTATCACCAAACAAAGCTGCCACGGAAATAGCCCAGAAGAGCCGCCAAATATACACCAAGACCTTCCATTGCAGAAAACTGAATAAATGGGCCAATTAACAACGTTCCAAATATTTTTCTGTTCCGATGGATACCCCATAGATTGGTATTGTCTTGGCCTTCGGGGCTTGATTTACGCCGGTCTATGGGTTTGTCCTGTGCAGTTCTAGGAGGTCCACCCTCCCAGGTTTTGCCTCCCCTCTTTGGGGAGGAGTAAGTTTATTGCTTACTGTCTGAAGCGCCCTTACCAGGGAATGCCGACGGGGCTGCCCAGGCGTTTTTAATGGCCAGAGTGCTCATCTTCTTGGGCGCTGGTTTATCAAATCCCACTTTCCCGACCTTGTGTCACATCTTACCGCTGTGGGAGGCAGATAAATAACATAGATAAGGAAGGCTCTGTAGACTGTCTCAAAAGAAAATCGCTCCATTATGATCAGGGGAAAATGATAATGGCTGCCCAAGATCAAGGCTTGATGACCAATGCTTTTAAGAAGATGGGTGGTCTCAGCAACGAGAAGTGCAGATGACCTTAAAAGACATCCAGTGGTGAGGCCTCCATTTGGGAGCTGTGGGGAATGTGGAGTTGCCCCTTAGCTGCCATTGCTCCCAGGTCCACTCTGGCCCGGGGTGGTAGTACCTGTAAGGGCCCCATCTATGAGTCAAATAGAACCTATTGGCGCTACCAGATCAGGCTGTCTGAAGCTATTGACTTCCTGACTTCCTGCACCAAACATTGATGTTTTATTGGGTGTTTTTCTTTGCAAAACTCAATCATGTTCTGCAAAATCCCCCCCCCCCAAAAAAAAACAATTACCCCCTCTCCCCCTCTTTCCTCAAACACCATGAATAAATATTTGAAAATATAAAGAACTTGAAGCATAGAAACTTTGACCAAAATGACAGGATTCAGCATTAAATAACCTGAAATGGGTTGATATGCCGTAAAACAAACAACAACGAAACCACATAGAAGTAGAATGTGTGAGCCACCTGACATCCAGTTGTAAAGTTCTGCTGGGGAACGGCTACTATACAATGCGACACAATGGAGTAGCAAGTCCTGGGAACATATAGCAGAAAGAACAGTTGAAAATAAGTCATACACCATCCACTATGACATTGCAATTCCTTGATAAACGGGTAATGGTGATATATCGGCAGCATTATTGGTCATATTCAAGGGAGCTAAGGGAGATAACACCCAAAATTCTAGACTTTATTTCTCTAGTTTGCAAAAGTTTGGACTATCTCCCTTGAATATAACCAATATGGCGCGGATATTTCAACCTTATTCGTTTATCGATAACATTTGATTTCCTTTCATAAAATAAAAACTACTTTATTAATTTACGTGATTTTTGGTATACGATATATTCATTCCGTCACGGGTGCGTATATCATACAAATATTTCTCAGTTTGTCTTATTTACCCCCCCCCTCCCCCACCTCGCCATGTCTCGGTAATTCTGGATAAACACCAGAAAAACTAATCGCAAAGAAAAAAATGTTCAGGCAAAAAAAAAACAAAAAAAAAAACTTAATACCTAACCCTAATGAAACCACAAATAATTTTCAGTAAAAAAAAAAACGGGGGAATCTTTTACGACGCTCAGCAGAGTAAAAACGCTCAAAAAACAAATATTCAACAAATAAAAGTAACTGTAGGCGATAAAAGTTATTTTCAAACTTGCCTGTGTCTTTTCCAACTATTAAAAAGATTTTTAACCCGTTTTAATTGCTATTTATTTGAAATTTAAGTATTCGGCACAGACAAAACGCACAAATCCAAGATGGCTGCATAGTGGAGGGGATCTAATAACATAGAGGACAGACGCCATTTTCTGTGTTGTCAAATTCGATGTTAAAAAAAACAAGAATTTTTTTTTTTACATCTAATAAAAACCCATTTATAATACGTAAAAATGAAAACAAAATACATAGGTAAGTAGAAAAATATCTATTCTCGTCGCAGGTCAACTTCACTTGTTGCAAATTTATGTTTTTAAACCCTTTCTCGTTCTTTTTTTTGGACCCCGTTCGCGCCTCTGCTGAGCGTCGTAAAATATACCCAAAAACGGTACTTGTCCAGATATTGACCCTAATTTCCGTGACTGCCCGGCAGCAGCAAGCCGACAGTTAACGGAAGCGTCCGAGACCTACCGAATCGAAAACGAGGCTGGCGTCAAAAGCAGACGATAGCGATTTGAAGGAGAGACGCTTGGCAATTGTAGAAAATGAATTTCGAAGTGCTGTGTCGTACAATTGCCTCTCCGGAGCAGTGCATTAACTTTTGTCAGCAGAAAGCTCTGCTGGTAAAAGTTATGCGATGTATGCGATGCGGTCAAAACTAGAAATTGCAACAATTTTAAAGATGATATACCTGTGGTCCCAGGATATGGCGACCGAGAAAAACTTACTAAAAGAATGTGGCGTACTGTCTCGAACCACGCAAGTGGACTGGAAAAATTTCCTGCAGGAGGTGTGCATCGAACACCTAGCGCGAAACCCCAGACGGCTCGGAGGCCCAGGGCATACGTTTGAGATAGACGAGAGTCTGTTCAACCGTAGGAAAAACAACGTCGGCCATGTTCTTCAGCCGCTCTGGGTCTTCGGGGGGGGGGGGGGGATACGACCCCGCAGAGAAGGGTTAGGGTTTCCTGGTGACGGTACCAAACAGAAATGCCGAAACCCTCCTTCCAATAATCAGACAGTACGTCGCCCCTGGGACCACCACGGTCGTCTTTTGGCTAAGATCAAAGTGTAGTATCTGTTCCGATGGATACTGCACGCCTGTCCTGTGCAGTTCTAGGAGGTCCATCCTCCCAGGCTTTGCCTCCCCTCTTTGGGGAGGAGTAAGTTTATTGCTTACTGTCTGAGGCGCCCCTACCGGGGAATGCCGACAGGGCTGCCCAGGCAATTTTTAAATGGCCAGAGTGCTCACCTCTCGAGCGCTGGCTTTTCAAACCCCACTTTCTCGACCCGATCTTGGGTCACATCTTACTTGTGGGAGTAAGATAAAACTGGCCTTGTGCCTAACTCCTGGGGAGGAGTAAATAAAACCACCACGGTCGTCTCCGATTGCTGGAGGGCTTACAGCAGGTTAAGAGAGGAGGATGGATATCGCCACCTAACTGTGAATCACGCCCAACATTTCGTGGACCCGACGACGGGGCCATGCACGAATCATGTCGAGAGAATGTGGAAGGAAAGAATCTAATGAAGGAAAAAAAAATGCTTAATGTAAAAAAAAAAAATAAAAAACCCTCCAAAAAAAGCTAAAATAATGAAACAAAAACAATGCGTAATTGCAAAAAAAAAGAAAGTTACAAAAAAAAAATGGTTTAAAAAAGTTAAAAAAACAAAAACAGTTTTTATTATTTTAGAGTTTAAAAGTTCAAAAATGGTTTTAAAAAGTTAAAAAAAAAACACAACAGTTTCTATTATTTTCGCGTTTTAAAGTTTAAAACAGTTTATTTTAGTTTTTAAAAAAAATGGTTTAAAAAAGTAAAAAAAAAAGTTAGCGTTTCTACAAAAAGTTTTTAAAAAATGGTTAAAAAATAATAATTAAAAAAAGTTTATTTATTTCAGCTATTTCAGGTTTGTTCATTTATTTCATTTTTTGTATAAAAATATATGCATTTCTTTTTCTTTACGTATAGTCATCGTCTTACATTGTTGTCGTCTGCCGACTCGGCAGGTCTCGGGCGTTTCCGTTAGCTGTCGGCTTGCTGCTGCCGGGCAGTCACGGAAATTTTCAGCAAAAAAAAAAAAAAAAAATCACCCTGAAAACACTTAAAAATATAATTTATCAGCTGTTTATTATATTTCTTCGTTAAAAAAAATAAATATTTCTTTTTTGTTTTTGATTTTTTTTTTTTTTTTGGAACGCAGGTAGGTCAACCGATTTGGCGTCGATACTTTCCGGCAGTTTACGTAAACATCCGAAAAGTACCGACACAAGTCGATTTTAGCGTGGGTCTTAATCTAAAAAAGTACCCAAAAATTAATGTATTTGACCTTTTTTATTTCATCGTCAAGTGAATTATAAAAATAAATGCTGGTTTCGTTTCGTACTTCCATTCCGTTTTTCGGTAGGCCGTACTTCCGGTCTGGTCGCATTCATTTTCGAGCATATTTACATATTTCAAACATGTTTTTAATCCGATTTTTACTTGAAATGGTTCCTCATTTAATATTATAAAAAATTAAACAACATATAACCATTTTCATCGCCTATACATATTTGTTTATTACAAAACTTTAAACTAGACGCTTACAAAAACACTTTTAAAAGTAATGGCGGCATGTTCGATAAAAAAAAATTGGAATAGAAACGAGGTCCAACGAAAAGAAGTAAAGTAGTGAGTTATATATATAAAAAAAAAATTATGGAAATCGCTCCAGACAAGGTATGAAACCACTAGATGTAATTAAAAAATATAGTACTTCAAGGTCAGAAACTAGCCAACGATACGTGTTAAGGTGGATAGATTCCGACATAGTAAACAGCAATTCTCTCCCCTTTGTCAGAAAATCGCTCATAGAATGTGAGGATTAAAGGACAAAATAAGGGAAGCGAGAGTTACGAGGCGGGCATCTTTTACGAGACTCAGCAGAGTAAAAACGCTAAAAAAACAAATATACAACAAATAAAAGTAACTGTAAGCTGTAAAAGTTAGTTTCAAACTTGCATGTGCTATTTGTTTGTATTTTAAACCCGTTTGAAGTGCTATTTATTAGAAATTTAAGTTCGACAGGCGGTTTTCGAAGAATTCAAAATGGCCGCTCTACGTAATAATATAGAGGGACTGGCTGCCATTTATCTTTGAGAAACTAGATGTTTTAAAAAACAAGAAATTTTTTTTAACATCTAATAAAAAGCCATTTATACTACGTAAAAATACAAACAAATTACATAGGTAAGTAGAAAAATGTCTATTCTAGACATAAGTCAACTTTACTTGTTGCAAATTTATGTTTTTAAACCCTTTCTCGTTCTTTTTTTGGACCCCGTTCGCGCCTCTGCTGAGCGTCGTAACATATACCCTAATTCTGTACTTTGTTACATTAGGACCCACGCTAACTTTGACCCTAACCCTAAACCTAACGTTAACCCTGACCTACACCACCACCCACCCACCCACTTCCCCCCTGACTCTAACCATAGCGACGGGGTCAAAATTAGGGTACTGATATCGATCTTGACCCAGTTTCCGTGAGTTTCTTGTCGGAAGCGTTCGGCTATCCTACGCAAACGCCCGAGAGATGACGAGCCGATTTGTACCAGACGACAATTTTGATACGCTGCTGCGTCCTATGATAATAATGTTTTGCTTGGTTTTTTTTTTGGTTTTTTTTTGTTAGGGTTTAGGGTTAAAAATATTTATTTGACAACGGTAATTTCGCTCTGTTTTGCTTGGTTTGTTTTTTTAATTGTTCCTTTTAGAAAATTTCTTGAAAATATAACTTAAAATCATAGGACGCAGCACCGTATCAAAATTGTCGTCTGGTACAAATCGGCTCGTCATCTCTCGGGCGTTTGCGTAGGATAGCCGAACGCTTCCGACAAGAAACTCACGGAAACTGGGTCAAGATCGATATCAGTACCAAAATTAGCTCGGGTCCTAATGTAACGAAGCGTCCATAATTCCGTTTTTAATTGTTTTACATAAATTTTTTTTTACTAAAAAAAACTATACGGTACTGTTTTAGATATTGACCCTAATTTCCGTGACTGCCCGGCAGCAGCGAGCCGACAGCTAACGGAAGCGTCCGAGACCTGCCGAGTCGGCAGACGACAACAATGTAAGACGATGAATATATTTTTATACAAAAAATGAAATAAATGAACAAACCCATAGCTGAAATAAATAAAAAAAAATTATTATTATTATTTTTTAAGAACTTTTGTAGAAACGCTAACTTTTTAAACCATTTTTTTTTAAACTAAAATAAACTGTTTTTTTTAACTTTAAAACGCGAAAATAATAGAAACTGTTTTTTGTTTGTAACTTTTTTTAAACCATTTTTTTTTTTTGCAATTACGCATTGGTTTTTTTTTTGGCACTTCTGTAGTATATATGAAGCAGCTGCCGATTAAGAAATCGAAATTGAAGAGTTCCGTTTTTTTTTCTCCAAATACCATTCATTCAGAATTCACCGGAAGTTGAATTTAGTATTTAGAAAATGGAGTTAAATGAGATTAATCTTCGAGACATTGGTAATTTAATGAACCAGCCGCAAAAAAACAATAGATTTTTTACAGGCAGACCGCCTGATTTCTTAGGGTTAGGGTTTAGGGTTTAGGGTTAGGGTTAGGGTTTAGGGTTAGGGTTTAGGGTTAGGGTTTTTTATTTAATTTTTTTTTACTTCATATAATAAAAAGAAGAAATTGTTAATTGTTACCCAAAAACAAATCAGTCTTGCATTTTTTTTATGTTGTAAAAAAATCACTTCCGGTTGAATTACCTCCCTTTATTTTCAGTAGAAGGATAGAAAATCTGCTGCTTCATATATACTACAGAAGTGCCTTTTTTTATTATTATTTCAGCTTTTTTTGGAGGGATTTTCTTTTTTTTGCGTTAGGCATTTGTTTCCTTCATTACATTCTTTACCTGGAGGGGTAAGGGCTTGTTTTTCGTTTTTGGAGGGGGGGCTTAGCGAAATACAGGCAGAAGAGGAGGATGGGGTCGTCGCCGAGGATGTGGAAGGAGGCGGAGCATATCCTGGGACCACAGGTATATCATCTTCAAAATTGTTGCAATTTCTAGTTTTGACCGCGAAAAAAACAAAAAAACGTCCCCCATCGCAACGAAATCCAAGCCCGGCATTCCTGGGTGGGGCATCTCCAGGCATATTTTTCAGTAACTGTCTTTCGCGGTACTAGCCGGCAAAGTCGGCCGCCGCCGCATCGCATAACTTTTGCCAGCAGAGCTTTCTGCTGGCAAAAGTTAATGCACTGGTCCGGAGAGGCAATTGTACGACACAACACTTCAAAATTCATTTCCTATAAGTGCCAAGCATCTCTCCTTCAAATCAATATCGTCTGCCAGCCTCGTTTTCGATTTCGGCAGGTCTCGAACGCTTCCGTTAGCTGTCGGCTTGCTGCTGCCGGGCAGTCACGGAAATTAGGGTCAATATCTAAAACAGTACCTTTATTTGTGTCTTAACTTATTTTAAAGACTTTTTTTGTTCAAAACAAATCTGGTGTTCAGTTAGAACGAAAAAGAAAATGGCCTGTTCATGAGCCCAGCACTTGGATCCTTGATAATTTGTGAAAAATCGAAAAATAAACTGAATAATGTTAGAAACACATCCAATAAATGTTACCAATCGTGGTAAAATGTAATGTTCTAGCAGTATTTTGCTTAATTTTCGTTTTTTGAACGATTATCGAAACTATAATTTCAGCCATTTTTTTTTCCGTTCTAACTGAACAGGTGGACACCAGGTTTGTTTTGAACAAAAAAAAACTCTTTAAAATAAGTTAAAACACAAATAAACTTATCTTGCCTTTGGTAACATTTATTTGTTGCCTATTTGTTTCTTGTTTTTTTACTCCTTTTTTGTTTTGTTGGCTCTTGTTAAAAATTCCCACTATTTTTTTAAGGGTACATACAAAAGCAAAGAAAAACATTATTTTCCTATTTGCATGGTGGATTAATTTGTACTGTCACCACTGCGAAAAACAGACAAAATTAGTCGATGAAATTTGGTAGTCATTTTGGGAGCTAATCGCTTCGACATACCCTTTATTTGGTTTAAAAAGAAAATGGTAAAATAATGTCTTAAAATGGTTCAGTGTCCTTAATTAGAAATTTAACTTATGTATATTTAGCCCTTTTATCAACTTGTTTATAAAGATGGCGACTATATTTTTACTGGAGAGTTTTCATTTCGGCGTTTCACGTGTACGATGAAACTTTCTAGAAATTAACGTTTTTTGTTTTTTTTAATGATATATTACTTTTATACTAAAACATTGTTGGCGTTTCACAGCAAAAATGGCGGACATTTTCCGAACTCACAAATGAGTAAGTAAACCCAAATAAATTGTTTCGGACTAATTTCCCAGCCGTATTTCCTTTAAAATAATTTAAGGTAAATTTAAAATTAGTCCAAAACAATTTGTTTGTGTTTATTTACTCATTTATGACTTCGTAAAAAAAATCAGAAAAAAAAGCAGCCATTAATTGTCCGCTATTTTGGCTGTGAAACGACTAAATCGCCACATTGTTTAAGTAAACATAAGTTTGGAAGAAACGCTGACACTCATTTCACGTTAAATAATTTACGCGACTAAAATAGGAATTAGCTCTAAGATATTAAAAGTTCGGTAAAATAGCAGTATAGTTAACAGTGGATAAATCGCAAACAAGAGAATAAAAACAACGGTACTGTTTTAGATATTGACCCTAATTTCCGTGACTGCCCGGCAGCAGCAAGCCGACAGCTGCCGAAATCGAAAACGAGGCTGGCAGACGATATTGATTTGAAGGAGAGACGCTTGCCACTTGTAGAAAATGAATTTTGAAATGCTGTGTCGTACAATTGCTTCTCCGGAGCAGTGCATTAACTTTTGCCAGCAGAAAGCTCTGCTGGCAAAACGCAAAAAAAAAGAAAATCCCTCCAAAAAAAGCTAAAATAATGAAAAAAAAAAACCAATGCGTAATTGCAAAAAAAAAAATGGTTTAAAAAAAGTTACAAACAAAAAACAGTTTCTATTATTTTCGCGTTTTAAAGTTAAAAAAAACAGTTTATTTTAGTTTAAAAAAAAATGGTTTAAAAAGTTAGCGTTTCTACAAAAGTTCTTAAAAAATAATAATAATAATTTTTTTTTATTTATTTCAGCTATGGGTTTGTTCATTTATTTCATTTTTTGTATAAAAATATATTCATCGTCTTACATTGTTGTCGTCTGCCGACTCGGCAGGTCTCGGACGCTTCCGTTAGCTGTCGGCTCGCTGCTGCCGGGCAGTCACGGAAATTAGGGTCAATATCTAAAACAGTACAAAAAACGTTAATTTTACTTACTCATTTGTGAGTTCGGAAAATGTCCGCCATTTTTGCTGTGAAACGCCAACAATGTTTTAGTATAAAAGTAATATATCATTAAAAAAAAAAAAACGTTAATTTCGAGAAAGTTTCATCGTACACGTGAAACGCCGAAATGAAAACTCTCCAGTAAAAATATAGTCGCCATCTTTATAAACAAGTTGATAAAAGGGCTAAATATACATAAGTTAAATTTCTAATTAAGGACACTGAACCATTTTAAGACATTATTTTACCATTTTCTTTTTAAACCAAATAAAGGGTATGTCGAAGCGATTAGCTCCCAAAATGACTACCAAATTTCATCGACTAATTTTGTCTGTTTTTCGCAGTGGTGACAGTACAAATTAATCCACCATGCAAATAGGAAAATAATGTTTTTCTTTGCTTTTGTATGTACCCTTAAAAAAATAGTGGGAATTTTTAACAAGAGCCAACAAAACAAAAAAGGAGTAAAAAAACAAGAAACAAATAGGCAACAAATAAATGTTACCAAAGGCAAGATAAGTTTATTTGTGTTTTAACTTATTTTAAAGAGTTTTTTTGTTGTTCAAAACAAACCTGGTGTCCACCTGTTCAGTTAGAACGAGAAAAAAAATGGCTGAAATTATAGTTTCGATAATCGTTCAAAAAACGAAAATTAAGCAAAATACTGCTAGAACATTACATTTTACCACGATTGGTGACATTTATTGGATGTGTTTCTAACATTATTCAGTTTATTTTTCGATTTTTCACAAATTATCAAGGATCCCCGTGCTGGGCTCATGAACAGGCCATTTTCTTTATCGTTCTAACTGAACACCAGATTTGTTTTGAACAAAAAAAGTCTTTAAAATAAGTTAAGACACAAATAAACTTATCCAGGTTAGTAGAAGAGTAACTTATCTTGCCTTTGGTAACATTTATTTGTTGCCTATTTGTTTTATTTATTTTTTATTTTATTTTTTTCCCCTTTTTCGTATTGTTATCTGTTGTTTTACCCCACCCCATAGACCGGTATTGTCCGGGCCTTCGGGTCTTGCTTTACGCCGGTCTATCGGTTGTCCGTCCTGTGCAGTTCTAGGGGGTGCATCCTCCCAGGCTTTGCCTCCTCACCCTTTGAGAAGGGGTTAGTTTATTGCTAATCGCCTGAGGCGCCCCTACCGGGGAATGCCGACGGAGCTGGCCAGGCAATTTTTAAATGGCCAGAGTGCTCAAGTTTTTTCCCCCACTTTCCCGACCTTGTGTCAGATCTTACCTTGTGGGAGGAAGATAAATAGAGTTATAAATCGACACAGGATAAAACAAACAAACAAAACAAAAAAAAAAACATCTAAAAACTTATGTTTGCAACATTTTAAAAGTTATTATTATTAAATTTAAAAAAAAAAAAACTAGACTTACCGTGAAATCTTAGCATAATGAAACTAAGAAATGAAATTCAAGTTGAAAAAGTCAAAAATGAATTGAAATTTGGAAAGAACAAAAAAAGAGAAATCCCGTTTGACATTTGAATTTTTGTTTGTCTTGTTGTTCGACGCCGTCGCGTTTAAAAAAAAAAAAAACGCATAAAAAAGTGGGCGGAGTCAAATGGGCCTCAATTGTAGTATAGGGATTGTTAGAATACCTCACACATCTTCGATTGGTTTCACCTTAAGTTATTTATCTACCTCCCACGGCGGTAAGATGTGACACAAGGTCGGGAAAGTGGGATTTGATGAACCAGCGCTCGAGAAGTTGAGCACTATGGCCATTAAAAATTGCCTGGGCAGCCCCGTCGGCATTCCCCGGTAGGGGCGCCTCAGGCGATTAGCAATAAACTAACCCCTTCTCAAAGGGTATTATTTACTCCTCCCCAGGAGTTAGGCACAAGGCCAGTTTTATCTTACTCCCACAAGTAAGATGTGACCCAAGATCGGGTCGAGAAAGTGGGGTTTGAAAAGCCAGCGCTCGAGAGGTGAGCACTCTGGCCATTTAAAAATTGCCTGGGCAGCCCCGTCGGCATTCCCCGGTAGGGGCGTCTCAGGCAGTAATAAACTTACTCCTCCCCAAAGAGGGGAGGCAAAGCCTGGGAGGGTGGACCTCCTAGAACTGCACAGGACAGGCGTGCAGTATCCATCGGAACAGATACTACACTTTGATCTTAGCCAAAAGGCCAAGAAAAGACAACGCCTGGGAGGGTGGACCTCCTAGAACTGCACAGGACCGACCCATAGACCGGCGTAAATCAAGCCCCGAAGGCCAAGACAATACCAGTTTATGGGGTGTAATATCCATCGGAACAGATACTACACTTTGATCTTGGCCAAAAACGCCGAATCTCTATCTATAAAAATTAAGTATGTTTATATGTTTATATATTTGTATGTACAGGATTCACGGTTAAATAGTCGTTTCCCAACCAAAATGGCGGACAATAAATCGTCTGCAGTTTTCTGATTTTGTTCCGACCTCACAAATGAGAAAATAAACCCAAATAAATTGTTCCGGACTAATTTAAAATTTACCTTAAATTATTTTAAAGGAAATACAGTTGGGAAATTAGTCCGGAACAATTTATTTGGGTTTACTTACTCATTTGTGAGGTCGGAAAAAAAATCAGAAAACTGCAGACGATTTATTATCCGACATTTTGGTTGGGAAACGACAATTTAACCGGATTCACTCCTAAACTAAGTAGCCGATCATTATGAATTTTGAAACACAGCTGCTAGGCAAAAAAAAAAAGAAAGTAAAATGGTCGACCATATTCGGGGGAGATCCGAAGGCTCCCTTTTTTATTGGCTACTACACCGAGATATAAGGGAGGGTGCCACTCCTTTCTCAGGATTGATCCACTTACCCTTGATCCTCACTTTGTAATGCTGCGTGTTTAGCAAGGAGGCACAAAGTACCATTTTTTTATGTCTTTGATATGACTTGACCGAAGATTGAACCCTGATCTCCTGAACCATTATCATACAGTTTTACCGTTATTCCAAATGGGCTGACATGGGCGTAATGGGTCGTAATGTGAGTTATATTTAGTTTAATTTAGTTTTTTGAAAAAGGGATGGAAGCCCTTTGTCAAAATGCAGATACCTTCGATTTTTTGTGAAATTTAAACAATAGGTATTAGATATCAATTAATAAATATTCCCCAGATTTCAGATTCTTTGGAGCATTACAAAAATATTTTAGGGAGCATAAATGAGTACAATCTCTAATTTGTAAAATCAAATATTTCAGATTTGCATTGAATTTGAAATATTATATCTTGATTTTCATCTACATAAGAGGACATAAAAGTGGTGCAAAACTGTTTTGTCCAGGGACGAGTATTCTTCTAGGTTTACATAAAATTAGCTGTTGGTCTTATATTGTAATTAGCAGGAAGATCCGGCATTGCCCAGGATTAAATGAAAAACTCCTATTTATCTACGTCCCACAAAGTAGAATGTGACACAAGGTCGGAAGGTGGGAATTTGCACTCTAGAGGAAGAGTACGGAGTTTCTTAAAAAATTGCCTGGGCAGGGCGCCTCAGACAGTAAGCAATAAACTTACTCCTCCCCAAAGAGGGGAGGCAAAGCCTGGGAGGAGGTTAACCTCCCAGAACCGCACAGGACAGTCGGAACAGATACTACACTTTGTTCTTAGCCAAAAGACCAAGGAAAAACTCTGAGTAATTTACTCCTCTCCAGGAGTTAGGCACAAGGCCAGTTTTTATCCTACTCCCACAAGTAAGATGTGACCCAAGCTCGGGTCGGAAAGTGGGGGTTGAAAAGCCAGCGCCCGAGAGGTGAGCACTCTGACCATCAAAAATTGCCTGGGCAGCCCCGTCGGCATTCCCCGGTAGGGGCGCCTCAAGCAGTAAGCAATTAACTTACTCCTCCCCAAAGAGGAGAGGCAAAGCCTGGGAGGGTGGACCTCCTAGAACTGCACAGGACAATCCCATAGACCGGCGTAAATCAAGCCCCAAAGGCCAAGACATACCAGTCTATAGGGTGCAGTATCCATCGGAACAGATACTACACTTTGATCTCGACCAAAAGGCCTCAGCTTATAAAACAGTTTAGCTGTGAAAGGCAGATTTTTAAGTGTGATAATAACGTGAACTGGACAAAGATTTGGTTTGTGTAACTTTCCTTTACGACGTCATACAGTTGAACAACACTGTGCACAGACTGGTAATAGTTTTATGTAGGAGAAACACAGGAACGAAACAAAAGATACCTGGCACAGGCTAGGAAGTAAGTGTAGTATCTGTTCCGATGGATACTGCACCCGTATAGACGGGTGTCGTCTTGTCCTTCGGGACTTGATTCCACCTGTCTGTGGGTTTGTCCTGTGCGGTTCTAGGAGGTCCATCCTCCCAGGCTTCGCCTCCCCTCTTTGGGGAGAAGTAAGTTTATTGCTTACTGCCTGCGGCGCCCCTACCGGTGAATGCCGACGGGGCTGCCCAGGCAATTTTTAAATGACCAGAGTGCTCACCTTCTCGGGCGCTGGCTTTTCAAACCCCACTTACTCGACCCAAGCTGTGGTCACATCTTACTTGTGGGAGTAAGATAAAACTGGCCTTGTACCTAACTCCTGCAGAGGAGTAAATAAACATAGGGTTGGGTGAATGCAGACAAGATGTGAAATAATCTTTCTCCCGGAGTTCGTCGATTCTCCGCTGGGCCTACAGCAGAGAATCATAGGATCATATTTTCTCCACGTGGGAAACAATCTTAAACTGTATCTGGCTTTAGCTATCGTGTGTGAATCTTGTTACTGTTGAAGAGGTGATGATTACAATAATCGTCAAGCCGAATCACAACTTACATAGATCGGTAGAAAATTGTTCATTCATGTAATCTGCTACAACAGTATTTTCTTTCTTATTCTTAATTTCTACATTTTAAAATAGTCAATTTTTTGGGGTGGGGCCAAGAGTGTACTCAGCATTTATTGGGTGAGAGGAGATGGAACTAACATGCCATTAATTGAAATAAATTTCGATAAATTTATATTCATTAACTGGCGACTTTTTTTATTATATTCTAACATAAAAAAGGGTGAAAATAACAAATAGACAACAAATAAATGTTACCAAAGGCAAGATAAGTTACTCTTCTACTTACTTGGATAAGATTTTTTGTTGTTTGAAAGTATTTTAAAGCGCTTTTATTTACATTTTTTATCCTTGCATTGTAAGTTTTGTAAACCCTACAAATTGAATATGGCGTTGTTTTTTTCTCCATGTGAAGCCGCGATAATCGCCCAAAAAACGAAAATACACAACAGCTAATAAAAATATACAGATTGGTTGATGATAAAATTTTCTACCGATTGGTGACAGCTATTAGCTGTATTTTTGTTTTATTTTCGATTTTTGAGTTGTTACGACATCGAGGCTTCACGTGGCCATCGTGAAAAAAAATAAGGTAAACTCCATCGCAGTTTTATCAGATTATTAAAATGCAATAAAAACGTATTAGAATGCTATAAAACACAAAAAATCTTATCCAGGTAAGTAGAAGAGTAACTTTTCTTGCCTTTGGTAACATTTATTTGTTGCCTATTTGTTATTTTCACCCTCGTCAATTTGTTTAAGCCATTTATGGTGGCTTATTATTAGTAGTATTATTATTATTTGTACTCACTAGGAGTTCTCACACAGATCATCGTCAGTGATT
>OY744555.1:11864182-11941682 GCA_963556195.1 Sepiola atlantica
AACTCCTCTCTCTCTTTCTCTCTTTCTCTCTCTCTCTTTCTCTACCTCTCTCTATCTCTCTCTCTCTCTCTCTCTCTCTTTCTATATATATCTCTCTCTTTCTCTACCTCTCTCTATCTCTCTTTCTCTCTCTCTCTCTACTCTCTTTCTTTCTCTCTCTTTCTCTCTCTCTCTTTCTCTCTCTCTCTCTCTCTCTCTTTCTCTCTCTCTCTCTATCTCTCTCTCTCTATCTCTCTCTCTTTCTCTCTCTCTCTCTTTCTCTCTCTCTCTATCTCTCTTTCTCTCTCTCTCTCTCTATCTCTCTCTCTCTATCTCTCTCTCTTTCTCTCTCTCTCTCTACTCTCGTTCTTTCTCTCTCTTTCTCTCTCTCTCTTTCTCTCTCTCTCTACTCTCTTTCTTTCTCTCTCTTTCTCTCTCTCTCTCTTTCTCTCTCTCTCTTTCACTTTCTCTACTTCTCTCTCTCTCTCTCTATCTCTCCCCTTTTCTTCTCCTCGTTCACTCACTTCCCCTATCGCTAGTCTCCTCTCTCTCTCTCTTTCTATTCCTTTCCCCTTTCTCCTATTCCTCTCCAGTCAAGAAGGATTTCCCTTCTCCGACCGAGTACAGAACAAATACTACACTTTGATCTTAGCTCAAAGGCCAAGAAACTAAAAGACACTAAAGGTCGATGGAAAAAAACCACTCAATATGTCGAATACCCCCCCCCCCACCCCGTCTCCGGACTAATTTTGTTACTGGTGACACCCAAACAAATGAATATTACAAAACATAAAGAGGGTGAAAAAACAACAACAAACATACAACAAATAAATGTTACCAAAGGCAAGATAAGTTACTCTTCTACCTACTTGAATAAGATTTTTGTGTTTTAACTTAATTTAAAGCATTTTTAGTTCAAAACAAAACTAGTGTTAACTCCGTTAAGTTAGAATGAAGAAAAAAAAAATGGCTCACATTAGACGTTCACGTGGAGTCTCGATAATCGCGCAAAAATCGAAAATTATTCAAAAATACTGGTAATAAAAATATACAGTTCGGTTGAACATTACATTTTCGCACGATTGATGACAGTTATTAGCTGTGATTCTGTTTAATTTTTTGTGTAATTTTCGATTTTTGAGAGATTATCAAGACTCCACGTGACCGTCTAATGTTGGTCATATTTTTTTTTTTATATCCTGACTTTGGAAACATTTATACATTATTGTATATTTGTTTTTATCTCCCCGTTTTTGTAATTATTGGCTATTGTTAAAATTGCCCACCAAAAACATGTTCATATTCTGTCCGAGGCAATGCTGAAAAAGAACATATCAGCTTCGTGAGTGTGTCTTGTGTAGTTTCTTACTTTTAGTTGGACACACACACACACACACACACACACAAACACATGCACAAACAGACAACTGCCCTTTCCATAAGAGACTAGATAAATATACCCGGCATTGCCCGGGAGTCATATACTATTTAAAACCTTTTTTTGTGGTGAGAAGTGCACTATCAAAAGACATTGTACTTGCCTCCCCACGAGGGCAAAGTTAAAGACAAAGTCGCCTTTTTTTATGTGAGGGATATCCAGCTCCCCAAAAAGGGTCACTCTGGATGTGACAAAAATAAGAAGGATTTCTCCTCCTCGGATTAAGGAAAGAACAGATACTACATTTTGAATTATTTATTTGCAAAAAAAAACTATGATGTACATTTTAACAAATTAGGCACAAGGCCATTAAAAGTGTAGGGAGTGGGGGTGGGGAGGTCGGTTGTCATGCTCTGTCTATCCTACTCTTCTTTTTTTATTTTGGCCAAGATCAAAGTGTAGTATCTGTTCCGATCGATACTACACCCCATAGACTGGTATCGTCTTGGCCTTCGGGGCTTGATTTACGCCGGTCTATGGGTTTGTCCTGTGCAGTTCTAGGAGGTCCACCCTCCCAGGCTTTGCCTCCCCTCTTTGGGGAGGAGTAAGTTTATTGCTTACTGCCTGAGGCGCCCCTACCGGGGAATGCCGACGGGGCTGCCCAGGCAATTTTTAATAGCCAGAGTGCTCACCTTCTCGGGCGCTGGCTTTTCAAGTCCCACTTTCCCGACTCGACCTTGGGTCACATCTTACCTTGTGGGAGTAAGATAAAACTGGCCTTGTGCCTAACCTCCTGGGGAGGTAAATAAATACTCTTCTTTTTTTATTATTTTACTTCGTCCCAACAAGGGATATTACCACTGAAGCATACAGGGCTACTGTGATAAGGGTCAGATTTAGGGGGGGGGGGGCAATGAGCAGTGTCACGACCCGGATAAGGTCGATATTATGTCGTTCTATGGTCCGGACGTAACACAAATATGGCGGAATTGATGATCTTGAGCCAGAATCGAGCAGTGGAGGTGGCCCGGACTTACTTCATCCCCGCAGTAAGAGGGTCCGCCTTTGCCTTGCTTGCAGATGGAAAGGGAAATAAGTTTTGGCTTACTAGTTTTCTAGTGAGGATTGAACTCGCAACCTCGAAGTAACAAATCTATTGGTTGCTGTACAATAATACGTGGATTCGCCTTGACGACAAATAGTCAGCCAGCGGATTATGTTTTTTCTGATTGGTTAAGCGGAATTAACTGAAGGAAAATCTGCCAATAAAAAGAGAGGAAAATCAGGAAAAGAGGGTTAGGGTTAGTGTCGAGTGAGATTCTGCGGTGAGACGAATTATTTTTCGTTCATTGGAGCTAAAAGTTACACAGAGGGTTTTTGCGCTTCTACAGGAATTGAACCGAACTGGATTTTTTTTTTTTTGGTTAACGTTTGGAGTCTAGTCATAGACTTCTGAATTCCCACTTTCTTTATTTATATTTTGTGCCGGGAAGCTTTCGGTCGATAGGGGAATTGCCCGAACTCTAAAGCTATTTTTAACAGGGGAACACCGCAAAGATGCGATAATTGGAAAGAATATATATCGACATGGAAGGACATGATCAAGAAGGAGGCCACCTCGCAGCTGTTGCGTGTGTGATTATGAGAAGAGGCGGGGGGGGGGGTAATGGGCAGAGCCAATCCTCCCCACCCCCCACCCCCCGACATAAACGACAAAAAAAAGCTTGGAAGAGGGATTTGAATAACGCCCAGGTGAACTGATAAAAAGAAAGAGTTACCTTTTAATGTTTGTATATCATTATTTATTACTTGCTTAAATAAAATTGTTCAATTAATATACACGATTGCTGTTCCTTTTCTTCAAAAGCTGTCGCTCTCAATTCGATTTTCTGCACTTATCATCAAATATAACGATTCCTATTGTTACTAATCAAGTTTTGAATAAATTAAGCTTTTCTGTCTCGATTGGAGACGAAAGGTTTTGTGCAAAAGATGATGTTTGACCTTAAGTCATTTGACCTTCAAGTGTAAAGACAACAGTTGCTAAATTGCTTAGGGTCAAGGTCGTACATATATTGTTGAAAATGTAAAAGATGAGTTCAGACTCTTGTACAGATTGGCCTGATGACATTTTTATGTTGAGAAATGCAGAGAAAGAAGATGTAGATATACATCTGGTAGGATTTCAAAAGGAATTGAGAGAAAGGGGGAGGGTAAAGAGGTGGAGTGGGAGATAGATAGAGAAGGGGGTGGGAGGTAGAGAAAGAGGGGGAGATAGATAGAGAAGGGGGTGGAGGTAGAGAAAGAGAAAGAGAGAGGGAAGAATGAGGTAGAGTGGGAGATAGATAGAGAAGGGGGGGTGGGAGGTAGACAAATAGTGAGAGGGGGTAGTGAGGAATAGAGAAAAAAAGAGAGGGGAAGAAAAAGGTAGAGTCGGAGATAGATAAACAGGGGGTGAGTGGGAGATAGAGAAAGAGAGAGAGAGAGGGAAGAAAGAGGTAGAGTGGGGGATAGATAGAGAAGGGGGAGTGGGAGGTAAAGAAATAGAGAGAGGGGGAAGAAAGAGGTAGAGTGGGAGATAGATAGATAAAGGGGAGCGGGATGTAGAGAAATAGAGAGAGGGGAAGAAAGAGGTAGAGTGGGAGATAGGGAGAGAAAGGCAGAGAGAGGGGGAATGGGAGAGAGAGAACAGGAGGGGGGGAAAAGATCGAGTGATAGATAAAAAAAAGAGAAAGGGGAAGAAAGAGGTAGGGTGAGTGATATGTATATATATTATATATACAGGGTGGGCCAAAATAAGGGTCCTATCTTTAAATTTGAATAACTTGAATTTGAATAACTTCCACAAAATAAAAGTTAAACTCACCAAACTTTATGTGTGTGTAGACTGACCCTTCCGAGATTTTTTGAAATAAACAAAACAAATTTTAGCCGAAAAAACACTTCTTAAAACTTACAAAAACTAAAGTATTGTTTTTTACACTGTTTTGAGTTTTTTAAGCAAAAATAATGTTTTCTAAATGAGGGTACGTTCCTTAGGGCTAATACGGCTCATGCTTGCTTCGGAAGGGGTCCTTTACTTATTCTAAAAAAAAAAATTTAAAAAAATCAATAAATAAAAAAGTTATGAATTTTTAAAAATAGGACCCTTATTTTTGCCCACATATATATATGTATATATATATATATATATATATATATATATATATATATATATATATATATATATATATATATTGTGTGTATTTAGGTAGCATTTTCTCATTTATGCAAACATTGTTAAAAATAACATAATTCGTTTGTTTAATTATACCTTTTTATATTTTTTCAATTTATCTGATGGTCTTTTTTGTATTAAAATCAAAATAATTAATAAATGTTCCATAGGTTTCACAGGTTTAACAAACGTTTTCGATTCTTTGTAGAATCATCCTCAGGTGTCAAAAGCAAATGAACAATAAAGCTGGAGAAAGAAGAGAATTGTAAAAGACGGTGGAGAAACACGCATATAACATGTTCCAGGAAGTCGTTGGCGATTTTAAATTCAGCAACGTTGGATATATATATATATATTTTTCCAAGAGTGCTCAATACCACGTAAAGCATTCATAAAATTACATAAACAATATTATATATATATATGTGTGTGTGTGTGTGAAAAATGACAAACAGAAAATAGGTTAAAATGCAGGAGAAAAACAAAAACAAGAGATTTGACCAGTTTCATTCGTGTAAGTGAACGTCTTCAGAAAAAGTGAAGATTTGGAAACAATTTTATTTTGAAGGCACACACATGGGAGAAGGAAAAGATGATCCGATTGGACCATATGAGAAGACTTATATGGAATATGAAGAACTAGAAGTGAGCCGGACACACGTACGTTCACTTTTATTATATGGAATATGAAGAACTAGAAGTGAGCCGGACACACGTACGTTCACTTTTATTATATGAGATATGAAGAGTTTGAAGTGAGCCGGACACACATACGTTCACTTTTATTATATGGAATATGAAGAATTTGAAGTGAGCCGGACACACATACGTTCACTTTTATTATATGGAATATGAAGAATTTGAAGTGAGCCGGACACACATACGTTCACTTTTATTATATGGAATATGAAGAATTTGAAGTGAGCCGGACACACGTACGTTCACTTTTATTATATGAGATATGAAGAGTTTGAAGTGAGCCGGACACACATACGTTCACTTTTATTATATGGAATATGAAGAATTTGAAGTGAGCCGGACACACGTACGTTCACTTTTATTATATGGAATATGAAGAACTTGAAGTGAGCCGGACACACATATGTTCACTTTTATTATATGGAATATGAAGAATTTGCCGTTAAACCTGAAAGGGTTGATATGTCGTTAAACCTGAAAAGGGTTGATATGTCGTTAAACCTGGAAAGGGTTGATATGCCGTTAAACCTAAAAAGGGTTGATATGTCGTTAAACCTGAAAAAAGTGTTTATATGCCGTTAAACCTGAAACGGGTTTATATGCCGTTAAACCTGAAAAGGGTTGATATGCCGTTAAACCTGAAACGGGTTTATATGCCGTTAAACCTGAAAAGGGTTGATATGCCGTTAAACCTGAAACGGGTTTATATGCCGTTAAACCTGAAACGGGTTTATATGCCGTTAAACCTGACCAACCAAGCTTTTTCTTTTTTAGATAATCGAAAAAAAAAAAAATGGAGAAAAAGATACGAAAAAAAGAGAAATTCCTCTCCTCAGAAATTCCATCCTGCAACCTACTTGATGCTGGCATAAGTTTCTTCAATATAAAAACTGACACATTGGATGTCGAGAAGGTGTCGGTCAGGTGGGGGTAGAGGTACCCTCGTTGATTTCCATTCGTCTAAATGCCAGACAATGTTGCGCGGCCGCGTAAAAGCAAACAGTAAACAGGGTTACATAATATTAAGCAACGCAGGTACCGAGACGAGAAGAAAAATCGTGTGTCATCAGCGACAATTTACAGAGAAGCTGCCAAAAAGAAATCTACTTTCGATGCACTTTACACAGCTGGCTTGTTGTCACATGGCTACGCACGGGGCTGGCGTGACCCACTAGGCAATCAATCCTCCTGCAGCAAGATTGGATGTGGACGGTTTAAAAATAATGTTAAAAACGGTATTTTCCATGTAAAGCTAGATTAAGCACAAAAGTGGAAAATTCCATTTGAAAGTTAAAAGATTAAAATCAGGGCGACGTTTCAGGATATGACGTGACAGGGAGGAAGTCTGGAGTGATACGTGGCATAGGAAATAGCCAAGTCTTTGGCAGGTGAGATGATTATGTTTCGACGATGAGATGGTTTGGTTCGGATTTATGGAAAAATATAGTTAGTCTTGGTGAGAGTCTCAGTTGAGACAAGATGTACTAAAAATGGTCTGACAAACCAATAATAATTAAGTAATGTGCTTAAAACATAAGTAACTCTCTCTCTCTCTCTCTCTCTCTCTCTATATATATATATATATATATATATATATATATATAAATATATATACAGGGTGGGCCAAAATAAGGGTCCTATCTTTAAATTTGAATAACTTGAATTTGAATAACTTCCACAAAATAAAAGTTAAACTCACCAAACTTTATGTGTGTGTAGACTGACCCTTCCGAGATTTTTTGAAATAAACAAAACAAATTTTAGCCGAAAAACACTTCTTAAAACTTACAAAAACTAAAGTATTGTTTTTTACACTGTTTTGAGTTTTTTAAGCAAAAATAATGTTTTCTAAATGAGGGTACGTTCCTTAGGGCTAATACGGCTCATGCTTGCTTCGGAAGGGGTCCTTTACTTATTCTAAAAAAAAATTTTTTTAAATCAATAAATAAAAAAGTTATGAATTTTTAAAAATAGGACCCTTATTTTTGCCCACCCTGTATATAAATATATATATATATAAATATATATAATTAATTAATTCAGTTCAAATATTCAAAAAATGAACAAAACCAATATTTTTCAAAAGTGCTCAATATATATTAGAGCTATTTATATTAAAATAAACATAGTTTGAGCGCCCGACAATTGTTTCAAAGCCCTGCCGGCTGCTTATCAACGTTAGGGTGGATTTGAATTATTAAAGATCTCCAACTGATCCTTCAAAATCTTTTGTCTACACAGGCTAGGCCGAGAATGTTTAATAACTAACGCCTCAATAATATTGAGATGGTAGTTCGTAAAAATGAAAACCAACCATCGGAATACTTGTCCGAACAACTATTTGTACCAAGCAGGTGATTACCGATGGCTGATTCCTGTGCTTGAAAGTTCCCGGATGATTACGAAACCTGTGTGTGTGGGTGTGTGGGTGTGTGTGTGTGTGTGTGAACAACCTAAAATTAACAACATCACATATGAAACCAGTGGTAACATTTTAAAATGCTTAACGTAATGCAATTTTTATTCGGTGATGCCACTCCACCATCGCTGAATTTAAATTGTTAATGACTTTCCTGGAACAATGCGAAAAACGTTCTATGCGCGTTTCTCTGCCGTCTTTTAAAAAAATTATCTTCTTTCTCCAGCTTTTTTGTTCATTTGCTTTTGACACCTGAGGATGATTCGACGAAGAATCGAAAACGTTCATGAAACTTATGGGGCATTTATTAATTTTTTTGATTCTAATACAAAAAAGACCATCAGAAAAATTAAAAAAATAAAAAAGGTATAATTAAACATACAAATTCTGTTATTTTTAACAATGTTTGCATAAATATATATATATAAATATATATATCGTCTACTCGACCATAGAGACAGACACATGCGTGATCATCATTTCACTGTTTTTTTCCTTTTTTTTTCTCTCTCTCTCTCCTACTGCCACCACCCACCTCCCACCGTGCACCCACAATTCTTCAGTGCACTGACGAAGGCCGAAGGATTATGGCCGAAAATTTTGTTCTCCTTTCTTGGAAAAAAAACTTTTTTCTATATAAGGGAAAACTGATATTCCTAACGTCAAAATATAGAAAATAAATTGTGAAAATATATAAAAATATATTTTTCACATTGATTTTTTATACACACACACACACACACATATATATATATATATATATATATATATATATATATATATATATATATATATATATATATATATATGATAATTATGGAATTAAATTAGGGATGAGACGTAATGGGTGAAAATTTCAGATTCATGCGAGTAGTATTTTTTTGTGTTCATTTATACATAAATAACACTAAACAATCAAACATTTTAAAAATTTTGCAAAATTCAGAAGGGGTGGGACGTAATGGGTGAAAATTTCATTAGGGGTGGGACGTAATGAGTGAAAATTTCATTAGGGGTGGGACGTAATGGGTGAAAATTTCAGATTCATGCGAGTAGTATTTTTTTGTGTTCATTTATACATAAATAACACTAAACAATCAAACATTTTGAAAATTTTGCAAAATTCAGAAGGGGTGGGACGTAATGGGTGAAAATTTCAGATTCATGCGAGTAGTATTTTTTTGTGTTCATTTATACATAAATAACACTAAACAATCAAACATTTTGAAAATTTAAGATTCATGCGAGTAGTATTTTTTGTGTTCATTTATACATAAATAACACTAAACAATCCAACATTTTGAAAATTTTGCAAAATTCAGAAGGTGCAGGCCACTAGCTTTTGGCTATTTTACATTCATGAAAACCCTTTCACAGCCTGAAAATGGTCCTAAATTAAAGTACTATATCAGATTTAACCATCTATATCCGTTCATAGCTTTTGAGGATGTTTTAGGACCTGCAATGTCGCATGAAACCACTTTTTCACCGAAAAATGATGGATTTTTAGCCGTAACGGCTATTGGCCTGCACCTTCTGAATTTTGCAAAATTTTCAAAATGTTGGATTGTTTAGTGTTATTTATGTATAAATGAACACAAAAAAATACTACTCGCATGAATCTGAAATTTTCACCCATTACGTCCCACCCCTAATGAAATTTTCACCCATTATGTCCCACCCCTAATTAAATACGAAAGAAATACATATTATTTGTTTTTAATTTACGTTTGTTCAGTGGATCGGTCACTATTAAGAAATTTATATAAATTATTTATTCGAAAATTATACGTTGATGCACTATATATATATATATATTGATAGATATATGTTTTAAAACATGACGTACATCATAAATCTATGACGTCACGTCAAAGCTACAATTATTTTTGTTACGGTGATGTTTTAATGTAATGTTTTAAGAACTATTTAAAAGAAAATCGAAATAGCTCAGTTTGTAGAACATCAGATTGAAGATCTCAAGGTTTTGGGTTCGATTTCCGGTCATAGCATTCACTTTATCCAAAAAACGTAGGGCTCAGAAATATTGGTAAATATTTGGATTTCGTTATTGGTGATTCCCATGCCCGTTTGAACTTTTTGGAAGGTTTTTTTATAGAAGTTTTTTTGATTTTTTTAATTTTTAATTTAAAGAAAAAAACTTTTTCAAATTTGGAACTTTGACAGTCCTACCCTGTCAACTTATCATAATTTTTCCTCTGATGATAAGATTTTAATCTTTGAAAAGCCTGGTTTAAGGAAAGAAAGAGATGAAAAATAAATGTTTTTATTAACTAAACTACTCCTTGTTTTGAACAATTGAAAATACCGATTTGCTTCCATTTGCAGGTCTTATTAATTTTCATTGACGTACCATATTTTTGCTCTATCCAGTATATTGAGCTTTCCTTATTTCACAATAGGTCCAACTCTCTAAAAGTTTACCTTTTAGTTATAATTTACATATATATATATTAGATTTCTTGAATGTGAGATGATATATATAATTATTTCCACAATCAGACAACGCCGCAGCCCACAACCTATGAAAAGAAACAAACCGGAAGTCCTAGACTCGAGTTTCGCCCTCCTTTGGGCTCATCAGTAGAACACATCCGAACTCAGGATTCGAAACCCGAGTCTCACAAGTAGGTTGTGGGCTGCGGCGTTGTCTGATTGTGGAAATAATTATATATATCATCTCACATTCAAGAAATCTAATATTTATTTGCTCGCTTGGTTAGCTTGTTGGATGACATCGTCCTAGCGAGTATAAAATCCTACTTGTGAGACATCGGTCTGGGTTCATAGTAGTTGGATGACTACACCCCTTGTTGAAAAGAGTAGGTAAATTCCACAGTCGGTCATCGCCGCGGTTCGCTTAATCTGTGTAAATTAATAGACATTCTTGTATGTGGCGAGGTAGCTCAGTGGCAGAGTACTCGCTTACCATGCAAGTGACTCGGGTTTCGAATCCTGAGTTCGGATGTGTTCTACTGATGAGCCCAAAGGAGGGCGAAACTCGAGTCTAGGACTTCCGGTTTGTTTCTTTTCATAGGTTATATATATATATATATATATATATATATATATATATATATATATATATATATATATATATATATATATAAAATTTTACAATGATATGTTGATTAGCCATCTATACCAACAGTTTATGTGGCAATTGTGACAATCAAACGCAGAATAGTTTTATGTACATTCTATGATTATTTACCGCCGATACTACTTCGAAAATAATTAGCACTATCATCAGTAACAGCATTCTTCCTAAAGTCCAGTCTTTCCTCGTCATAGTAGAGGAAGTGGTAAAATGGTAGCGTCAGAGCTTCCTGGCTAACAGGGCTTTAGTGAAAATCCAGGGGGAGTCAATATCAGGATCCATCGTCCTCTGGTCATTTCTAACTCTGTGGCAAGCAAAGGGCGTGCCAGGTGCAGAACAGCATATCCATGAAGTGAGGATAACACTGCTGGTTCTGTTCATGTGCAATCGGTATTCCTTTCTATGTTAAGGGTTAACCTTCCCCGACTTCGTATGCAACTGCTAGGCTTTGCTGTTGTTTATGTCGGGGGTAAAAACTTGTATTTTTTTTTGCAGATTTAAAGAATAGCTATGGCCAACGAGGAGGATTTCGTGCAGACCAAACAATCCTGAGTTACGATTTTCGTAGTTTTATACAGAAATCCGATTCGCTCGACAACAACAACAGCAACCAAAAAATCAACAGCAGCAAATAGATAGAAAGAAACAAGGGAGGAAAGAAAGAAGAAAAATGAAGTTCTAAGAAATAAGAGAGAGAGAGAGGGGAAGAGGGGGAAACAGAAAAGAGAAAAAAAAGAGAAAAAGAAAAAAGGAAAATGAAATATGAAGGAAGAATAAAGAAGAAAGAAAGAAAAAGAACGGGGAAAAAAGAAAGGGAAAAAAAGAAAGGAAGGAGAAAGAAGAATAGAAAAAAATGAAAGAAAGAAAAGACGAAGGTAGAAAGAATGGAAGGAGAATGAAAGAGAAAAGCGATTTAGGAGAACGAGAATAAGAAAAAGAAATAAAGGAGAAAGAAAATTAAGAAAGAGGGAAAAGAGAAAGGAAGAAGAAAGAGAATTAAAGAAAAGTAGAGATAAAGGAAGAAAAAAAGAAAGAAAAAGAAAGAGAGAAAGAAAAAAAGAAAGAAAGAAAAGAAAGAAAGAAAAAGACAGAAAGAAAGAATGAAAAGAAAGAAAGAAAGAAAGTGGGGAAAAAATGTGGAAAGAAAGAATCAAAAGAGAGAAAAGAAAAAAGACAGAAAAAAAAGGAGCGAAATCGGGGAGGAAGAAAAAATGAAAAAATAAATCCGAGACGGAAAAAAAAAGGAAAGAGAAGTATAAGAAAGAATAAAAGAGAGAGAGAGAGGGAGAAACGAAGGAAGGAAGAATGTAAAAAAAGAGAAAGCTAGGGAGAAAGAATGGAAGGAATCAAAAAGAAGAAAGAAGAAAGTGAATGTTGAAAAGAAATTAACAAGAAAAAGAAAGAAGAAAGAAAGAAAAACCCAAGAAAATAAAAAAAATAGGTAAAACGAAATTTGAGACGAAAAGAAGAAACAAAACAAAAAACCGTTGAACAAGTAGGATTATATTCAGGGATGGAGACTTTGCGTTCTACATTTTTTTCATGCCAAACAACATTTCTTTTTCTCTCTTGAGACAGACACCATTTCTTCTTCTGTGCAGCATCGTGAAGGAATGGTTGCTGACAACCACTTCCTCTAAGAAAAGATCGGGACGGCTTATATGGTGCGATGCCAGCTGCGTTATTCTGAGATTTGTGTCACGGCGCATTTAGTAATGATGTAAAAAGACACAGTAAATTCCCTATCTGTGCGTTCCAAGGACGTCCCCATCCACATCAATATTCCCATGGCTTGGCTGCATGCAATTTAGCCCCGTTTTTCTCCCCCCCCCCCCCACCCCCACACACCATCTCCATGAAGGCAGAGTTAGCCACGAGTTCGGTTTTTGATGTGGGGAAAGTCCAGCTCCCCAAAAAAAGGATGCACTAAGAATTGGGAGAAAAATTTGAAACTGCCTCAGTCTAGAAGGATTTCTCCAACACTGACCAAGGACAGAACTGATAAAGTGTAGTATCTGTTCTGATACTACACTTTGATCCTAGCCAAAAATTAAGCAGTTTTGTGGTTGATTCGATGCTAGGAAAACAACTATGATAATATTACTAAATAGCTGTAACCTACCTTGACTTATAACAAATATTTCCTGTGAAAGCACACTATTCTAATCTAACTATACAGCGAACATGTAACTGTCGAAATCATCACATATGAGATAAAAAGAATCGATAAAAAGACATAGTTTTCAAAGCTAAAAATCAATAGTATTGAACATCCTGATATATCAAAATACTATCGATATTGTAGCCATTTATCTGTAAAGTCTGAGTGGTCAAGCGTATCCTCGAACAATAGACTTGCACGTGCTTATCAAATTACTTCTGAAAACTAATAATCCAAAACACGACGCCACTCGTAAAATCGAATGTAGTTCCTAAATGATCCATGTATGTTTTTATAAGGTTTGTTAATTTGACATAGGCTTGCTAGATTTTGGGTTTGAAACGATTTTCATTGGTTTAAAACAGTGAGTTAACAGGTTCCTCTGAAAAATCTAACTTGTTTTTGAAAGTGAAGAGGAAAGTGTATCTCAACGAACCGGAGAAAGAAAGAGGGTGGCTATTTAAGCCAGTTACTTTTTGGTGTTCGTTCGAATCGCATCTCTCCCACTACAAATCTGGTCACCTGGACTCAACTGAAATGCAATCTGTAAAAGGTGACGACAACACAGTAAAAAAATCATCGGTAAGCCAACAGACACACCACAACTATACCCTAACCCTAACCCTAATACCGGTAAGCCAACAGACACACCACAACTATACCCTAACCCTAACCCTAACCCTAATACCGGTAAGACAACAGACACACCACAACTATACTCTAACCCTAACCGAACCCTAACCGAACCCAACCCTAACCGAACCCTAACCCAACCCTAACCCTAATACCGGTAAGCCAACAGACACACCACAACTATACCCTAACCCTAATACCGGTAAGCCAACAGACACACCACAACTATACCCTAACCCTAACCCTAATACCGGTAAGCCAACAGACACACCACAACTATACCCTAACCCTAACCCTAATACCGGTAAGACAACAGACACACCACAACTATACCCTAACCCTAACCGAACCCTAACCGAACCCTAACCCAACCCTAACCCTAATACCGGTAAGACAACAGACACACCACAACTATACCCTAACCGAACCCTAACCGAACCCAACCCTAACCGAACCCTAACCCAACCCTAACCCTAATACCGGTAAGACAACAGACACACCACAACTATACCCTAACCCTAACCGAACCCTAACCTAACCCTAACTGAACCTTAACCCTAACCCAACCCTAATCCTAACCCAACCCTAACCCTAACCGAACCATAACCCAACCCTAACCCAACCCTAACCCTAACACCGGTAAGCCAACAGACACACCACAACTATACCCTAACCGAACCATAACCCAACCCTAACCCAACCCTAACCCTAACACCGGTAAGCCAACAGACACACCACAACTATATCCTAACCCTAACCCTAACCGATTCCGACACCACAGAGAATTAAAATTCTCTGTCTGTGCATGTCTGTCCCTTTCAATATAATTATGTTCACATGCACAATTTGCATGTGAACATAATGGAAGTAGTTCTGCGTCTCTGGCTGCCCCTTAAAGAAGCTAACGACAATTTTCAAACATGTTACACAATGAAATTAATCTATTTATTAGCGTTAGTTTAAGAGTATTAACATATATCTGAATGGCTCGGTGAGTAAGATATCTAGCTGACAGCATCAAGGTTGCTGTTAAAGTAAACTCTCCCTACCATGATGTTGCATATGATGCTATCCTACACTCTCACCTGGACAACACCGGGTAGCTCTGCTAGTGCATGTGTGTGTGTATATATATATATATATATATATATATATATATAGTAATCCAGGTAGGGTAAAAATCCACAGGGTAGAAATCCAAAGGGAATCAAACCGGGCTTATAAAAGAGTGCTCAATAAAAATACAGAGCTGTATTGTGAATGCTTTTATTCAAACATGTACAAGGTCTGCTACACTGGCATGTCGATGTTATCGATCTACAGCTATCAAGAGCTGAGGTCTCATCATGGAATTCAGCGACCGGGTTGGATCATAAAAAACTTTCTCCCTGATGAGACCTCAGCTCTTGATAGCTGTAGATCGATAACATCGACATGCCAGTGTAGCAGACCTTGTACATGTTTGAATAAAAGCATTCACTATATATGTATATATATATATATATATATATTTTTTAATATTTTTTTATTTGGCTTGGATTCGGATTAAACTGTTGATGTTTTTATGCCCAACCTGCGGAATCTTTCTGTGCCATTTGATGCTGTGACAGAGTGAGGCTTTGCTATGGGCTGCCCGACCATGTCCGACAGCTCTTACACACTTCTTCCCTAGATGAAGGAGGTTAATGTTTCCAAGCGTCTGGCCCAAGTAAGAGCCATCTTCAAAGCTGCATTGAATACGTTGGCCGAAATAGCTTGTAAAATGTGCAAGTACAATTCTTGTAATCGTCGTCGCTTCGAAGGCCAGGTCCATAGCCGTTATGCACAACACGAGCGATTTTATGTTCGTTCAGTCCACTACAGCCATAACAATATGACAAGCTTAACTAAATAGGAATTTAGTCAACAGAAAAAAAAAAGGAGTGAAAAAAACAAAGTCAACAAATAACTGTTGCCAAAGGCAATAAAAATTACTTTTCTACCTAATCTTTTGTGTTTTAAAGTATTTTAAAGTGTTTTTTTTTATTTCAATTAAAATGTTCGGTCAAATATATTACGTTAGACTGTTAAACAAAAGTGTCTGACGGACGTTCGCCGACTGTCTCTGAAGTCTAATACATTTTTTTTGTACTTTTCTCGTTTCAATTAGGTAGAAAAGTAAATTTTAAGGAGTTTGGAACAGTTATTTGTTGACTATTTGTTTTTTGTTTTTGTTTTTTTTCACCCCAAAACACAAAAAAAACAATTAAGCAAACATTGCGGATGTTTGTTTCCGCCATTTTGAAAATGTAACGCGATCGAATTTTGACGAATTATTAAACTATCAACAAAAGATTAAAATGGCTGACTTGTTTAAGAAATGAAAATGCATTCTGGTGGATTTGTTTTAGTAGATTATATCATTGCATATTTTATTTAAATATCCGATTAATAATAAATAAAACCATGTATAAGTCACATAGAAACGAGAAACACACACATACACAAACACAAGTAAACTGATAAAATAGTTTTATTAATACACTGGTTGTACTAACCCGGCGTTTTTTTATAATCATTTTAATAATAACTAGCGGGACCCGTGTAAATTACACGAAATGATGTTTTCAATACTAATTATCTTGTTCCTAACCTATGCATGTTTGAATAAAATATGATAAATATATTACGTTAGACTGTAAAACAAAAATGTCTGACGGACGTTCGCCGACTGTCTCTGAAGTATAATACATTTTTATTTTTTTTTGGTACTTTTCTTCTTTCAATTAGGTAGAAAAGTAAATTTTAAGGAGTTTGGAACAATTATTTGTTGACTATTTTTTTAAAATTTTATTTTTTTCACCCCAAAACACAAAAACCAAACAATTAAGCAAATATTGCGGATGTCCGTTTTCGCCATTTTGAAAATGTAACGCGATCGGATTTGGACGAATTATAAAAATGTAAGAAAAACGCTTTAAAATGCTTAAAAACACAAAAAATTAGGCAGGTAGATAGAAAAGTAACTTTTATTTTTATAAACTTTATAACTTTTTTTTATGTTGTCTATTCTTGACAATCGCTGGAATTTCTTTTTATTTTAAAATTTACTTTTAGGGGTTGCGCGTCTTAGTTTCCACAATTTCACCCAGGGCAGCGCCGGGATACAGGTCCCACTAATCATTGATATATTGATTTTCAAAGTTTGTCCTATTATCCAATAACCTTCAAATATATAGAGTCTAATTAATATTTACTAGCGGGACCCGTGTAAATTACACGAAATGATGTTTTCAATACTAATTATCTTGTTCCTAACCTATACATGTTTGAATCAAATATGATAAGATTTGACTTGTATATTTATTTAAAAAAATTAATATGTGTCTTTCCGGACGTTCACTCCCTACCTCCCAGTCCGCGTTGTTAGCCATCATGCCATTGAAATAGTATCGTAAACTGACTTGAGCTTTAAAAGATGATAATAGTACAGTTTCGGATTCAGGCAGATGGGAAGATGGGAAGAAAGAAGAAGAAAGAAGATAAGAAGAAAGAATAAAAAAGAAGAAAGAATAAAAAAGGGAAAAAAATGGGAAGAAGAAAGAAAGAAGATGAGACGAAAGAAAGAAGAAAACAGAAAGAAAAAGAGAGAAAGAAGAAAAGAAAGAAAGAAAAAAAGAAAGAAGGAAAGAAAGAAAGAAAGGAAGAAAAGAAAGAAAAAAGAAAGAAAAAAAGAAAGAAGAAAAGAAAGAAGGAAATAAAGAAAAAAAAAAGAAAAAAAGAAAACAGAAAGAAAGAAGAAAAAAAAAGAAAAAAGAAAGAAAAAAGAAAGAAAGAAAGAAAGAAAAAGAAAGAAGAAAAAAAGAATGATAATAATTATTAACTAGCGGGACCCGTGTAAATTACACGAAATGACGTTTTCAATACTAATTATCTTGTTCCTAACCTATACATGTTTAAATAAAATATGATAAGATTTGACTTGTATATTTATTTAAAAAAATGAACAATTCATGGAACTATTTACAAAACTTCTTTATATACAATATTTCTAGTGAAGGTAATATTTCGACGACTAAACCTTACTTTGTAAATGCTTTAGATTAAATTAAATTTGGCTCCAATTCATGAGTAGCATACAAAGATTCAGAAGGTCGTTGCTTTTGATGTAAGCGTGACACACAAAATAATACACACGCTATCGTATTAATATGTGTCTTCCCGGTCATCACCTCCCTATCTCCCTCCCCCTTCTCTTCGATGTAGAAAAAAAATCTTAGAGGTTGGTTGGGATCGAACTATAAACCAGTCGGGCCGTCGTCAAAAACAGACGTCAAAATCCTACGTTGCTAACCGTTGCATCAAAGCGAACTACTTGAAAATATTACGAAAATTAGGTGACTTGAATGCTTTTCCAAATCTAGGTGCGGCAGGCATGTGACACACGAACGCACACGCTATCGTATTAATATATAGAAGAAGAAGATGTTTGTCAAGAAACACCTGAAAAAATGATAAAAACATAAACGAAAAAATAATTTTCAATTCTAAACAATCAATTGTCTGGCAACATCTGGTGTTCACTGCCATTTTATTTCTTGAGGTTGGCATGAATCGCCCCAGGTAAAAAAGAATGATCTTCCTTGAGAAAGTATAATTAGGATTACTTTCGACAACGCCGGTTCTAACTACCTGTGAACAGGGGAGGAGTCCAATCCTGTTATTTCAGCAGTGGTCTAGAGGTCTTCTTCAGTTTATTTTTTGTCCCCATTAAATTTTGAAAAAAATTATTTTCGTAATATATTTTCTATGTGTTTTCAGTTAAAAATTTTTTTTTTGGGGGGGGGGGGGTGAGGTAATTCAGAAGAACAACAGACACCTCGAAAAATAGAATTTGTACGTTTAGCTTTTGTAAGTATGGATGTCCGAAAAGACTATAATCTCGGTAAAAATCTAAATCTAGGTCAATAATTTTGTTTTTTAAGTAATATGAAATAAATACATTACATCATGGAATAGTTTTTGTACATAAAATCTTTTTTACATACAATTATTTTTTACATACAATTTTTTTTTACATACAATTTTTTTACATACAATTTTTTTTACATACAATTTTTTTACATACAATTATTTTTTACATACAATTTTTTTTTACATACAATTTTTTTACATACAATTTTTTTTACATACAATTTTATTTTACAGAAAATTTTTTTTTTACATACAATTTTTTAAATAAAAATTAAATAAAATAAATAAAAAAAGTCTTGTAAGTTTTTCTCATGTTTATGTAACATACATATTTATTGAAGAAAATTTATGTTTACACTTTTTTAAGTAATATTAAATTACATTAAGTAATATTAAATTACATTAAGTAATATTAAATTACATCAAGTAATATTAAATTACATTAAATAATATTAAATAATATTAAATTACATTAAGTAATATTAAATTACATCAAGTAATATTAAATTACATCAAGTAATATTAAATGACATTAAGTAATATTAAATTACATCGAGTAATATTAAATTGCATCAAGTAATATTAAATTACATTAAGTAATATTATATTACATGAAGTAATATTAAATAACATTATTAATATTAAAAAAGAAATTACATCAAATAAAGAAATTATATTTTATTAGTATTAATAAAAAAAATGTATTTAAAAATAAATTCTATGATGTAAGCTCCAAGTAAATTGTATAAATGTAGTGGATTATAATAATTAATTATTTAATGTTTTTTGTTTCTGATTATTGTCTTTTTGGACATCCATACTTACAAAAACTAAACATACAAATTCTCTGTTTTGAGGTCTCTGTTTTTCTTCCGAATTACAGGGGGTGAATACAATTTCTTAGGTCTATGTTGTTAAAATCGAATTTTTTTTTATTTGAATCGATTTTTATCGATTTTCATATTTAATCCTGATCACTATTTTATGTTTTTAGTCACATATAGCGGAAGGCGGCAGAGCTTTTACTCTCACAGTTTGATATCCTCCCACTGCCACCCATAATACGAGGAAGTGATTTAATAAAATTAACTAAAGGGAAAGTTTTATAACCTCGTAATTTAGGTTATAATAAATAATAACTTGTAAATAAAATGGATGAACTATCAAGATAAACGTTTAACAGATTTATTAAAACTGAACACAGAATGAATTAATGAATTAATTTGCCGCTGTACGCGATTGACATATTAACAGTCCGAAGCCGTGATCTGTGTTTACTTTTCTCTCTGGGCAGAAGACCATTTCCAAGGGCGATAACTCTTAACTCCCGAAATAGTTCAAGGGAGGTAATTCGTTTTCGTTAGTTGTCCTAACAGAAAGAATAGATGAGTATGAAATTTGATGGGACGTGAAACATATCTTCCATGCAATTTTATAACAAACTGTCCCATCTGTCTTTTTCTAACATATAAATACAAAAATAAAACTTATAATCTTGCCTGATTTTCGAAGTCAGACCCAAATAGCAATCCATCTGACACATGAACCGAACTTAAATTTTCCTTAATTCCATCATCATGCCTTTCTATTAACTTTTAATCAAGACATCAAGTCATTTCATAATTAAATGCAGATAAATGGCCCAGGCCGTGCCCATCATAATACTATTATGATGGCCACATCCAAGCCCACCCATTTAACTATGACATGCACATATATGCAATGGATCTATTTATCTACCTCCCACAGCGGTAAGATGTGACACAAGGTCGGAAAGTAGGATTTGATAAGTCAGCACCCTAGAAAAAGAGCACTCTGACCTTAAAAAATTGCCTGGACAGCCTCGTCGGCATTTCCCGGTAAGGGTGCCTCAGGCGATTAGCAATAAACTAACCCCTTCTCAAAGGGTGAGAAGGCAAAGCCTGGGAGGATGGGCCTCCTAGAACTGCACAGGACCAACCCACAGACCAGCGTCATCAAGCCCCGAAGGCCAAGACGATACTGGTCTATGGGGTGCAGTATCCATCGGAACAGATACTACACTTTGATCTTGGCCAAAAGGCCATTTATTCATCTACCGCTCACAGCAGTAAGATGTGACACAAGGTCGGAAAGTGGTATTTGATGAGTCAGCACCCTAGAGGAAAAGCGCTTATAGCCATTAAAAATTGCCTGAGCAGCCCCGTCGGCATTCCCTGGTAAGGGCGCCTCAGGCGATTAGCAATAAACTAACCCCTTCTCAAAGGGTGAGAAGGCAAAGCCTGGGAGGGTGGACCTCCTAGAACTGCACAGGACAATGTAGTATCCATCGGAACAGATACTACACTTTGATCTTAGCCAAACATAGATGCAATGGAGTTCAAAATAATAATCAATTGTTAATTAGAATAATAATAATTTTTTTATATTTATTGTCTAAAAATAAGAACTACAAGAATTAAATTGCAAAAATATTACCGGGTACTTTCTTGGATACCTCATTTTAGGAATGGCGCGCCATTTTAGAGGTACCAGGTACCTTTTTAGAATATCCCATTTTTCCCTTAAGGGACCTACCCCCGCTTTTCGACGTAATGTGAACTGAATCTTGACTCGAAATGGTTCCTCATTAGATATTTTGGTGCTAGTACAGAGAAGCGTCCGTATTAAATTATCAATACCACCATAAAAAAGCATTATTATATACTTACGCAGCAGATTTAAATAAGTATATTCACCAAAAAGTAGGAAAAATGATCGAGTAGAATTTGAATTAAAAAATAAAAATCAGTTTAATCGTATTTTGATGACTGCCATTGATTTATTACTTGTTAATATGACAGATTGAGTTATCTCCCCCTGAATTTCGTGTTTTTCGCTCGAATCAATGGGCGAACCCGATTAAACGATATAACGGATTTTTTATTTTTTATTACAATTCTACTCGATAGTTTTTGCTAATTTTTGGTGTACAAACCTATTTTTGCTTGATACATAAGTATTTCAAAGAGTTTTCCGGTTAATTCTAAATGAAACTGCGATTTTCAGCGATTTTTTTATGCACTCTTCTCTGTACAAGCACCGATATTTTTGTAACAACATAACACCATTTTCATCTTCTATACACAATTGTTAATCGCATTATGTTGCGAGACGCCATCCTAGACCATTGCCACGTTTATTGATTCAGCTTTAGTATAATAATAGATTTTGGTGCGTTTGCAGTTTCACAATCACATGTTAGGCCTCTCTTAAAAAAAAAAAAATAGCTAAAGAAATGTATAAACTTTGTTATGTACTTACGTGGTAGCTGAAAAGAAGACTGTACACAAAAAATTACGCAAATTCATGCAGTATTTATTACTTAAAAAAATTTAAAAAACGAATTTATCTATACGACGCCATTTTGCTTATGTTTTGACTTTTTCCGAAAGTTATCTCCCTTGCCTACTTGCGTAAGCTGAAATGTCTACCGATATGATCGTTTTCCCCCCTTTTTCTTATAATTTGATAAGGTGCTTATCCAGATTAAGGGAGACATTCGAAAAAAATAAATAAAGCTAAAACAAACTGAGGAATATCTGTTTGATGTACGTACCTGTCACGTAAATTAATCAAGTAGTTTTTTTTTTATAAAAGAAATTTAAATTATACTGATTAACGAATAACGTGAAAATACGGCTGGCATTACGGCTTATTCAAGGGAGATAACCGAAATTCATAGTAAGCCGCAATGGCGGCCGTATTTCTATGTTATTCGTTAATCGGTCAAATTTAATTTTGGGATAGGATATATTCAACCCGTGACAGGTACGCACATCTAACATATTCATCAGTGTTTTTTTTTGCTTTGTTTTTTTTAATGTCTCCCTTAATCTGGACAAGCACCTTTTATAAATACTGAATGTATTTGCGTAATTTTTTTCTGTACAATCTTATGTTCAGCAAACACGTAAAGTTGGGAATCTTTTACTACAAAAAAGGGTGAAAAAACAAATGTACAACAAATAAATGTCACCAAAGGCAAGTTGGATAATTTTATTTGTGTTTTAACAAATAATTTTATTTGTGTTTTAACTTATTTTAAAGGGTGGTTTTCTTGTTCAAAACAGTCGGTGTTGACTGCTCAAAAAGAAATTCAAAATGGAGGCTCGCCCACGGCCAGAACTTGAAAATCGATAAAAAATCGAAAACTAAATAATACACTGATAGAAACGCATACAATAAATGTCAACAATCATGCGAAAATGTAATGTTCTATCAGCGTTTAGTTTTCGGTTTTGTATCGATTTTTAAGTCCTGGCCATGGGTGAGCCTCCATTTTGAATTTCTTTTTCGAGCAGTCAACACAGACTGTTTTGAACAAGAAAACCATCCTTTAAAATAAGTTAAAACGCAAATAAAATTATCCAGGTGAGTATTGATTTACTCCTCTCCAGGAGTTAGGCACAAGGCCAGTTTTTATCTTACTCACACAAGTAAGATGTGACCCAAGGTCGGGTCAGGAAAGTGGGGTTTAAAAATTGCCTGGTCAGCCCCGTCGGCATTCCCTGGTAGGGGCGCCTCAGGCAGTAAGCAATAAACTTACTCCTCCCCAAAGAGGGGAGCCAAAGCCTGGGAGGGTAGACCTCCTAGAACTGCACAGGACAGACTCATAGACCGGCGTTAATCAAGCCCCGAAGGCCAAGACAATACCAGTCTATGGGGTGCAGTATCCATCGGAACAGATACTACACTTTGATCTTATTCAGGTGAGTAACTTAACTTGCCTTTGCTGACATTTATTTGTTGCACATTTGTTTTGTTTTCACCCTTTTTTTCGTTCTGTTGATTATAGTAAAAGATTCCCACAAAGTAAAGTTTAAACATTTCGGGTATATGTTACGAGACTCAGCAGAGGCGCGAACGGGGTCCAAAAAAAGAACGAGAAAGGGTTTAAAAACATAAATTTGCAACAAGTGAAGTTGACCTACGACGAGAATAGATATTTTTCTACTTACCTATGTAATTTGTTTTTATTTTTACGTATTATAAATGGGTTTTCATTAGATGTAAAAAAAAAAATGTCTTGTTTTTTTTTTCCAACGTTTTCACAAAAATCAATATGGCCGCTCCAGGTGCATTTGTTAGTAATTCCCCCCAAATCGGCCATGTTTGTTTTCGAAATTACGGTGTCAAAACTATTGATTTCTAATAAATAGCACTTCAAACGGGTTTAAAATACAAACAAATATCACATGCAAGTTTGAAACTAACTTTTACAGCTTACAGTTACTTTTATTTGTTGTAATTTGTTTTTTTTTGCGTTTTTACTCTGCTGAGTCTCGTAAAAGATTCCCAACATTTCTTTAAATATTTTAATGTCATTGTGAAACAGCAGAAGCAGCTAGATTTTTCTTGTTTTCTTGTTTTTTGTTTTTTTTGCCGAAGAGAAAAACAATAAGGGTTATTGAAGAGAAAAACAGGAAGTCATTGGAACTCTTCCGTGTTTTAGAAACCAGAAAAGTGCGTATTTTTCACCATCCAACATGGACGACACTTGGGATCGATTGCCGCTTTCTACGGCGTGTCAAGATGCGATTAAAGACTTAAAATTCACCAAAATGACACCAGTGCAGGTGAGTTGTCTTTTCATTTTGATAAGTATCCATCTAAAAAAAAAAAAAACCCCGGAAATTTCAGGCTCCGGTTTGTCTAATACAATATGTACACACGTCGTCGACCGACAACGAAGCACGTGTTGTGTTTTGTTTTGTTTTGTTGGGAAAAATATAAAATATATACGTGAAATATTTCAAACATAAAGTATCTTTTCCTGGCTGTACCCTGAAGGGGGCCGAGGCAGCAGTCGGGAGGGGAAAGGTTCCTAAAAAAAGAAATCCGGGAATCTTTTACGAGACTCAGCAGAGTAAAAACGCAAAAAAAACAAATTACAACAAATAAAAGTAACTGTAAGCTGTAAAAGTTAGTTTCAAACTTGCATGTGCTATTTATTTGTATTTTAAACCCGTTTGAAGTGCTATTTATTAGAAATCAATAGTTTTGACAGCGTAATTTCGAAAAACAACATGGCCGATTACTAACGAAATCACTAGGAGCAACCATATTGTTTTCGTGAAAACGTTGGAAAAAAAAACAAGCCATTTTTTTTTTTTACATCTAATGAAAACCCATTTATAATACGTAAAAATAAAAACAAATTACATAGGCAAGTAGAAAAATATCTATTCTCGTCGTAGGTCAACTTCACTTGTTGCAAATTTATGTTTTTAAACCCTTTCTCGTTCTTTTTTTGGACCCCGTTCGCGCCTCTGCTGAGTCTCGTAACATATACCCAGAAATCCTCTTTCATGGACGGCGGCACCAGGAGGGGGGGGGGCACTTTTCATTTAGCCCCCCCCCCCCACTTTACGGTCATCAATAATGAAGTTATATATGCATGTGTTTAACCCCCCCCCCCACTTTTTAGGAGAGCCCCCCCCCTTTTATAACTGTCCCGCCGGTCCTGTAGCGACCCACTCAACAGGGTTCGGTAATATTAATGTGTTCTATGTCGAGAACGGAGTGGTCAGCTGGAGCAAAGGTGCACGGTCCGCCATCCACTGAGCTGAAGAACCTGTATTCAATTGCTTCCCACTGCAGCACAATGTGGCACAAGGCCGGAAAGTGGGAGAGAGTCAAGCCAGCGCCCCTAAAGAAGAAGCACTCTGGCCTAGAAAAAATAACCTGGGTAGCTCCGTCGGCATTCCCCGGTCAGGGCGCTTCAGGCAGTAAGCAATGAACTTACTCCTCCCCAAAGAGGGGAGGCAAGGCCTGGGAGGGTGCACCTCCTAGGATAACCAAGGACAGTATACCTCAGCCCAGCAGGTAAAAGGCCACCGAAATGGTGTAGTTCCTGCCGGACTGATTGTCGAGAACGAATCCTCGACTGGTATTATCCCATCCCGACGTCCTCAATCAACCGAAGTTAATGAAAGACTGAACGGGATGGAGCTGAAGGACCTGTATTTAATTGCTTCCCACTGGGGAAGAGTCTAGTCAACGCCCATAAAGAAGGAGCACTCTGGCCTAGCAAAAATAGCCTGGGCAGCCGTCTGGGAACCTCTAAAGTGAAGGGGTGGGATTTTGCTGATTGTCAGGTTGGTCAGGGGTATTTACGTTGAAGGAGCACAGGTGCAGCAAGTTTGTTAAAGCACATTCCAGTAAATGATGAAACATTGCGGTGATGGGACAGGGGCTGGAACTTGTAGACAGTAAGGAATCTATTAGATTAAAGGCTCTCTTTTGGGTCCTGTCTAAGAGGGAGAGACTAGTGGTAGATGCACCAGTCCAGATGTGACAACAATACTCCATGCATGGGCGGATGGTGGCTTTGTAGAGATATAGGATACTGGCAGGTGTGAGAAGTTTTCTAGCAAGGTAGACGGAGCCCACTTTCTTTGCAGCAGCCTTCGCTATGTCTTCTATGTATTTTTTCCAATGGGTCAGTCCAGCCAATTTGACTTTTTGGGGTGATTTTTTAAATTTTTGTCATTTTTGTTAGCTCCGTAAATTTTTTCCAATTTGGTTAGAAACCATGAATTAAACTGATTCTTATAGTATTCAATGGACATAATTGAAAGCAGTTCATCCAGACCTTTTTAAATATAACAATTTCTGAAAATTGGCTTCCAAAATTGAGAAAATCCTCAGTGTGGAAAAAATTTAAGCGATATGAAAATTTTCAAAAGGCCATAAAATTTGAACGGAAAAAGGAATTGAGCTGAAATTTTCAGGATTTACTCCTTTCAATGGTACTAAAAGAATCTGAAAGTTTCAGGAGATTTGGAGAACATCAATTCCAAGCCCTCACTGAGATTGGCTGGACTGACCCCAATTCATGTTAGCTGTGAATGTTAGGCCCAGTAGTTTGAGTGATGATCTTTCAGTAAGGGTACTATTAACTATGGCAATCGGTGGTTGAAAAGGTTTCTAGTAAGTGTTAAAGAAAAGGAGGTTTGTCTTAATAGCCTAAAATGTTACCATTCATTTATGTCCCCGTTCCACTACAGACTGGAGGTCATTTTCTAAGGATTCAGCCATAGCCTTGGATATGTTTGTTTTGCCCACATATTTGGGCAAAACAAACACCCTCCTCTTACTTTGTTGTTCAATTCCTTGACATCAATTTCAAATAAATATTAATCCTCCGTGTCAACTCACAGCGTTCATAAGTATAACTACCGATTTTCTCTTTCTTCTTCTTTTTTTTTTAAGTTACAGCGCCTCCAATAGGCGTTCATAAGCCAACTGTCAATTCTTCCTCTCTTCTTTTTTTAAACTCAGTGTTTCCAATCGGCGTTATAACCTAACTGTCTATTTTTTCTCTTTCTTCTTCTTTTTAAACTTTTCTTTCCTTCTTCATCCCTTTCTACTGTCTATTAAACGTAACTATTTTTTCATATAATTATATATATATATATATGTGTGTGTGTTTGTGTGTGTGTGTGTATCCCATTGCAATTCTCGGTGCGGGCGATACGAATAATTACGAATTACTGAAGACTTTTCCGAATCATGGCTGGTGGAACGAGTTCGAGAGAAATGTTCTTGAGTTCGCAAAGATACACCTGAAGAAGGTCGGGCGTTACAGCGGCCGATACGTGCACCTGTCGAAAATAGAGCATAATGTCATCACCTAACCCTAATATCCATCTCAGACACAATTTGATATAACTTATTGTTCTTTCTTTTTCTTTTACTAAAATGTTGTTTAAGAATAAATAAGGAACGGTAACAATGAAGGTTCTTTGAAAATTTACGAAAAAATTGAGTTGGTACAACCGAGAGTGCCGAGAGAAACTATAAGACCGAGCATCATATTAATGATTGATTTGTAAGTTCTGTAGCTTTTTATATCAAATCGCCGCCCGAAAAGAGAATTTTGCGCATCAGCAGGGACGTTTTTGAGTAGTTTAAGAATACAACCATTTTATACATAGAATTTTGTATATTGGAACCTATAATTATAAATAATAGATAAGTAGTGATCTATAGTGATAAGTAGTTAGATCAAAAATAAGAATAGGTTTAAAACTCCCAAAATTCATACTAGAATTGTCCGCGAGGACCTGTGGCACAGTAGATATAGTACTAAGTAAGACACCCTTAATTTTAATTTCTTCTTATGACCCCTTAGATGTTTTATATAATCAAAATCATGTTTTGGAATTTTTTAGATGAGGGTCAGGACCGGCCGGACTGTTATAAAAGTGGGGGGGTTCTCCTAAAAGTACTATATCCACTGCGCCACGGGTCCTTGTATGTATGAATTTTGGGAGCCTTAAACCATCTCCCCTTGTGGGATGAAGTAAAAATTATAGATAGAGAAGAACGGTGGAGAGTAAGACGACTCAAAGAATCAGCACATACGTTAGGCGACAATGACCTCCTAAGCAGACCTAGTATAGAATTCAATACAATATGGGGACCTATATTCATAAATAATAGATAAGTAGTGATCTAAAGTGATAAGTAGTTAGATCAAAAACAAGAATAGGTTTAAGGCTCCCAAAATCCATACTAGAATTGTCCGCAAGGACCCGTGGTGCAGTGGATATAGTACTAAGTATAATTCAGTTCTAAGTGACAGTCATCTGAAGGTTGAAGGTTCAATCCTCAGAGCGAGCGATACGAAGAATTGCGAATTACTGAAGACTTCTTCCCAGATGGAACGAGAGCATGCTACCCCCGTGGATTAAATAAAGGGTTCCGTTTGAAATTCCGTCCAGATTCCCGAGTTCGACAGAAAGATTCCCGAGTTCGACAAAGTACACTTGAAGAAGGTCGGAGGTTACATCGGCCGAAACGTTGTGATAAAAACACCCAAGATGAGAACAGTAGTCCGAATATACCAAATTCTACGAATTATCAACCCTCATTGCAAAAATTCCGAAACATAGAACCATTTTATATTTATTATTTCTACCGGATGTTCTGTGTAAATCATTTTGCATACTTTTTTGGGGGGCATTACAGATTAAACATCTATACGTCATCGCAAACAAATTCTAAACATTTCAGTAAAATTTTATAATTTTGAATGCTCAAAAACACGTCCGTCTGTTTATAGCGAATCTTTAGCAAGTGAGGCAACCATATCATAGATTTGGAGTTGGTTCATACGCACCGTACGCCTACCTATGCAAAATGAAAATTAAATGTATCGACATATAACTGAAAAATTAGATTTGCACAGGATTTGAAAAAGTGGCCTTCCCCCTTATTCATGACTGAAAAAAAAATTATTGACCCGGATTAAATATTAAAATCGATAATAACAATATTTTCCTTATCTGACTAACGAAACAGTTGTTTTGGGAGAAAGGTCGAAATCCGTTCCGCCCTAAATAATTTAGGTGACTAAAATAAGAATTAACCGTAAAATATTTTATAATCTTTGTATTAAGAAAACTACTGATTTTTAACCAATGCTACTAACCGTTAGACTATATGTCCACAAAACAATAATTGTCCAAATAATTAAAAAATATTATTTTAGTTTTAGCTTTTCAATAAATTTCAAATAATTTCTTTAAAAAGATTTTAAAAAAAAAAAATATATTAAGTGTTTTTTTTTTGTTTTTTTTGTCTTTTCTGTTTTTGTTAGGCTGCTTGCATTCCGTTGTTTCTCGAGAATAAAGACGTTGCCGCCGAAGCCGTTACAGGAAGTGGGAAGACGTTGGCGTTTCTCATTCCAATCATTGAACGATTGCAGAAACGAGTTGAACCATGGAAAACACACGAGGTACGACCATAGTGATGCACATGTTGTCCAAAACACAGCGTCCGCTTTTTGTTTTTTTATATGTAATCCTGTATATGATCTAGCGTTTCTGTTAGACTAGCAGAGGCATCCGGCGTTGCCCGGCAATGAAAGTAGTCCTTAAATATTACAAGACAAATTCCAAACATCTTATCTAATATATAAAATTATCTAGTCAGATTTTACATTGCATCTAACAAATTGATAGTTAATTCTGCCTAACTGTCTTTTTTTTTCCTTGTTTCAGCATGTTTTTATAAGACCAAAATGTCTTTGTCTTCAATTTGTTTGAAAAAAAAAATTATCCTTGTTAGGAAGATTGTTACAATGGTGACAATTTTAAACACTGAGGATAATTCCATATCAAACCATTCAGAAAAATTTTAAAATGTCACCCATACCTCTCAGATTTTCTTCAAACGTTCCCCAGTTGTTTGGTATCATAAAAACTAGACAATCCTAATAATTTGAGCTTGTAACTCCAAGTGGTTTCCAGAATATTGTATTTTTAAGATTTCAGGTATGTCGCGAAACGCTGCAAAATCGCGACATTAGAAAATTATATTGTTGTGCATAAAATTAATTCTAGACTTATATTTTGGAAACCGCTTGGAGTTACGAGCTCAAATTTTTAGGATTGTCTAGTTTTTATGATACCAAACAACTGGGGAAGTTTAGAGAAAATCTGAAAGGTATGGGTGACATAGTCTGGATTATTTGACATGAATATCTCTGAATCAAATAATTTAATCTTTGCATTTTAAAATATGATTTATCTCCCTTATATTATTCAAGTTATTTTCTTCTATCTCTTCTCTTCACGATATTAATAGTATTTTGTGACTACTTTGTGTGTATCTGTGTTTCTCACCTATACGTGACTTGCATATTATTTTTCTTTTCTTTTCCCACTGTCGACTAAAGGAAGATCTATCAGGTATAGTGTATGCAGTGTGATGATGTATAGAAGTGAAACCTGGCCAGTGAGAGTTGAGGACATGCGTTGCATGGAGACAAATGAGAACGATACTATGAATGTGTAATGTGAGTGTTAAAGACAGGTTTAGTTCTGGTGACCTCAGAGCAAGATTAAATGTGAATCATACAGGGTGAGCCAAAAGTAGGTCGACATTAAAAAAAACATTTTTTTGTCGAAGCGTAAGAGGCAGATTTCGAAGCTGTGTAAATCAAGAAGGAAAATGTTTTTTTACTGTCCACCTACTTTTGGCTCACCCTGTATAGCGAGATGTGTGCAGAACAGTGGACCATCAAGTATGTTCACATTGAAAGAATTGATGAGAGTTCTTTGGTTAGTTGATGTAGAACAGTTGAGGTAGCAGGTTCAGTTCACAAGGGAAGGCCAAGGAAAACATGGGAGGAAGTGATAAGAATGAGCTTTAAAGACAAAGGGGTAAATAAAGTAAACAGAGATATGTTAGTTTGGAAGTCAATCTCTAAAAGCCGTCCAACACATGCCAGTATTTTTTTTTTTTTTTTTTTTTAATAACATAATTCACCCCAGACAAGGCAGGCTGCCACTGTAAATGTAAGGGGCTACTGAGAAGAAAGAAAAATGAGAATGGGGGGGGCAACATAAATTGGTATGTAAAACGGACGTTAAACCGATGATCATGATGATGATGAATCTAAATTTTATTGAAATAATAAAAAAAAAAACGGTAACTGTGTAACCAAATGAATCCTGGAGGGAATACCGACGAGGCTGTTCAGACATTCTTTTGTAGGCCAGAGTGCGCTGGCTTCTCAAAAGCACACCTGACCTCCCCTAGAGATGAGGTAAATAATATTTTTATTTATTTATTTATTTTTTTTAAATAATACTTCGCCCCAAACAAGGCAGGCCGCCACTGTAGATGTAAGGGGGCTACTGAGGATTAGGGTGTAGGTTTAGTGTGTCATCCTAAGTTGGGAGCTGTGAAGCGAGATGTCTGTTGACATTAGTTTTAAACCTCTGCATGTCGGTACAGTCAGGGGAGCAGAGAGGGAGTTCTAAAGGCCGGCATCATGAGGAAAGAAATTACTGGAGTAAAAGGCTCTCCGGCATCTGGGGACCTCCACAGTGAATGGATGGGACCTAGCTGATTGTCGGGTTGTTCTAGTGTATTTGCGTCGATGGGGGCACTAGAACAGTTAGTTCATCAGAGCACAATCCATTGAACAATTTTAACAATGACTTGATGAGTGTTATTCAATTTCACTTGATGAGTGTTGTTCAATTTAAACAATGACTCTGAACAATTTTAAACAATGACTTGATGAGTGTTGGTTAATTTCACTTGATGAGTGTTGTTCAATTTAAACAATGACTCTGAACAATTTTAAACAATGACTTGATGAGTGTTGGTTAATTTCACTTGATGAGTGTTGTTCAATTTAAACAATGACTTTGAACAATTTTAAACAATGACTTGATGAGTGTTGGTTAATTTCACTTGATGAGTGTTGTTCAATTTGAACAATGACTTTGAACAATTTTAAACAATGACTTGATGAGTGTTGGTTAATTTCACTTGATGAGTGTTGTTCAATTTGAACAATTTTAAACAATGACTTGAACAATTTTAACAATGACTTGATGAGTGTTGGTTAATTTCACTTGATGAGTGTTGTTCAATTTGAACAATGACTTTGAACAATTTTAAACAATGACTTGATGAGTGTTGGTTAATTTCACTTGATGAGTGTTGTTCAATTTGAACATTTGTCAATGAGAAAGTTGTCGATCAAAAACATCGACAATTCAGAGTGTTGTTTGCGACTCTTTCAACACAACAAAAGCTGGAGTTTTTGTGTCAATATGTGACAATGTGTTGCATGCCATCTCGGGAATGGACCGCAGCAGTTCATGTTTAAACACGCGTCATTTTTAACACCAATTATCATATGTGTTACATACCTTTAAATTTCTCGCACCTTTATTCTTTCCTTGCTGCGTGGAGGGGTGCGTCGTCTAGTGGTTGAATTCTTTCTTCTTTCTTTCTGCCATGAACCACGCCGCTGCAACAAAAAGCTTCATTACCGACTCACTAAACAAAAATCTTTTTAAACTTTTAATTTCTGTTTTATTTGGCGTTAGTTATCCGTCGGCTTGGAAATATCCACTAACATCGAGAGAGAGCAAATTACTGCTTTCGTAATTACTTATCAATTAAGTTTTAACCATTCGTGGAGGGGGAAAAGAGATCTTATGCCTGTATTTTCTTAGGGAATTAATTCCCTTAATCATGTTGCAAACTACATTGTGAAACACGTCCGATAGGCTCGCCTCCAAAACCCAGACTAGCAAAAACTCTGCTTCCCACGCAAAAGCCTGTGATGTCACAGAGCCTCTATGCGCAGGTGCATGTCACGTCTATGAGCTCAAACCATGAGTTTATTCTGGACTCGACTGTACGGGTCCACCCGCACTAAATCGCGCAAGCCAAACCGAACGATTTCCAACAGATACGCCCACCTTAAGATGCGTCCGTTCCCACAGGGCCATTATCCAACAAATGGATGAAACGTGGAGCCATCACTTCACTCTAGAGTCGAACTGGCAGTCAGCTGAATGGACAGCAGCTGGTGAAAGCCGTCCAAAGCAACAAAAACGCCAACATCAGCAGGCAAGGCTTTGGCCTCCATATTTTGGAATGCACAAGGTATTTTGTTCATTGATTACTTTGATAAAGTGTGGTTTAGTCACCAGTTGAGTTATCCCCCCTTTGCAAGTTGGCTGTTTGGAGTCTCTAACCGCTAGATGGCTCTGGCGGGGAGTCAATTTGCATAGGGGTGGATTGAACAGTATAAAAACTGTACTCTTTTGATTGAAGAGTCGGTTGTTGTTCAGTGAGCAAAGTGAAGTGGAGAGGTGTAGTTGGCAGTTGGTGGAGAATACATAAATTTTATTTTTTCAAAAACTTTCCTTTTACGGACAGACCAGAGAGGAAAACCCATCAATAGCAAATATTATATAAAATTATTGGTGCGTTTGAAGGAAGAAATAGCCAAAAACGGCCACAAGTGAAGGAGTAAGAGAGTGTTCTTTCACCAAGACAATGCACCGTGTCACAAATAGATCGCAACGATGGCGAAACTACATGAATTGCACTTCGAATTGCTTCCACACCCACCCTATTCTTCAGATCTGACCCCCAGTGACTACTGGTTGTTTGCAGACCTCAAAAGAATGCTCCAGAGAAAAAGATTTTGCTCTAATGAAGAAATTATATCGGAAAGTGGGGCGTATTATGACACGAAGATAAAATAATTCTACAAATTGTTAGAGAAGCATTGGAATCAGTGTATCGCATTAGGAGACTATGTTGATGAATGAAATCTGATTTTGACCAAAAGTTGTTGTTTTATTTGTTAGGCTCGTGACTTATTGAGTCATGTGTTAATTACCATCATTAGCGAAATAGATCCTTCTCACGTTAAAATAAAATATTTCCAAGGGAGATAACTCTGGTCCAATAACACGAATAACATTAGATTTCTCTTCCGTAGACTTTATTTTACGCTTACCGTCTAGCTTTAGTATCTTACAGGGCTCAGATCAAAGTGTAATACCTGTTCCCATATTTAATGCAATCATGCAATCATTGTGTGCACTACAACTGGTCAAAGTGCAACTGATGCTATATTTATCGTGAGTGGACATATGTGTGGGGGGATCGTTTGGTTTGGCTTGCGCGATTTAGTGCAGGTGGACCCGTACAGTCGAGTGCAGAATGAAACTGGTTCTCACAGTTGGAGCTCACAAACGTTGACAGGCCACCATTTTGATGAGACCTTTTAGGTCGGGGATTCAAGGGAGTCAGGCTGTGACGCATGCACCTGCGCATAAGGGTTCTGTGACGTCACGGGTTCTTGTGTGGGAAACTGAGTTTTGAGAGTCTGGTTTTTGGAAGCAAGCTGAACAGACGTATTTTCTCCATGTAGTCCGCAAATGAAAAGGGGAATTTATTACCCTAAAAGAATACAGGCGTGATGGAGTTCCATTCCCCCCTCCCCCCCTCCTCGAATGACTAAGGACTTAATGGACCATAGATAGCTATGAATTAACTACGATAAAATAGTAAATTGATCTCTCCTTCAACGTTTAGTAAAACATCTCCAAGAGCGACAGAAAACTGACGCCTGAATAAAACTAAAATTAAAAAGATTGTTCGCCTCCTGAATCGTGTTAGGAAGGTGTTTGTTGTAGACACAGCGGACGGCGATGTTCACGGCAGTACAGAAGCAAAGAAAGAACTCAACCACTAGACGACATCGAGACGACACCCCTCCACGACGAAGAAGAAAAAGTACGAGTAATTAAAGGCACATGCAACAGTTTTATCGCCGTCAAACATGCTCACTGATTGTGCGAGTTTAGAGATGAAAATAAATTTTTCAAACCTAAGCCTGATATGACAGACCGACGAAATATGAAAGACTGAGGAAAATGCTAACCCTAACCCAGACCAACTTACAGACGAAGCTTCTTGCAGAGATGGAAGCACCCATCTATTAAAAAATAAACAAATAAAAGTGAGAGCGCTACTCCGACAACAAATGATACAAATAACAATTCCTCATCTCCAAAATTCACGGATTCAAGAATACGGGCGTAATGAAATTCTTTCTTCCTCAAATGGCTAAGGACTTAATGGACCATAGATAGCTAGGAATTAACTACGATAAATTAGTAAATGGATCTCTTCCTCAACGTTAGTAAAACATCTCCAAGAGCGACAGTAAACTGACGCCTGAATAAAACTAAAATTTAAAAGATTGTTCGCCTCCTGAATCGTGTTAGGAAGGTGTTTGTTGTAGACACAGTGGACGGCGATGTTCACGGCAGTACAGAAGCAAAGAAAGAACTCAACCACTAGACAACATCGAGACGACACCCCTCCACGACGAAGCAGAAAAGGTATAAATAATTAAAGCACTATGTAACACAAAGAACTAAAATCTGTTCTCACTTGAAGGATGCGAGAAGACCTGATTCTGGCATAAAGCATCATTAATGGCAATTTACATCTAACTTTAAAAGGAATTTTTCATTCCAATACTTAATCATGGTCTCCACGAACAGCCACAGAAGATGTACCATCGTCACCTTCAAACCAACAAAAGAAAGGTAGCATTCTCTGTCCGTGCTTCTGCTTTCTTGAACATCCTGCCAGAGGAGGTTGTGATAATACCTACCATATCCAGGTTTAAAGTCGCCTCGTCAAAAACTCAGATGGTATATCGATGCAATATCTTCTGTCTTATTGCGATTGATTTTTGCCATAAAATTGATTGATTTTAAAATACAACAGACATAGATCATTACAAACAAAACCTTTTGTACTCAATATTAATTCAGTTGTGAGACAACTTCCCGTGTGTTTCTCGCATCAACGTAACTTTGATAATTATAAATTGGATTGTTATTTTTTCGCTCAAAATGATTAGGGGAATTTATTTCCCTAAAGGAATACAGGTGTGATGAAGTTCCTTCTTCCCTCCTCCTCGAATGGCTAAGGACTTAATGGACCATAGATAGTTAGGAATTAACTACGATAAAGTAGTAAATGGATCTCTTCCTCAACGTTAGTAAAACATCTCCAAGAGCGACAAAAAACTGACGCCTGAATAAAACTAATCAAAATTTAAAAGATTGTTCGCCTCCTGAATCGTGTTACGAAGGTTTTTGTTGCAGACACAGCGGATGGCGATTGTTCACGGCAGTACAGAAGCGAAGAAAGCACTCAACCACTAGACGACATCGAGACGACACCCCTCCACGACGAAGAAGAAAAGGTATAAATAATTAAAGGACGATGTAACGAGAAGAACAACCTGCATTTTGCTTTTGTGCATTCGGAGAAAGTTTTTGAAAGTGCGCCAAGAAATGTTGTCTGGAGAGGTTTGTATAAATTAGGGGCAATGTACCGAAAGTGTGAGGGGTGAGATTCCGTGGCAAAGAAATGCGTGCTCACTTTACGTATAACTTATATAGGAAAGTGATCCCCCCCCACCCCTCCTAACATCTAAAATAATAAAAAAATTTCATAATTTTTTTTCTTACTGGATATAACTTTTTTATTTTAGGGGACGAAATACGAGAGGTGCACTTCTATAAATTTACCGTCTATTTTTATTAGTTTTCACAGTTTAAAGTTGTGGTTTCAAATCTCGAAAAGTAGTGAAAAGGCTGCAGCATTTATAAGGGAAACATTTTTATTAGTTTTCACAGTTTAAAGTTGTGGTTTCAAATCTCGAAAAGTAGTGAAAAGGCTGCAGCATTTATTAGTGAAACATTTTTATTAGTTTTCACAGTTTAAAGTTGTGGTTTCAAATCTCGAAAAGTAGTGAAAAGGCTGCAGCATTTATTAGTGAAACATTTTTATTAGTTTTCACAGTTTAAAGTTGTGGTTTCAAATCTCGAAAAGTAGTGAAAAGGCTGCAGCATTTATTAGTGAAACATTTTTATTAGTTTTCACAGTTTAAAGTTGTGGTTTCAAATCTCGAAAAGTAGTGAAAAGGCTGCAGCATTTATTAGTGAAACATTTTTATTAGTTTTCACAGTTTAAAGTTGTGGTTTCAAATCTCGAAAAGTAGTGAAAAGGCTGCAGCATTTATTAGTGAAACATTTTTATTAGTTTTCACAGTTTAAAGTTGTGGTTTCAAATCTCGAAAAGTAGTGAAAAGGCTGCAGCATTTATTAGTGAAACATTTTTATTAGTCCTAGCTGATAACCGGAAGTCAATGAATCTGTTTCTAAGAATAGCAAATGGTATTTAAGATGTACGACAGTTGTAAATGAATTTCAGTGTTCTGAAATATTGTTTGTTTTAGTTAAGACTGGTAAATGTTGTCTTACATACCCTGTAAAAACTGACATGGCTTCTTTTTGGGAAGAATGCGTATTTAAGTAAAAAAGAAAAAAAAGTGTTAGAATTAACGGCACATTTAGTGACAGCTTTAATGTTAAAGGGTTAGTGAATAAGGATGCGTGTCTGGTAGCAAAGAGGACGGGGAGGGTTGAGAAGTGCAGGGAAATGACAGGTAAAATGAAAGATAATCAGTTTGTGTGGCTTTTATTTATCTCGCAAATTAATTTTTATAACCTTCCTCTGTGTACTGGACCTGCTACCTTAACTGTTCTACATCTACCAACCCAAGAACTCTTATCCATTCTTTCAGCATGGTCATACCATTGACGTCTTCGATTCTGCAAACATCTCCCAATACTGTCCAGATTTAATCTTCCTCTAAGCTAATCAGGTCTAAGCCTGTCTTTAAGACTAACATTATACATCCATGACAAGGTCTTTATTCATCCCTCTTTCCCTCAGGTCCATTTTTATCACTTCCTCCCATGTTTTCCTTAGCCTTCCCCTGTGTACTGGACCTGCTACCTCAACTGTTCTACATCTACTAACCCAAGAACTCTCATCCATTCTTTAAACGTGGCCATAACTACCATGACAAGGTCTTTATTCATCCCTCTTTCCCTCAGGTCCATTTTTATCACTTCCTTCCATGTTTTCCTTGGCGTTCCCCTGTGTATTGGACCTGCTACCTCAACTGTTCTACATCTACTAACCTAAGAACTCTCATCCATTCTTTAAACGTGGCCATAACTACCAGGACAAGGTCTTTATTCATCCCTCTTTCCCTCGGGTCTATTTTTATCACTTCCTTCCATGTTTTCCTTGGCGTTCCCCTGTGTATTGGACCTGCTACCTCAACTGTTCTACATCTACTAACCTAAGAACTCTCATCCATTCTTTAAACGTGGCCATAACTACCATGACAAGGTCTTTATTCATCCCTCTTTCCCTCGGGTCTATTTTTATCACTTCCTTCCATGTTTTCCTTGGCGTTCCCCTGTGTATTGGACCTGCTACCTCAACTGTTCTACATCTACTAACCTAAGAACTCTCATCCATTCTTTAAACGTGGCCATAACTACCATGACAAGGTCTTTATTCATCCCTCTTTCCCTCGGGTCTATTTTTATCACTTCCTTCCATGTTTTCCTTGGCGTTCCCCTGTGTATTGGACCTGCTACCTCAACTGTTCTACATCTACTAACCTAAGAACTCTCATCCATTCTTTAAACGTGGCCATAACTACCATGACAAGGTCTTTATTCATCCCTCTTTCCCTCGGGTCTATTTTTATCACTTCCTTCCATGTTTTCCTTGGCGTTCCCCTGTGTATTGGACCTGCTACCTCAACTGTTCTACATCTACTAACCTAAGAACTCTCATCCATTCTTTAAACGTGGCCATAACTACCATGACAAGGTCTTTATTCATCCCTCTTTCCCTCAGGTCTATTTTTATCACTTCCTTCCATGTTTTCCTTGGCGTTCCCCTGTGTATTGGACCTGCTACCTCAACTGTTCTACATCTACTAACCTAAGAACTCTCATCCATTCTTTAAACGTGGCTATAACTACCATGACAAGGTCTTTATTCATCCCTCTTTCCCTCAGGTCCATTTTTATCACTTCCTTCCATGTTTTCCTTGGTCTTCCTCTGTGTACTGGACCTGCTACCTCAACTGTTCTACATCTACTAACCTAAGAACTCTCATCCATTCTTTAAACGTGGCTATAACTACCATTACAAGGTCTTTATTCATCCCTCTTTCCCTCAGGTCCATTTTTATCACTTCCTTCCATGTTTTCCTTGGTCTTCCTCTGTGTATTGGACCTGCTACCTCAACTGTTCTACATCTACTAACCTAAGAACTCTCATCCATTCTTTAAACGTGGCTATAACTACCATGACAAGGTCTTTATTCATCCCTCTTTCCCTCAGGTCCATTTTTATCACTTCCTTCCATGTTTTCTTTGGTCTTCCTCTGTGTACTGGACCTGCTACCTCAACTGTTCTACATCTACTAACCTAAGAACTCTCATCCATTCTTTAAACGTGGCTATAACTACCATTACAAGATCTTTATTCATCCCTCTTTCCCTCAGGTCTATTTTTATCACTTCCTTCCATGTTTTCCTTGGCGTTCCCCTGTGTATTGGACCTGCTACCTCAACTGTTCTACATCTACTAACCTAAGAACTCTCATCCATTCTTTAAACGTGGCCATAACTACCATGACAAGGTCTTTATTCATCCCTCTTTCCCTCAGGTCCATTTTTATCACTTCCTTCCATGTTTTCCTTGGTCTTCCTCTGTGTACTGGACCTGCTACCTCAACTGTTCTACATCTACTAACCTAAGAACTCTCATCCATTCTTTAAACGTGGCTATAACTACCATTACAAGGTCTTTATTCATCCCTCTTTCCCTCAGGTCTATTTTTATCACTTCCTTCCATGTTTTCCTTGGCGTTCCCCTGTGTATTGGACCTGCTACCTCAACTGTTCTACATCTACTAACCTAAGAACTCTCATCCATTCTTTAAACGTGGCCATAACTACCATGACAAGGTCTTTATTCATCCCTCTTTCCCTCAGGTCTATTTTTATCACTTCTTTCCATGTTTTCCTTGGCGTTCCCCTGTGTATTGGACCTGCTACCTCAACTGTTCTACATCTACTAACCTAAGAACTCTCATCCATTCTTTAAACGTGGCCATAACTACCATGACAAGGTCTTTATTCATCCCTCTTTCCCTCAGGTCCATTTTTATCACTTCCTTCCATGTTTTCCTTGGCGTTCCCCTGTGTATTGGACCTGCTACCTCAACTGTTCTACATCTACTAACCTAAGAACTCTCATCCATTCTTTAAACGTGGCCATAACTACCATGACAAGGTCTTTATTCATCCCTCTTTCCCTCAGGTCTATTTTTATCACTTCCTTCCATGTTTTCCTTGGCGTTCCCCTGTGTATTGGACCTGCTACCTCAACTGTTCTACATCTACTAACCTAAGAACTCTCATCCATTCTTTAAACGTGGCCATAACTACCATGACAAGGTCTTTATTCATGCCTCTTTCCCTCAGGTCTATTTTTATCACTTCCTTCCATGTTTTCCTTGGCGTTCCCCTGTGTATTGGACCTGCTACCTCAACTGTTCTACATCTACTAACCTAAGAACTCTCATCCATTCTTTAAACGTGGCCATAACTACCATGACAAGGTCTTTATTCATCCCTCTTTCCCTCAGGTCTATTTTTATCACTTCCTTCCATGTTTTCCTTGGCGTTCCCCTGTGTATTGGACCTGCTACCTCAACTGTTCTACATCTACTAACCCAAGAACTCTCATCCATTCTTTAAACGTGGCCATAACTACCATGACAAGGTCTTTATTCATCCCTCTTTCCCTCAGGTCTATTTTTATCACTTCCTTCCATGTTTTCCTTGGCGTTCCCCTGTGTATTGGACCTGCTACCTCAACTGTTCTACATCTACTAACCTAAGAACTCTCATCCATTCTTTAAACGTGGCCATAACTACCATGACAAGGTCTTTATTCATCCCTCTTTCCCTCAGGTCTATTTTTATCACTTCCTTCCATGTTTTCCTTGGCGTTTCCCTGTGTATTGGACCTGCTACCTCAACTGTTCTACATCTACTAACCCAAGTACTCTCATCCATTCTTTAAACGTGGCCATAACTACCATGACAAGGTCTTTATTCATCCCTCTTTCCCTCAGGTCCATTTTTATCACTTCCTTCCATGTTTTCCTTGGTCTTCCTCTGTGTACTGGACCTGCTACCTCAACTGTTCTACATCTACTAACCTAAGAACTCTCATCCATTCTTTAAACGTGGCTATAACTACCATTACAAGGTCTTTATTCATCCCTCTTTCCCTCAGGTCTATTTTTATCACTTCCTTCCATGTTTTCCTTGGCGTTCCCCTGTGTATTGGACCTGCTACCTCAACTGTTCTACATCTACTAACCTAAGAACTCTCATCCATTCTTACCACGTGGCCATAACTACCATGACAAGGTCTTTATTCATCCCTCTTTCCCTCAGGTCTATTTTTATCACTTCCTTCCATGTTTTTCTTGGCGTTCCCCTGTGTATTGGACCTGCTACCTCAACTGTTCTACATCTACTAACCTAAGAACTCTCATCCATTCTTTAAACGTGGCCATAACTACCATGACAAGGTCTTTATTCATCCCTCTTTCCCTCAGGTCTATTTTTATCACTTCCTTCCATGTTTTCCTTGGCGTTCCCCTGTGTATTGGACCTGCTACCTCAACTGTTCTACATCTACTAACCCAAGAACTCTCATCCATTCTTTAAACGTGGCCATAACTACCATGACAAGGTCTTTATTCATCCCTCTTTCCCTCAGGTCTATTTTTATCACTTCCTTCCATGTTTTCCTTGGCGTTCCCCTGTGTATTGGACCTGCTACCTCAACTGTTCTACATCTACTAACCTAAGAACTCTCATCCATTCTTTAAACGTGGCCATAACTACCATGACAAGGTCTTTATTCATCCCTCTTTCCCTCAGGTCTATTTTTATCACTTCCTTCCATGTTTTCCTTGGCGTTTCCCTGTGTATTGGACCTGCTACCTCAACTGTTCTACATCTACTAACCCAAGTACTCTCATCCATTCTTTAAACGTGGCCATAACTACCATGACAAGGTCTTTATTCATCCCTCTTTCCCTCAGGTCCATTTTTATCACTTCCTTCCATGTTTTCCTTGGTCTTCCTCTGTGTACTGGACCTGCTACCTCAACTGTTCTACATCTACTAACCTAAGAACTCTACTCCATTCTTTAAACGTGGCTATAACTACCATTACAAGGTCTTTATTCATCCCTCTTTCCCTCAGGTCTATTTTTATCACTTCCTTCCATGTTTTCCTTGGCGTTCCCCTGTGTATTGGACCTGCTACCTCAACTGTTCTACATCTACTAACCTAAGAACTCTCATCCATTCTTTAAACGTGGCTATAACTACCATTACAAGGTCTTTATTCATCCCTCTTTCCCTCAGGTCTATTTTTATCACTTCCTTCCATGTTTTCCTTGGCGTTCCCCTGTGTATTGGACCTGCTACCTCAACTGTTCTACATCTACTAACCTAAGAACTCTCATCCATTCTTTAAACGTGGCCATAACTACCATGACAAGGTCTTTATTCATCCCTCTTTCCCTCAGGTCTATTTTTATCACTTCTTTCCATGTTTTCCTTGGCGTTCCCCTGTGTATTGGACCTGCTACCTCAACTGTTCTACATCTACTAACCTAAGAACTCTCATCCATTCTTTAAACGTGGCCATAACTACCATGACAAGGTCTTTATTCATCCCTCTTTCCCTCAGGTCCATTTTTATCACTTCCTTCCATGTTTTCCTTGGCGTTCCCCTGTGTATTGGACCTGCTACCTCAACTGTTCTACATCTACTAACCTAAGAACTCTCATCCATTCTTTAAACGTGGCCATAACTACCATGACAAGGTCTTTATTCATCCCTCTTTCCCTCAGGTCTATTTTTATCACTTCCTTCCATGTTTTCCTTGGCGTTCCCCTGTGTATTGGACCTGCTACCTCAACTGTTCTACATCTACTAACCTAAGAACTCTCATCCATTCTTTAAACGTGGCCATAACTACCATGACAAGGTCTTTATTCATGCCTCTTTCCCTCAGGTCTATTTTTATCACTTCCTTCCATGTTTTCCTTGGCGTTCCCCTGTGTATTGGACCTGCTACCTCAACTGTTCTACATCTACTAACCTAAGAACTCTCATCCATTCTTTAAACGTGGCCATAACTACCATGACAAGGTCTTTATTCATCCCTCTTTCCCTCAGGTCTATTTTTATCACTTCCTTCCATGTTTTCCTTGGCGTTCCCCTGTGTATTGGACCTGCTACCTCAACTGTTCTACATCTACTAACCCAAGAACTCTCATCCATTCTTTAAACGTGGCCATAACTACCATGACAAGGTCTTTATTCATCCCTCTTTCCCTCAGGTCTATTTTTATCACTTCCTTCCATGTTTTCCTTGGCGTTCCCCTGTGTATTGGACCTGCTACCTCAACTGTTCTACATCTACTAACCTAAGAACTCTCATCCATTCTTTAAACGTGGCCATAACTACCATGACAAGGTCTTTATTCATCCCTCTTTCCCTCAGGTCTATTTTTATCACTTCCTTCCATGTTTTCCTTGGCGTTTCCCTGTGTATTGGACCTGCTACCTCAACTGTTCTACATCTACTAACCCAAGTACTCTCATCCATTCTTTAAACGTGGCCATAACTACCATGACAAGGTCTTTATTCATCCCTCTTTCCCTCAGGTCCATTTTTATCACTTCCTTCCATGTTTTCCTTGGTCTTCCTCTGTGTACTGGACCTGCTACCTCAACTGTTCTACATCTACTAACCTAAGAACTCTCATCCATTCTTTAAACGTGGCTATAACTACCATTACAAGGTCTTTATTCATCCCTCTTTCCCTCAGGTCTATTTTTATCACTTCCTTCCATGTTTTCCTTGGCGTTCCCCTGTGTATTGGACCTGCTACCTCAACTGTTCTACATCTACTAACCTAAGAACTCTCATCCATTCTTACCACGTGGCCATAACTACCATGACAAGGTCTTTATTCATCCCTCTTTCCCTCAGGTCTATTTTTATCACTTCCTTCCATGTTTTTCTTGGCGTTCCCCTGTGTATTGGACCTGCTACCTCAACTGTTCTACATCTACTAACCTAAGAACTCTCATCCATTCTTTAAACGTGGCCATAACTACCATGACAAGGTCTTTATTCATCCCTCTTTCCCTCAGGTCTATTTTTATCACTTCCTTCCATGTTTTCCTTGGCGTTCCCCTGTGTATTGGACCTGCTACCTCAACTGTTCTACATCTACTAACCCAAGAACTCTCATCCATTCTTTAAACGTGGCCATAACTACCATGACAAGGTCTTTATTCATCCCTCTTTCCCTCAGGTCTATTTTTATCACTTCCTTCCATGTTTTCCTTGGCGTTCCCCTGTGTATTGGACCTGCTACCTCAACTGTTCTACATCTACTAACCTAAGAACTCTCATCCATTCTTTAAACGTGGCCATAACTACCATGACAAGGTCTTTATTCATCCCTCTTTCCCTCAGGTCTATTTTTATCACTTCCTTCCATGTTTTCCTTGGCGTTTCCCTGTGTATTGGACCTGCTACCTCAACTGTTCTACATCTACTAACCCAAGTACTCTCATCCATTCTTTAAACGTGGCCATAACTACCATGACAAGGTCTTTATTCATCCCTCTTTCCCTCAGGTCCATTTTTATCACTTCCTTCCATGTTTTCCTTGGTCTTCCTCTGTGTACTGGACCTGCTACCTCAACTGTTCTACATCTACTAACCTAAGAACTCTACTCCATTCTTTAAACGTGGCTATAACTACCATTACAAGGTCTTTATTCATCCCTCTTTCCCTCAGGTCTATTTTTATCACTTCCTTCCATGTTTTCCTTGGCGTTCCCCTGTGTATTGGACCTGCTACCTCAACTGTTCTACATCTACTAACCTAAGAACTCTCATCCATTCTTACCACGTGGCCATAACTACCATGACAAGGTCTTTATTCATCCCTCTTTCCCTCAGGTCTATTTTTATCACTTCCTTCCATGTTTTTCTTGGCGTTCCCCTGTGTATTGGACCTGCTACCTCAACTGTTCTACATCTACTAACCTAAGAACTCTCATCCATTCTTTAAACGTGGCCATAACTACCATGACAAGGTCTTTATTCATCCCTCTTTCCCTCGGGTCTATTTTTATCACTTCCTTCCATGTTTTCCTTGGCGTTCCCCTGTGTATTGGACCTGCTACCTCAACTGTTCTACATCTACTAACCTAAGAACTCTCATCCATTCTTTAAACGTGGCCATAACTACCATGACAAGGTCTTTATTCATCCCTCTTTCCCTCGGGTCTATTTTTATCACTTCCTTCCATGTTTTCCTTGGCGTTCCCCTGTGTATTGGACCTGCTACCTCAACTGTTCTACATCTACTAACCTAAGAACTCTCATCCATTCTTTAAACGTGGCCATAACTACCATGACAAGGTCTTTATTCATCCCTCTTTCCCTCAGGTCCATTTTTATCACTTCCTTCCATGTTTTCCTTGGCGTTCCCCTGTGTATTGGACCTGCTACCTCAACTGTTCTACATCTACTAACCTAAGAACTCTCATCCATTCTTTAAACGTGGCTATAACTACCATTACAAGGTCTTTATTCATCCCTCTTTCCCTCAGGTCCATTTTTATCACTTCCTTCCATGTTTTCCTTGGCGTTCCCCTGTGTACTGGACCTGCTACCTCAACTGTTCTACATCTACTAACCTAAGAACTCTCATCCATTCTTTAAACGTGGCCATAACTACCATGACAAGGTCTTTATTCATCCCTCTTTCCCTCAGGTCCATTTTTATCACTTCCTTTCATGTTTTCCTTGGTCTTCCTCTGTGTACTGGACCTGCTACCTCAACTGTTCTACATCTACTAACCTAAGAACTCTCATCCATTCTTTAAACGTGGCCATAACTACCATGACAAGGTCTTTATTCATCCCTCTTTCCCTCAGGTCCATTTTTATCACTTCCTTCCATGTTTTCCTTGGTCTTCCTCTGTGTACTGGACCTGCTACCTCAACTGTTCTACATCTACTAACCTAAGAACTCTCATCCATTCTTTAAACGTGACTATAACTACCATTACAACGTCTTTATTCATCCCTCTTTCCCTCAGGTCTATTTTTATCACTTCCTTCCATGTTTTCTTTGGCGTTCCCCTGTGTATTGGACCTGCTACCTCAACTGTTCTACATCTACTAACCTAAGAACTCTCATCCATTCTTTAAACGTGGCCATAACTACCATGACAAGGTCTTTATTCATCCCTCTTTCCCAAAGGTCTATTTTTATCACTTCCTTCCATGTTTTTCTTGGCGTTCCCCTGTGTATTGGACCTGCTACCTCAACTGTTCTACATCTACTAACCTAAGAACTCTCATCCATTCTTTAAACGTGGCCATAACTACCATGACAAGGTCTTTATTCATCCCTCTTTCCCTCAGGTCCATTTTTATCACTTCCTTCCATGTTTTCCTTGGCGTTCCCCTGTGTACTGGACCTGCTACCTCAACTGTTCTACATCTACTAACCTAAGAACTCTCATCCATTCTTTAAACGTGGCCATAACTACCATGACAAGGTCTTTATTCATCCCTCTTTCCCTCAGGTCCATTTTTATCACTTCCTTCCATGTTTTCCTTGGTCTTCCTCTGTGTACTGGATCTGCTACCTCAACTGTTCTACATCTACTAACCTAAGAACTCTCATCCATTCTTTAAACGTGGCTATAACTACCATTACAAGGTCTTTATTCATCCCTCTTTCCCTCAGGTCCATTTTTATCACTTCCTTCCATGTTTTCCTTGGCGTTCCCCTGTGTATTGGACCTGCTACCTCAACTGTTCTACATCTACTAACCTAAGAACTCTCATCCATTCTTTAAACGTGGCCATAACTACCATGACAAGGTCTTTATTCATCCCTCTTTCCCTCAGGTCTATTTTTATCACTTCCTTCCATGTTTTCCTTGGCGTTCCCCTGTGTATTGGACCTGCTACCTCAACTGTTCTAAATCTACTAACCTAAGAACTCTCATCCATTCTTTAAACGTGGCCATAACTACCATGACAAGGTCTTTATTCATCCCTCTTTCCCTCAGGTCTATTTTTATCACTTCCTTCCATGTTTTCCTTGGCGTTTCCCTGTGTATTGGACCTGCTACCTCAACTGTTCTACATCTACTAACCTAAGAACTCTCATCCATTCTTTAAACGTGGCCATAACTACCATGACAAGGTCTTTATTCATCCCTCTTTCCCTCAGGTCCATTTTTATCACTTCCTTCCATGTTTTCCTTGGCCTTCCTCTGTGTACTGGACCTGCTACCTCAACTGTTCTACATCTACTAACCTAAGAACTCTCATCCATTCTTTAAACGTGGCCATAACTACCATGACAAGGTCTTTATTCATCCCTCTTTCCCTCAGGTCTATTTTTATCACTTCCTTCCATGTTTTCCTTGGCGTTCCCCTGTGTATTGGACCTGCTACCTCAACTGTTCTACATCTACTAACCTAAGAACTCTCATCCATTCTTTAAACGTGGCCATAACTACCATGACAAGGTCTTTATTCATCCCTCTTTCCCTCAGGTCCATTTTTATCACTTCCTTCCATGTTTTCCTTGGCGTTCCCCTGTGTATTGGACCTGCTACCTCAACTGTTCTACATCTACTAACCTAAGAACTCTCATCCATTCTTTAAACGTGGCCATAACTACCATGACAAGGTCTTTATTCATCCCTCTTTCCCTCAGGTCCATTTTTATCACTTCCTTCCATGTTTTCCTTGGCGTTCCCCTGTGTATTGGACCTGCTACCTCAACTGTTCTACATCTACTAACCTAAGAACTCTCATCCATTCTTTAAACGTGGCCATAACTACCATGACAAGGTCTTTATTCATCCCTCTTTCCCTCAGGTCCATTTTTATCACTTCCTTCCATGTTTTCCTTGGCGTTCCCCTGTGTATTGGACCTGCTACCTCAACTGTTCTACATCTACTAACCTAAGAACTCTCATCCATTCTTTAAACGTGGCCATAACTACCATGACAAGGTCTTTATTCATCCCTCTTTCCCTCAGGTCCATTTTTATCACTTCCTTCCATGTTTTCCTTGGCGTTCCCCTGTGTATTGGACCTGCTACCTCAACTGTTCTACATCTACTAACCTAAGAACTCTCATCCATTCTTTAAACGTGGCCATAACTACCATGACAATGGCTTATTCATCCCTCTTTCCCTCAGGTCCATTTTTATCACTTCCTTCCATGTTTTTCTTGGCGTTCCCCTGTGTATTGGACCTGCTACCTCAACTGTTCTACATCTACTAACCTAAGAACTCTCATCCATTCTTTAAACGTGGCTATAACTACCATGACAAGGTCTTTATTCATCCCTCTTTCCCTCAGGTCTATTTTTATCACTTCCTTCCATGTTTTCCTTGGCGTTCCCCTGTGTATTGGACCTGCTACCTCAACTGTTCTACATCTACTAACCTAAGAACTCTCATCCATTCTTTAAACGTAGCCATAACTACCATGACAAGGTCTTTATTCATCCCTCTTTCCCTCAGGTCTATTTTTATCACTTCCTTCCATGTTTTCCTTGGCGTTCCTCTGTGTATTGGACCTGCTACCTCAACTGTTCTACATCTACTAACCTAAGAACTCTCATCCATTCTTTAAACGTAGCCATAACTACCATGACAAGGTCTTTATTCATCCCTCTTTCCCTCAGGTCTATTTTTATCACTTCCTTCCATGTTTTCCTTGGCGTTCCTCTGTGTATTGGACCTGCTACCTCAACTGTTCTACATCTACTAACCTAAGAACTCTCATCCATTCTTTAAACGTGGCCATAACTACCATGACAAGGTCTTTATTCATCCCTCTTTCCCTCAGGTCTATTTTTATCACTTCCTTCCATGTTTTCCTTGGCGTTCCCCTGTGTATTGGACCTGCTACCTCAACTGTTCTACATCTACTAACCTAAGAACTCTCATCCATTCTTTAAACGTGGCCATAACTACCATGACAAGGTCTTTATTCATCCCTCTTTCCCTCAGGTCTATTTTTATCACTTCCTTCCATGTTTTCCTTGGCGTTTCCCTGTGTATTGGACCTGCTACCTCAACTGTTCTACATCTACTAACCCAAGTACTCTCATCCATTCTTTAAACGTGGCCATAACTACCATGACAAGGTCTTTATTCATCCCTCTTTCCCTCAGGTCTATTTTTATCACTTCCTTCCATGTTTTCCTTGGCGTTCCCCTGTGTATTGGACCTGCTACCTCAACTGTTCTACATCTACTAACCTAAGAACTCTCATCCATTCTTTAAACGTGGCCATAACTACCATGACAAGGTCTTTATTCATCCCTCTTTCCCTCAGGTCTATTTTTATCACTTCCTTCCATGTTTTCCTTGGCGTTCCCCTGTGTATTGGACCTGCTACCTCAACTGTTCTACATCTACTAACCCAAGTACTCTCATCCATTTTTTAAACGTGGCCATAACTACCATGACAAGGTCTTTATTCATCCCTCTTTCCCTCAGGTCTATTTTTATCACTTCCTTCCATGTTTTCCTTGGCGTTCCCCTGTGTATTGGACCTGCTACCTCAACTGTTCTACATCTACTAACCTAAGAACTCTCATCCATTCTTTAAACGTGGCCATAACTACCATGACAAGGTCTTTATTCATCCCTCTTTCCCTCAGGTCTATTTTTATCACTTCCTTCCATGTTTTCCTTGGCGTTCCCCTGTGTATTGGACCTGCTACCTCAACTGTTCTACATCTACTAACCTAAGAACTCTCATCCATTCTTTAAACGTGGCCATAACTACCATGACAAGGTCTTTATTCATCCCTCTTTCCCTCAGGTCTATTTTTATCACATCCTTCCATGTTTTCCTTGGCGTTCCCCTGTGTATTGGACCTGCTACCTCAACTGTTCTACATCTACTAACCTAAGAACTCTCATCCATTCTTTAAACGTAGCCATAACTACCATGACAAGGTCTTTATTCATCCCTCTTTCCCTCAGGTCTATTTTTATCACTTCCTTCCATGTTTTCCTTGGCGTTCCTCTGTGTATTGGACCTGCTACCTCAACTGTTCTACATCTACTAACCTAAGAACTCTCATCCATTCTTTAAACGTGGCCATAACTACCATGACAAGGTCTTTATTCATCCCTCTTTCCCTCAGGTCTATTTTTATCACTTCCTTCCATGTTTTTCTTGGCGTTCCCCTGTGTATTGGACCTGCTACCTCAACTGTTCTACATCTACTAACCTAAGAACTCTCATCCATTCTTTAAACGTGGCCATAACTACCATGACAAGGTCTTTATTCATCCCTCTTTCCCTCGGGTCTATTTTTAATACTTCCTTCCATGTTTTCCTTGGCGTTCCCCTGTGTATTGGACCTGCTACCTCAACTGTTCTACATCTACTAACCTAAGAACTCTCATCCATTCTTTAAACGTGGCCATAACTACCATGACAAGGTCTTTATTCATCCCTCTTTCCCTCAGGTCTATTTTTATCACTTCCTTCCATGTTTTCCTTGGCGTTCCCCTGTGTACTGGACCTGCTACCTCAACTGTTCTATATCTACTAACCCAAGAACTCTCATCCATTCTTTAAATGTGGCCATAACTACCATGACAAGGTCTTTATTCATCCCTCTTTCCCTCAGGTCCATTTTTATCACTTCCTTCCATGTTTTCCTTGGCCTTCCTCTGTGTACTGGACCTGCTACCTCAACTGTTCTACATCTACTAACCCAAGAACTCTCATCCATTCTTTAAATGTGGCCATAACTACCATGACAAGGTCTTTATTCATCCCTCTTTCCCTCAGGTCCATTTTTATCACTTCCTTCCATGTTTTCCTTGGCCTTCCTCTGTGTACTGGACCTGCTACCTCAACTGTTCTACATCTACTAACCTAAGAACTCTCATCCATTCTTTAAACGTGGCCATAACTACCATGACAAGGTCTTTATTCATCCCTCTTTCCCTCAGGTCCATTTTTATCACTTCCTTCCATGTTTTCCTTGGCGTTCCCCTGTGTATTGGACCTGCTACCTCAACTGTTCTACATCTACTAACCTAAGAACTCTCATCCATTCTTTAAACGTGGCCATAACTACCATGACAAGGTCTTTATTCATCCCTCTTTCCCTCAGGTCTATTTTTATCACTTCCTTCCATGTTTTCCTTGGCGTTCCCCTGTGTATTGGACCTGCTACCTCAACTGTTCTACATCTACTAACCCAAGTACTCTCATCCATTCTTTAAACGTGGCCATAACTACCATGACAAGGTCTTTATTCATCCCTCTTTCCCTCAGGTCTATTTTTATCACTTCCTTCCATGTTTTCCTTGGCGTTCCCCTGTGTATTGGACCTGCTACCTCAACTGTTCTACATCTACTAACCTAAGAACTCTCATCCATTCTTTAAACGTGGCCATAACTACCATGACAAGGTCTTTATTCATCCCTCTTTCCCTCAGGTCTATTTTTATCACTTCCTTCCATGTTTTCCTTGGCGTTCCCCTGTGTATTGGACCTGCTACCTCAACTGTTCTACATCTACTAACCCAAGTACTCTCATCCATTCTTTAAACGTGGCCATAACTACCATGACAAGGTCTTTATTCATCCCTCTTTCCCTCAGGTCTATTTTTATCACTTCCTTCCATGTTTTCCTTGGCGTTCCCCTGTGTATTGGACCTGCTACCTCAACTGTTCTACATCTACTAACCTAAGAACTCTCATCCATTCTTTAAACGTGGCCATAACTACCATGACAAGGTCTTTATTCATCCCTCTTTCCCTCAGGTCTATTTTTATCACTTCCTTCCATGTTTTCCTTGGCGTTCCCCTGTGTATTGGACCTGCTACCTCAACTGTTCTACATCTACTGACCCAAGTACTCTCATCCATTCTTTAAACGTGGCCATAACTACCATGACAAGGTCTTTATTCATCCCTCTTTCCCTCAGGTCTATTTTTATCACTTCCTTCCATGTTTTCCTTGGCGTTCCCCTGTGTATTGGACCTGCTACCTCAACTGTTCTACATCTACTAACCTAAGAACTCTCATCCATTCTTTAAACGTGGCCATAACTACCATGACAAGGTCTTTATTCATCCCTCTTTCCCTCGGGTCTATTTTTAATACTTCCTTCCATGTTTTCCTTGGCGTTCCCCTGTGTATTGGACCTGCTACCTCAACTGTTCTACATCTACTAACCTAAGAACTCTCATCCATTCTTTAAACGTGGCCATAACTACCATGACAAGGTCTTTATTCATCCCTCTTTCCCTCAGGTCTATTTTTATCACTTCCTTCCATGTTTTTCTTGGCGTTCCCCTGTGTATTGGACCTGCTACCTCAACTGTTCTACATCTACTAACCTAAGAACTCTCATCCATTCTTTAAACGTGGCCATAACTACCATGACAAGGTCTTTATTCATCCCTCTTTCCCTCAGGTCTATTTTTATCACTTCCTTCCATGTTTTTCTTGGCGTTCCCCTGTGTATTGGACCTGCTACCTCAACTGTTCTACATCTACTAACCTAAGAACTCTCATCCATTCTTTAAACGTGGCCATAACTACCATGACAAGGTCTTTATTCATCCCTCTTTCCCTCAGGTCTATTTTTATCACTTCCTTCCATGTTTTCCTTGGCGTTCCCCTGTGTATTGGACCTGCTACCTCAACTGTTCTACATCTACTAACCTAAGAACTCTCATCCATTCTTTAAACGTGGCCATAACTACCATGACAAGGTCTTTATTCATCCCTCTTTCCCTCAGGTCTATTTTTATCACTTCCTTCCATGTTTTTCTTGGCGTTCCCCTGTGTATTGGACCTGCTACCTCAACTGTTCTACATCTACTAACCTAAGAACTCTCATCCATTCTTTAAACGTGGCCATAACTACCATGACAAGGTCTTTATTCATCCCTCTTTCCCTCAGGTCTATTTTTATCACTTCCTTCCATGTTTTTCTTGGCGTTCCCCTGTGTATTGGACCTGCTACCTCAACTGTTCTACATCTACTAACCTAAGAACTCTCATCCATTCTTTAAACGTGGCCATAACTACCATGACAAGGTCTTTATTCATCCCTCTTTCCCTCAGGTCTATTTTTATCACTTCCTTCCATGTTTTCCTTGGCGTTCCCCTGTGTATTGGACCTGCTACCTCAACTGTTCTACATCTACTAACCTAAGAACTCTCATCCATTCTTTAAACGTGGCCATAACTACCATGACAAGGTCTTTATTCATCCCTCTTTCCCTCAGGTCTATTTTTATCACTTCCTTCCATGTTTTTCTTGGCGTTCCCCTGTGTATTGGACCTGCTACCTCAACTGTTCTACATCTACTAACCTAAGAACTCTCATCCATTCTTTAAACGTGGCCATAACTACCATGACAAGGTCTTTATTCATCCCTCTTTCCCTCAGGTCTATTTTTATCACTTCCTTCCATGTTTTCCTTGGCGTTCCCCTGTGTATTGGACCTGCTACCTCAACTGTTCTACATCTACTAACCTAAGAACTCTCATCCATTCTTTAAACGTGGCCATAACTACCATGACAAGGTCTTTATTCATCCCTCTTTCCCTCAGGTCTATTTTTATCACTTCCTTCCATGTTTTTCTTGGCGTTCCCCTGTGTATTGGACCTGCTACCTCAACTGTTCTACATCTACTAACCTAAGAACTCTCATCCATTCTTTAAACGTGGCCATAACTACCATGACAAGGTCTTTATTCATCCCTCTTTCCCTCAGGTCTATTTTTATCACTTCCTTCCATGTTTTCCTTGGCGTTCCCCTGTGTATTGGACCTGCTACCTCAACTGTTCTACATCTACTAACCTAAGAACTCTCATCCATTCTTTAAACGTGGCCATAACTACCATGACAAGGTCTTTATTCATCCCTCTTTCCCTCAGGTCTATTTTTATCACTTCCTTCCATGTTTTTCTTGGCGTTCCCCTGTGTATTGGACCTGCTACCTCAACTGTTCTACATCTACTAACCTAAGAACTCTCATCCATTCTTTAAACGTGGCCATAACTACCATGACAAGGTCTTTATTCATCCCTCTTTCCCTCAGGTCTATTTTTATCACTTCCTTCGATGTTTTCCTTGGCGTTCCCCTGTGTATTGGACCTGCTACCTCAACTGTTCTACATCTACTAACCTAAGAACTCTCATCCATTCTTTAAACGTGGCCATAACTACCATGACAAGGTCTTTATTCATCCCTCTTTCCCTCAGGTCTATTTTTATCACTTCCTTCCATGTTTTTCTTGGCGTTCCCCTGTGTATTGGACCTGCTACCTCAACTGTTCTACATCTACTAACCTAAGAACTCTCATCCATTCTTTAAACGTGGCCATAACTACCATGACAAGGTCTTTATTCATCCCTCTTTCCCTCAGGTCTATTTTTATCACTTCCTTCCATGTTTTCCTTGGCGTTCCCCTGTGTATTGGACCTGCTACCTCAACTGTTCTACATCTACTAACCTAAGAACTCTCATCCATTCTTTAAACGTGGCCATAACTACCATGACAAGGTCTTTATTCATCCCTCTTTCCCTCAGGTCTATTTTTATCACTTCCTTCCATGTTTTTCTTGGCGTTCCCCTGTGTATTGGACCTGCTACCTCAACTGTTCTACATCTACTAACCTAAGAACTCTCATCCATTCTTTAAACGTGGCCATAACTACCATGACAAGGTCTTTATTCATCCCTCTTTCCCTCAGGTCTATTTTTATCACTTCCTTCCATGTTTTCCTTGGCGTTCCCCTGTGTATTGGACCTGCTACCTCAACTGTTCTACATCTACTAACCTAAGAACTCTCATCCATTCTTTAAACGTGGCCATAACTACCATGACAAGGTCTTTATTCATCCCTCTTTCCCTCAGGTCTATTTTTATCACTTCCTTCCATGTTTTTCTTGGCGTTCCCCTGTGTATTGGACCTGCTACCTCAACTGTTCTACATCTACTAACCTAAGAACTCTCATCCATTCTTTAAACGTGGCCATAACTACCATGACAAGGTCTTTATTCATCCCTCTTTCCCTCAGGTCTATTTTTATCACTTCCTTCCATGTTTTCCTTGGCGTTCCCCTGTGTATTGGACCTGCTACCTCAACTGTTCTACATCTACTAACCTAAGAACTCTCATCCATTCTTTAAACGTGGCCATAACTACCATGACAAGGTCTTTATTCATCCCTCTTTCCCTCAGGTCTATTTTTATCACTTCCTTCCATGTTTTTCTTGGCGTTCCCCTGTGTATTGGACCTGCTACCTCAACTGTTCTACATCTACTAACCTAAGAACTCTCATCCATTCTTTAAACGTGGCCATAACTACCATGACAAGGTCTTTATTCATCCCTCTTTCCCTCAGGTCTATTTTTATCACTTCCTTCCATGTTTTCCTTGGCGTTCCCCTGTGTATTGGACCTGCTACCTCAACTGTTCTACATCTACTAACCTAAGAACTCTCATCCATTCTTTAAACGTGGCCATAACTACCATGACAAGGTCTTTATTCATCCCTCTTTCCCTCAGGTCTATTTTTATCACTTCCTTCCATGTTTTCCTTGGCGTTCCCCTGTGTATTGGACCTGCTACCTCAACTGTTCTACATCTACTAACCTAAGAACTCTCATCCATTCTTTAAACGTGGCCATAACTACCATGACAAGGTCTTTATTCATCCCTCTTTCCCTCGGGTCTATTTTTAATACTTCCTTCCATGTTTTCCTTGGCGTTCCCCTGTGTATTGGACCTGCTACCTCAACTGTTCTACATCTACTAACCTAAGAACTCTCATCCATTCTTTAAACGTGGCCATAACTACCATGACAAGGTCTTTATTCATCCCTCTTTCCCTCAGGTCTATTTTTATCACTTCCTTCCATGTTTTTCTTGGTGTTCCCCTGTGTATTGGACCTGCTACCTCAACTGTTCTACATCTACTAACCTAAGAACTCTCATCCATTCTTTAAACGTGGCCATAACTACCATGACAAGGTCTTTATTCATCCCTCTTTCCCTCAGGTCCATTTTTATCACTTCCTTCCATGTTTTCCTTGGTCTTCCTCTGTGTACTGGACCTGCTACCTTAACTGTTCTACATCTACTAACCTAAGAACTCTCATCCATTCTTTAAACGTGGCTATAACTACCATTACAAGGTCTTTATTCATCCCTCTTTCCCTCAGGTCTATTTTTATCACTTCCTTCCATGTTTTCCTTGGCGTTCCCCTGTGTATTGGACCTGCTACCTCAACTGTTCTACATCTACTAACCTAAGAACTCTCATCCATTCTTTAAACGTGGCCATAACTACCATGACAAGGTCTTTATTCATCCCTCTTTCCCTCAGGTCTATTTTTATCACTTCCTTCCATGTTTTTCTTGGCGTTCCCCTGTGTATTGGACCTGCTACCTCAACTGTTCTACATCTACTAACCTAAGAACTCTCATCCATTCTTTAAACGTGGCCATAACTACCATGACAAGGTCTTTATTCATCCCTCTTTCCCTCAGGTCTATTTTTATCACTTCCTTCCATGTTTTTCTTGGCGTTCCCCTGTGTATTGGACCTGCTACCTCAACTGTTCTACATCTACTAACCTAAGAACTCTCATCCATTCTTTAAACGTGGCCATAACTACCATGACAAGGTCTTTATTCATCCCTCTTTCCCTCGGGTCTATTTTTAATACTTCCTTCCATGTTTTCCTTGGCGTTCCCCTGTGTATTGGACCTGCTACCTCAACTGTTCTACATCTACTAACCTAAGAACTCTCATCCATTCTTTAAACGTGGCCATAACTACCATGACAAGGTCTTTATTCATCCCTCTTTCCCTCAGGTCTATTTTTATCACTTCCTTCCATGTTTTTCTTGGCGTTCCCCTGTGTATTGGACCTGCTATCTCAACTGTTCTACATCTACTAACCTAAGAACTCTCATCCATTCTTTAAACGTGGCCATAACTACCATGACAAGGTCTTTATTCATCCCTCTTTCCCTCAGGTCCATTTTTATCACTTCCTTCCATGTTTTCCTTGGCGTTCCCCTGTGTATTGGACCTGCTACCTCAACTGTTCTACATCTACTAACCTAAGAACTCTCATCCATTCTTTAAACGTGGCCATAACTACCATGACAAGGTCTTTATTCATCCCTCTTTCCCTCAGGTCCATTTTTATCACTTCCTTCCATGTTTTCCTTGGTCTTCCTCTGTGTACTGGACCTGCTACCTCAACTGTTCTACATCTACTAACCTAAGAACTCTCATCCATTCTTTAAACGTGGCTATAACTACCATTACAAGGTCTTTATTCATCCCTCTTTCCCTCAGGTCCATTTTTATCACTTCCTTCCATGTTTTCCTTGGTCTTCCTCTGTGTACTGGACCTGCTACCTCAACTGTTCTACATCTACTAACCTAAGAACTCTCATCCATTCTTTAAACGTGGCTATAACTACCATTACAAGGTCTTTATTCATCCCTCTTTCCCTCAGGTCCATTTTTATCACTTCCTTCCATGTTTTCCTTGGCGTTCCCCTGTGTACTGGACCTGCTACCTCAACTGTTCTACATCTACTAACCTAAGAACTCTCACCCATTCTTTAAACGTGGCCATAACTACCATGACAAGGTCTTTATTCATCCCTCTTTCCCTCAGGTCCATTTTTATCACTTCCTTCCATGTTTTCCTTGGTCTTCCTCTGTGTACTGGACCTGCTACCTCAACTGTTCTACATCTACTAACCTAAGAACTCTCATCCATTCTTTAAACGTGGCTATAACTACCATTACAAGGTCTTTATTCATCCCTCTTTCCCTCAGGTCCATTTTTATCACTTCCTTCCATGTTTTCCTTGGCGTTCCCCTGTGTATTGGACCTGCTACCTCAACTGTTCTACATCTACTAACCTAAGAACTCTCATCCATTCTTTAAACGTGGCCATAACTACCATGACAAGGTCTTTATTCATCCCTCTTTCCCTCAGGTCCATTTTTATCACTTCCTTCCATGTTTTCCTTGGCCTTCCTCTGTGTACTGGACCTGCTACCTCAACTGTTCTACATCTACTAACCTAAGAACTCTCATCCATTCTTTAAACGTGGCCATAACTACCATGACAAGGTCTTTATTCATCCCTCTTTCCCTCAGGTCTATTTTTATCACTTCCTTCCATGTTTTCCTTGGCCTTCCTCTGTGTACTGGACCTGCTACCTCAACTGTTCTACATCTACTAACCTAAGAACTCTCATCCATTCTTTAAACGTGGCCATAACTACCATGACAAGGTCTTTATTCATCCCTCTTTCCCTCAGGTCCATTTTTATCACTTCCTTCCATGTTTTCCTTGGTCTTCCTCTGTGTATTGGACCTGCTACCTCAACTGTTCTACATCTACTAACCTAAGAACTCTCATCCATTCTTTAAACGTGGCTATAACTACCATTACAAGGTCTTTATTCATCCCTCTTTACCTCAGGTCCATTTTTATCACTTCCTTCCATGTTTTCCTTGGCGTTCCCCTGTGTATTGGACCTGCTACCTCAACTGTTCTACATCTACTAACCTAAGAACTCTCATCCATTCTTTAAACGTGGCCATAACTACCATGACAAGGTCTTTATTCATCCCTCTTTCCCTCAGGTCCATTTTTATCACTTCCTTCCATGTTTTCCTTGGTCTTCCTCTGTGTACTGGACCTGCTACCTCAACTGTTCTACATCTACTAACCTAAGAACTCTCATCCATTCTTTAAACGTGGCTATAACTACCATTACAAGGTCTTTATTCATCCCTCTTTCCCTCAGGTCCATTTTTATCACTTCCTTCCATGTTTTCCTTGGCGTTCCCCTGTGTATTGGACCTGCTACCTCAACTGTTCTACATCTACTAACCTAAGAACTCTCATCCATTCTTTAAACGTGGCCATAACTACCATGACAAGGTCTTTATTCATCCCTCTTTCCCTCAGGTCCATTTTTATCACTTCCTTCCATGTTTTCCTTGGCCTTCCTCTGTGTACTGGACCTGCTACCTCAACTGTTCTACATCTACTAACCTAAGAACTCTCATCCATTCTTTAAACGTGGCCATAACTACCATGACAAGGTCCTTATTCATCCCTCTTTCCCTCAGGTCTATTTTTATCACTTCCTTCCATGTTTTCCTTGGCGTTCCCCTGTGTATTGGACCTGCTACCTCAACTGTTCTACATCTACTAACCTAAGAACTCTCATCCATTCTTTAAACGTGGCCATAACTACCATGACAAGGTCTTTATTCATCCCTCTTTCCCTCAGGTCTATTTTTATCACTTCCTTCCATGTTTTCCTTGGCGTTCCCCTGTGTATTGGACCTGCTACCTCAACTGTTCTACATCTACTAACCTAAGAACTCTCATCCATTCTTTAAACGTGGCCATAACTACCATGACAAGGTCTTTATTCATCCCTCTTTCCCTCAGGTCCATCCTTATCATTTCCTTCCATGTTTTCCTTGGCGTTCCCCTGTGTACTGGACCTGCTACCTCAACTGTTCTACATCTACTAACCCAAGAACTCTCATCCATTCTTTAAACGTGGCCATAACTACCATGACAAGGTCTTTATTCATCCCTCTTTCCCTCAGGTCCATTTTTATCACTTTCTTTCCATGTTTTCCTTGCCTTCCCCTGTGTACTGGACCTGCTACCTCAACTGTTCTACATCTACTAACCCAAGAACTCTCATCCATTCTTTAAACGTGGCCATAACTACCATGACAGTCTCCTGTTCTGTGCACATCTCCCTATACTGTCCAGATTTGATCTTCCTCTAAGGTCATCAGATTAAGCCTGTCTTTAAGACTAACATTATACATCCATGACAAGGTCTTTATTCATCCCTCTTTCCCTCAGGTCCATTTTTATCACTTCCTTCCATGTTTTCCTTGACCTTCCTTTGTGTACTGGACCTGCTACCTCAACTGTTCTACATCTACTAACCCAAGAACTCTTATCCATTTTTTCAGCATGGTCATAACATTGACGTCTTCACTTCTGCAAACATCTCCCTCTACTGTCCAGATTTGATCTTACTCTAAGGTCATCAGATCTAAGCCTGTCTTTAAGATTCAAATTACAAATCACATCATTCTCATATCATTTTCTTTCCATGCAACGCATATCCTCAACCTCCACTGTCCACGTTTCACTTCCATACGTCATCACACTGCACACACGTCTGATAGACTCTTCCCTTGGTTGACAACTTTTTAAAGTTACTCATTCAATTTGTTGCGTGTTGTAATTTTCAAAATTCTTCTTTTTTTTTTGTCTTCTTCTCCTTCCAGATTGGTGCTATTATTTTGACCCCAACGCGTGAACTTGCCATTCAAATTGAAGAAGTTTTGCAAATATTCCTGAAACGCCTTCCGCAATTTACTTCTTCCATTTTAATTGGAGGTACAAACGTTCAGGCGGACATCGAGAAATTCAGTAAAAATGGGTTGGTTGCTTTAAGTTTCTTTTCTTTTTTAAACTTAAAATAAAAAAAATTTAAGTTTAAAAATTTTTTTTCAAGTTTTCAAGTCTCATTTCTAACCATATTCCGTTTGTTCTAAGTTATCTCCCTTTGACTGTCCGTATTACAATAACGGCCCACACGTAAATTTAAAATTAAAAATGTAATAAATAAAAAAAAGTTAATAAATCAAATAAAATAAAAATAATAAAATTATAATAATTAGTATATAAATAAATAAATGTTAATAAGATGATAACTTTAGCTGAATAATTATATAATTAAATTTTGACATTTTCTGCGTTCCTACTTCCAATCCTCTGCGGCAGTGTTTCAACAGTTTGATTCCGTTTTTTTCCCATCAGTGCATCTCGTTTTTTCGACCCTTTCGGTCTTTAATTGGTGTCTTTTGATAATGAAAGTTTTTCTTTCGAAAATTTAAGATTACCTTGTGCCGGAACTTTTTATTTACCTGACAGTATTTACTGTCCTGGTATTTAATCTGTTTTTACGTGAAATATTAATAAATCGTTTTGAGATTCCATTCTCGTTTTCTCTCCTCGTTTGTTTCTGTTCACCCTCTCCACCTTCCGGTACCTACATCGCATTGCTACAGCCTCGGATTACAAACCTGCACTTATTTTTTTTTTACTTTTTAAAAACAAATTTTATTTCCTTTTTTTTCTTTTTGTCTTTTGTCAAAATTTAATTTAGTAATTCAATTTATAAAAGGAGGCGTCCAATTTTCTATGTTAAATGGTTCCTCTTAATTTTTTTTAACCAAAATAATCTAGTTTAAGCTTTTTCAGAGTTTTGAGGTTAGAGTTATGTGTATATGTTTATCTATCTGTATGTACAGGATTCACTCCTAAACTAATTAACCGATCATTATGAATTTTTAAACAGCTTCTAGGCATAATGGGTCGTAATGTGGGTTATATTTAGTTTAATTTAGTTACACCTAATATATCTCTATATAAAGTTAGGTATGTGTATATGTTTGTATGTACAGGATTCACTCCTAAACTAATTAACCGATCATTATGAATTTTAGAACACAGCTGCTAGGCGTAAGGGGTCGTAATGTGGGTTATATTTAGTTTAATTTAGTTACACCTAATATATCTCTATATAAAATTAGGTATGTGTATATGTTTATATATTTGTATGTACAGGATTCACTCCTAAACTAATTAATGAATTTTGAAACACAGCTGCTAGGCGTAAGGGGCCGTAATGTGGACTATATTTAGTTTAATTTAATTATTGAACTTATTATGAATTATGTATTTTCAGCAACAGAGTGAGTAACTTGGGTACATAATTTATTTTTTTCAAACTTTACCATTTAGAGAGAAGGGGAGCCATTGAGACCATGCCATACTCCCCAAAGAAAAAAACCCCTTAAAATTAATAACTAATGCTATATTTATTGCTCATACCTGTCCTGGGACGGGTATTCTACTAGTTGAGCACTCTGTAATTATTTCTTCATACACATTATAATATACTAGACCACCCGTGACCCGTTGGGTCAGTTTGTTATATTAGCTATGGAATTCATGTATGAGCGTGACACTTGTGGCATAAAGAAAATAGGTTTTTTTTACATAACAGAAGCATTTCTATGAAAGTATATTAAAATGAAAAAAGAATATAGATAGATTTCTATGAGTCGTTCTGTTTATTATAATTGTTTTTTTTTTAAATTACAGTTACTGAATTATAAGTGGTTGGTTAGGGCGATTTGAGAAAGGAAGGGGGTACAGCAGGCTTTCTCGCGTACGTAACGAAAACAGGGAGTAGGAGTGGTGAAATCTATGAGAGGGAAAGTGGGAGGTGGTTTCGTTCACCGACCGCTAGTATGGCTGATATTAATAATGAGTGTTGTTTTTTTGTTTGTTTGTTTTTGTTTTTTAAAAGGGAGGAGTTTTTTTGAAACTGCGACAGACTTTACGAAGTCCTCCCGTTGAATGTTTTTAGCCGTGAAGAAAACAAATAAACTATTTGATGAAATTAAATGAAATTGTTTAAAAATTTCCAGAATGAAAAATTTCATGCGTTCGTTAATCATAATAGAGAATAACGGAATTGGAATAACAGATTGAAGACGATGCTATTTACGCATGCGCAACCGGATGTTGAAAACCGGAAAGCTGAAAGCTGATTGCAAACATACAAGAACAATAGACTTTTAGTATTATATAGATAATATTTTTACAAACAACACTATACATAAATTCGATTTGCCATCGATACCTGTGGTTTCATGAAAATACTGGAAATCCTACCTGTTGAGCTAAAGAATACCAAATATACCTGTTTGCATTGCCAATGATCTGAGAAGTGATTATTCAACACATTTGGTAGCTCTCTGCTGTCTCAGAGGTAAAAACATGTATACACACACACATATATCATTGAATATGATAGTCATTTTGTATTTATTTTATATGCCGATTTATTTTTTCGAGAATTCTAAAACTTACATAACTCATTATCTAAGTTGACTTATGTGAGTTAGAATTTTGGAAAGAATGATCACCAGACCAAATAGACACAAAATCTTATTCAATGAAATATGCTTGAATGAACAACTGCTATCTAACTACACACTGTGTCCCACTCGTGGGTTGAGCTCTCTAGTATCTTTATAATTCTTTGTTAAATGTTTCTAACTCACAGCAGTTATTGATATCTCATTACTCAACCCGAAGCAAGAGCGGAACAAGGATTGAACCCCAACTCTTTCTGATCGATAGTAATCACTGAACAACAATTTTCTAAACTTATGATCCAGCGTAAATATTTTCTGTTTTTTTTGTTCAATTTGCAAATTTACTTTTCTGTTTTTTTTGTTCAATTTGCAAATTTACTTTTCTGTTTTTCATTTTTAACAGAAGTCATATCATAGTCGGAACCCCCGGTCGACTGGAAGACATTTTGAATCGACAAAATTCATCTTCCGTGAACTTTGCCAATTGTGTGAAATCCCTTGTAAGTGTTCATAATATTTTTACTGGCTGGAAAACTTGATTGGATGAGAAGAGGTCGTGACTTTAATCTTCAAAATAATAATTTTTTTTTCGTTTCTTTTGCAATTGTTTGTCTCTCTCTCTCTCTCTCTCTCTCTCTCTCTCTCTCTCTCTCTCTCTCTCTCTCTCTCTCTCTTTCTCTTTCTCTCTTTCTCTCTCTCTCTCTTTCTCTCTCTCTCTCTTTCTCTCTCTCTTTCTCTCTCTCTTCTCTCTCTCTTTCTCTCTCTCTTTCTCTCTCTCTCTCTTTCTTTCTCTCTTTCTTTCTCTCTCTCTCTTTCTTTCTCTCTCTCTTTCTTTCTCTCTCTCTCTCTCTCTCTCTCTCTCTCTCTCTCTCTCTCTCTCTCTCTCTCTCTCTCTCTCTCTCTCTCTCCTTTTCATTTCATCTCCTTCATCCTCTCACTCTCCCCTCATCTTTTTTTTTTTGTTGAATCTATTAATTTAATTAAAAATAAAAACAACTTTGTTCTCTCAATTTAAATAATTTGGGACGATTAAAAATGGTTTTTAGGTGAAAAGAAACTTTGTTCCCGCAGTTTAACAATTTATTCAGAAACTTTAGTTCGCACGCACGCAATTTCCTCGTATCTCACGCGTACTTGTTCTATCTTCCGATATTGACCACTTCTACCTCATTATTTAAAACACCACGTATTGATGATAGCAATACAATTAACAAATCCCCATCCTTCACTGTAGAGGTACCCAGATACCGGAAAGCTTTTTACTGTCTTTCCTTGAACCGCTTGCCTTTGGAATTTCCTCGCTGCTCCCTGTTTCCCTGGTTGTACCAACATGCAGATATTTAAATGTAATGTGAACAAGCATCTCGCTGCACAACTCCCCACTTAGGCTGCCCCTATTAATTCTGGTCCATAGTTCACAGTAACCCTTTACATCCCAGTGGCAATGTGCCCCCTTGTTTGGGGTGGATATAAGTAGTAATTATAAAAAAAAAAAATGTGTGGTTGGAAAGAGTTCTAGATCTCCCTTTTTGTTTCATTTTACTTCAGTTGAAGTTCTCAGAAATCAATCGGCTAACACTTGGTATCTATATGAGATACATAGATATTCCTCAAAAGTTGAGTTAGTAAAAAAGTTAAGAGCATTAATTTTCTTCTCCCCAATTGACCAGTTGATTATGGTATAGTATATCTTTCTTATGGTTTCTTGGTCTTACTGGACTCCATGACAAGAATTCATCTAGTCTGGTGGAGTATCCAGCTAAGTGTTGTTACTTCAGGTAACATTACTTGGAGAAGGTGCAACATTTCTCGTATGAGCCAGTGTATAGCGGTGTCGAGGGGATCTTATTTGGGCTCCAAATATTGTTATTTTGAACATTTGGTCAGGGTTTACTTGTAGGGTTAAGTATCCTCATGGCAGGTTGTCCTGACAAACCCTTGTACAGAGAGACCGAAGACACTCGAAGATGGTGTCTAGTAGGTAATTCAAACTCTATATATTTGACCCCTTTTTATTTCATTTTACTTCAGTCGAAGTTCTCAGAAATCAAGGGGCCCCTTTCTGGGGTTAACACTTGATCTCTATATGCGATACATAGATATTCGAATATTCTATTAAAGTTCTCTTTTATTTCTCAAACGTTGAGTTAGTAAAAAAGTTAAGAACATTAATTTTCCTCTCCCCAATTGACCAGTTGATTATGATATAGTAAATATTTATTATGGTTTCTTGGTCTTACCGGATTCCAGGACAAGAATCTATGTAGTCTGGTATAAGCTAGCTGCTAGTGGTTCTTAACCTGTGGGGAATTCCTCACTGGTGGGGAATGGCGGAGTTGCCAAGTGGGGAATGACCAGTCGGACAGAAGAACCACTGCTTCAAAATTTAATACATTACATCCAAATGTTGACTTACTTTGATAATTTTTTTTGAATTGAAGGCAAACTGCTTGAAGAAAATGAGAATGGACAGGGCGGAAAATTTCAAATTGAGTCAAAAGCAATATCACACTACTGGTTGCATTCCCCTCTACGTACCTGTGCGAGTCGGCGTTTTCGAGCATGGTTGAGATGAAAAACAAATCGCAAAACCGCCTGATTGACCTTGAATCTGATTTGCGCTGCGCTATTTCAAAGGTGGAACCGAACATTGAGGCAAAACAAATGCAAAAGTCTCATTAACCTGTATGCGTCTAGTGCTAGTGTTACATTTTTTGTATGCTTTTTATAGGCCAAATATATTTAGAAAAAACATAACAAATCTTTTCGTATGTATTTATTTCTATGTGATAACTGTGGTGGGAATGGAGAGCTGGCTCACTAAATAGTGGGGAATTGGAGAAAAAAGGTTAAGAACCACTGAGCTAGCATGTAGCCATACCGAGGTGATTTTATTTGGGCTTAGAATACTATCTTATTTTTAAATATTTGGTCAGGGTTTACTTGTAGGGAGGGTATCTGCATGTCAGGTTGTTGTGAGACCATAGCCACTCGAGGACAGTGTCTATAAGGCATTACAGTTCTCCCCTCTCTATATTGTTTCATTTTACTTCAGTTAAAGTTCTCAGAAATTAAGGGGCCCATTTCCTACATAGATATTCCATTAAAGTTCTCCTTTACATGTCAAACGTTGAGTTAGTAAAGAAGTTAAAAACATTAATTTTCCTCTCCCCAATTGACCAGTTAATTATAATATAGTATATCTGTCTATTGGTCTTACCGGATTTCAGGACAAGAATTCATCTAGTCTGGTGGAGTATCCAGCTAAGTGTTGTTACTTGAGGTAACATAACTAGCAGAACGTGCACTATTCCTCGTATGAGCAAGTGTATAGCCGCGCTGAGGGGATCTTATTTGGGCTTCGAATACTATGTTATTTTGAATATTTGGTCAGGGTTTCCTTGTAGGGTGAAGTATCCTCATGTCAGGTTGTCCCGACAAACCCTTGTACAGAGAGACCGAAGACACTCGAGGATGGTGTCTAGTAGGTAATTCAAACCCCCCCCCCCCCCCCGTAGGTAATTCAAACTCCCTAGTAGGTAATTCAAACTCCCCTAGACATATGTGTATGTATATATGAAAGCTGAATTTAGGTAAAATAAAAGTAGAAACATTTATTTAAGAAATTCAAGGATTATTGAAAAAACTTTATATTTTATTATCTTTCAAAACATTTTTTAAATTTCACTTTCGATTTTAGGAGGTTTTCGTCATGGACGAAGCAGATCGATTGCTTGAAATTGGATTTGAGGCCACGTGAGTAAAATGTTTCTTTTTTTTTTTTTTTTTCTTCTTTTTTTTTTTTTTTTTGGAGATGCTAGAAATTTGAAAGTTAATGAAAAAATATGTGAAACATTTTTGATATTCATGAAAAAAAAAACAGGAATTTGTTAATTGTTTGCCGATTTTATGTTGATTGTAAAATTTCACGAGAGAAAAAAAAAAGTGACCTGTTGGGTCACCCATTGAGCTCGGTTAGAGTGTTTGAATCAGAATTTGCTGAGCCAGTTAAATATTTGGTCAGCCAAAAAGTTTAAGTGGATATTAATGCAATTCATTTTCCATGTTCGATTTTGAAATCTTAAGAATGTCTGCGATTTGTCTTGTTGTCAACTTTGGCTTTCACTTGGTCACTGTCGATCATCTTTGGTCGGCCAGAGCAAGGAGCATCTCTCGCTGAAAATTATTTTTTTTCGGAATCGAGCAAACCATTTCTGCCGCACCTATTTTGTGATGGCATTCTACCAATACACATGGAATATCTTTATGCAAGTTTCTGTAGCTTTTTTTTGCTTTTCTGTAGTAAAAGAAGCATCAGATGTCAGTAATGCTCTGTTTGATCTTCCATTTCAAGGCCTGAAATACAAGCAAAAATGTAAGAACTCCTCTGCTTGGAGGCTTATTACACACGAACGTCAACATACTCGCTACACCAAATACAGGGTTTGAAGAATAGGAATATAAAACGATCTTTAGTAGGACGGAAAGATAGCTTGCTCTTGTTCTGTCAGCCATGACTGGGAGAAGTCTTCAGTAATTCGCAATTCCTCGTATCGTCCACACCGCAAGGACCCGTGGCACAGTGGATATAGTACTAAGTAAAATTCAGTTCTAAGTGATAGTCATCTGAAGGTTGAAGGTTCAATCCTCGGTGCGGGCGATACGAAGAATTGCGAATTACTGAAAACTTCTCTCAGTCATGGCTGATAGAACAGGATCATGCTACCCCCGTGGATTAAAAAAGAGTTTCCGTTTAAAATTCCATCCAGATTTCCGACTTCGACAGAAATATTCCCGAGTTCGAAGAGATACACCTGAAGAAGGCCGGAGGTTACAGCGGCCGAAACGTTGTGATGATAACACTCAAGATGAGAAATGTAGTCCGAATAACCAAAATTATACAATAAATTTGTTTCGATTGATGTCCCCTTATTTCCTCCACCCCATCCAATTAATGCAGAGCCCATCCTTTGTCCCTACTCTAAAAATTGAATCTTATAAAACGTAAAAAGTAGCAAGAACAAAAAAGTCAATATCTTGTTATGGGTGTAAACGGTTCCTCATTTAATTCTGGTCAATCCCGGTTCTTCCTGTTCGTAGTATGTATAGAATTACATTCACCTGAAGAAGGCCGGAGGTTACAGCGGCCGAAACGTTGTGATGATAACAGCCAAGATGAGAAATATAGTCCGAATAACCAAAATTATACAAATTATCAATCCTCATCTCAAAAATTCAGAAATGTAAAAATTTTAGATGTTTTACTACATATTTAAATGTAAATCCACTAAGGGATTGACCTATGACCTTTTTTACAACTTTTTCATCAGCGAGTTGACCGAAAGAACAAGCGCATGCTAATGCTACCTCCGTGGATTAAAAAAGAGTTTCCGTTTAAAATTCCGTTCAGATTTCCGACTTCGACAGAAATATTCCCGAGTTCGAAGAGATACACCTGAAGAAGGCCGGAGGTTACAACAGCTGAAATGTTGTGATGATAAAAACACTCAAGATGAGAAATGTAGTTCGAATAACCAAATTTATACATACAACTAGTTAGTTTTGAAGTCAATTTCTAAAAGCTGTCCAACACATGCCAACATGTAAAATGGACGTTAAACCGATGATGATGATCATCATCTCATCTTTAGTATAATAATAGATGACTGTTTTGGATGCATCACCTAATGTTTTCTTTCAAATTAACGAGGATATATAAAAAAAACAAATAGGCAAATTTTGTACTATATATACCCTTAAACTGCATCCAGTAGTGAGGCCTCAATTTGTTGCTCGCAAGTCCATTCCATGTTTGGGTTAAATAGAATCAATCATTTGCAAACAATTTCTATACAACCATGGCAAATGTGTATACCACTGTCGATGAAAGGAAGAGTCTACCGAGCATGTGTACACAGTGTGATGATGTATAGAAGTGAAACCTGGGGGTTGAGGACATGCGTTGCATGAAGAGAAATGATAATAATTTTGGTTATTCGGTCTACATTTCTCATCTTGAGTGTTATCATCACAACGTTTCGGCCGCTGTAACCTCCGGCCTTATTCAGGTGTATCTCTTCGAACTCGGGAATATTTCTGTCGAACTCGGGGAATCTGGACGGAATTTCAAACAGAACCCTTTATTTAATCCACGGGGGTAGCATGCTCTTGTTCCGTCAGCCATGACTGGGAGGAGTCTTCGGTAATTCGCAATTGTTCGTATCGCTCGCACCGAGGATTGAACCTTCTCCCATATAATATGATGTCTTAAAGATAGGCTTAGATCTGATAACCTCAGAGGAAGATTAAATCTGGAATGTTTAAGGAAATGTGTGCAGAATAGGAGGCTTTGATAATATGGCCACATTAAAAGAATGGATGAGAGTTCTTGGGTTAGTAGATGTAGAACAGTTGAGGTAGCAGGGTCAGTTGGGAGGGGAAGGCCAAGAAAAACATGGAAGGAAGTGATAAGAATTAGGTACTACTCCAGATGAAGCGCCTAATTTCCGTGACTGCTCGGCGGCAACGATCGGGCAGGTCGCGGAAGCGCCCGAGACCTGCCGAGACGAAAACGAGGCTGAAGCAGAGCTGACCGATCAGGTTGCTGCCAATCGTCTGCACTCAGCACAACAAAACAAGCGGTAGCAAGACCTTTCTAACCAGCCGCAAACGTATCCGTAAACCCTGACCCTCGACGAGAAAATATATGAAATTCCCCCCCCCAAAAAAAATATACAAAAAAAAGTTGCCTAAATATCCTAAGAAAAATAACATACTTCTTTGCTTTGTTAGAAAAAAAAGACAAAAAAAAAGTTGCCTAAATATCGTAAAAGAAATAGCATTTATTTCTTTGATTTATGTAAAAAAAAAAAAGACCAAAAAAAAATTAAAATGGATCATTTGGCCCACGAAAAAAATTAAGAAAAAAAAAAGTTTATTTATAGTTCTTCAGCTATGGTTTGTTCATTTTTTTTTTCAAATATATCTATTTTTTTCTTTTGTATTCTTCGTCTTATATTGTCGTCTGCCACTCTTCCATTTTACGACTTTCAGTTTTGCTTCAGCCTCGTTTTCGTCTCGTCAGCTCTCGGGCGCTTCCGTGACCTGCCCGATCGTTGTCGCTGAGCAGTCACGGAAATTAGGCGCTTCATCTGGAGTAGTACCAAGAATTGACTTGATAGATAGATGGGATAAATAAAAACCTGGTCAGAGATAGATTAGTTTGGAAGTCAATTTCTTTAAGCCTTCCAATCCGTGCTAGCATATAAAATGGACGTTAAAGCGAATATGATGATAATGGTATTTTTTTAAACATTTATTTTCCAGATTGAACACAATTTTGAGCTTTCTTCCGAAGCAACGGCGGACGGGGTTGTTTTCAGCCACCCAAACAAATGAAGTTGAGAACTTGATCCGTGCTGGTATGAGGAATCCGGTGCGAATTTGCGTGAAGGAAAAGCAGACGATGGCGAATGTGATCCAGAAGATTCCCAGCTCCTTAACCATTCATTATTTGGTAGGTTTTTTTTTTTTGTTTTTATTTATTTATTTAACATATTTCACCCCAAGCAAGGCAGGCCGCCATTGTAGACGTAAGGGGTTACTGAGATTTAGGGTGTAGGTTTTGGGTGTGACCCCAAATTGGGAGCAGTGTAGCAAGATGTCTGTTTACATTAGTTTTAAACCTCTGCATGTCGGTACTATCGGGGGGGAAACCGGGAGCATGAAAGGAGTTCCAGAGGTCGGCAGCGCGAGGAAAGAAGCTATTGGAGTAAAAAACTCTCCGGCATCTGGGGACCTCCACAGTGAATGGATGGGATTCAGCTGATTGTCCGGTTGTTCTAGTGTATTTGCGTCGAGGGGGCACCGGAGTAGCCAGTTCATCGGAGCACAATCCATTGAAGTAATTGTAAAACAAGCACAAGGATGCATCATTGTGGCGATGGGACAGGGGCTAGAGCTTGGTGGATAGTGATAGACCTATTAAGTTGGTGATTTTTTAGGGACCTTGTCTAAGAGGGAGAGACAATTGAATGATGCACCAGCTCAGATGTGGCAACAATACTTCATGCATGGGTGGATATTGGCTTTGTAGAGATACAGGATAATGTCAGGTGTGAAGAATTTACTAGCACAGTAGAGGGAGCCCACCTTCTTTGCGGCAGTCTTTGCAATTTTTTTGGTTTAATCTTAATTTGTTAATTTTAAGAATCCATCAAGCATTCTTAAGTTTATTTCTTGGTTTTGAAGTCTTATGTGTACCATTTTGGGTACCAAAGATGCTTAGGAAACCTGCTAACGGTCACTGTATAACTAGGTTGAGCCTGGCTGAACTCGTCCCTACTCTCCAAACTTGACCACAGCGGAATTCGTCCTTTTACAGTTTTACGGTGTAAAGGTTAAGGTCGCATAGCCTGGACGCGCACGAGTGTCGTTGCCTACATCGCACACTGCCCATGGCCGTAGCGGCGGTGATTTGTTAAGAATCACCGTGTCTAGGACACAGCATATGGAAGGCGGAGCCCATCCCTCTCCTTCCGCTGCCTTGAACCTTCCCTGAGTTTTAGTCAGGTACCCATTTACTGCTGGGTGGACAGAGGGAGTTTTCAGACCCGAAAATTTGCATGCCGTGAGTGGGATCGAACCCGGGTCGTCCAGCCCAAAGACAAGTGCTATAACCACTCGTCCACAAGCCCTCCCTAATTTTACGGTGTAGCGCATCATAAACAGACTATGGTTGTCGAGGAAGTGACGGGGGCCTATTACCTCACTCGTCTCAACGTCGATCGGTTGGAATACAAATCTGTCGAGAAGACCGCCATATTTTAATCGCTTGCTGTTTTCTGCTGACACTGCATGTCCAGGGTTTGTTACTGATTCTGTATCTGATGAGGGCGCAAAGTGGCAACACTAATCGCATCCTATATTAGCGATTTCTTTAAATACGAAAAAAATAAGCTTATTCAATCATTATAAAATTGACCGATACTTATTTATAAAGAAATTTAAATATTAAAAAAAATAATTAGTCAACGTATTTAAATCTGAACAGTAGACAAACTGTCATCTATAATTATAATCATGTTTAATTATAAAGGATGTGGTTAAAATTGGTTATTGGTCTTAACTAGTATTTTGGTTCGGAAATAAAATTGTTATTTACTTTAAAGTTTATTTTATCTACACTTGGATCTAAGGCCGAAAGATAAATTATGAAAAAATCTTATCTTCAATTCGATGTGTGAAAGTTGTTTATTCTTTGTATTTTTTTTTCTTTAAATTTTTTTTTCTTTCACATTATTTTATTTTTAATTTTTTTTATTCTTTGAATGTTTTATTCTTTTAATGTTTTTTTCTTTGACATTTTTTTCTTTGAAATTTTTTTCTTTGAATTTTATTTTTTTATGTTTTAATTTTTTTTTTTATCTCTGACAGTTTTTTTCTTTGACAGTTTTTTTTTCTTTGAATTTTTTTTTTTTTACATTTAAAAAAAGTTTTTTTTTCTTTTACATTTTTTTTCATAGTTTATTCTTCTACTCATCACTATTATTTTAAATTTTTTTCTTATAATGGTATTTTTTTTTCTTATGATTATGATTATATTTTTTAGTTATATTGTGATATCTTTGGATATTTGTGTATTCTTTAAATTTTTTTTTCTTTCACATTTTTTCTTTCACATTTTTTTATTTTTAAATTTTTTTATTCTTTGAATGTTTTTTTCTTTCACATTTTTTTTGCTTTTACATTTTTTTTCATAGTTTATTCTTCTACTCATCACTATTATTTTAAATATTTTTCTTATAATGGTATTTTTTTTTCTTATAATTATGATTATATTTTTTAGTTATATTGTGATATCTTTGGATATTTGTGTATTCTTTAAATTTTTTTTTCTTTGACATTTTTTTATTTTTAAATTTTTTATTCTTTGAATGTTTTTTTCTTTGACATTTTTTTTCTTTCACATTTTTTTTTTCTTTCACATTTTTTTGCTTTGACATTTTTTTTCTTTTACATTTTTTTTCATAGTTTATTCTTCTACTAATCACTATTATTTTAAATATTTTTCTTATAATGGTATTTTTTTTCTAATAATTATGATTATATTTTTGAGTTATATTGTGATATCTTTGGATATTTGTGTATTCTCTATTATCAACTTTTTATCTTCTAATTATTATTTTTTATTTTTTTATTGTACCTTTCACTCTATCTTGTTTGCTTTTTTAATTTTGTAAATTTTATTTATTTCTTAATTTATTTATTCTTGTATTTATCTTCTTTTATTATCCATTAATTTATTATTTCTCCATTAATTATTATATAATATTTTATTCTATACTAGCAGGGCTACCCGGCGTTGTCCGGGGCGATTTAAAAAAAAAAAAAAAAAAAAAAAAAAAAAATGAAAAATTAAGTAGTGTGTGTAAATCTTTATAACTAAAACTTCTATCTCTATATTCACTTTTATTCTTCCCATAATGCATTGCATCACAACGGCCATGTTTTAAATATTTTTTCATGGGTGTTATATTCTCACTTACCGATGCGTGTCTAAATCATGATTCACCCGAGTTGTCTCATCGTGAACCCAGGTTTTTGCTCGTTTGTGGATACAATCACTCGGACGTCGATGTTTAGTTTTTAATAAAGATTTGTTACAAAGAGAAAAATAGTCAGAGAAAAAATGAGAGCAACAGTTTATGCGTGAGGGAAAGACAGACAAATAGATGGATAGCTTGTCTCGCGGCAGTGTGTCCTCCCCATTGGAGACAGCGCCTTGAACACGTCTTCTCTCCTTAAAGTGTCACCAGAAAAGAGAGAAAATCTCCATCCAAAAAGTCATGTTGTTTTGTCGACTTCTGTCTGGGGTCACCTCTGACCCTTAAGGCGTCACTCAAACTTTTCCATTCAAACAACGACCCTTGTTAAGGGGTCTGTTAAAAATGGGGTTTGGGTGGTACCCTTGAAGTGCCTTTTTATCGAAAAAAAAGATTTCTGCGTGGGTAAAAAAGGTTGAATAATAAAAATTGTTTTGTTTTTTTTTTGTTGCCACTATTTTTTTTTTTTTTTGCCACTATATTTTTTTTTTTGTTGCCACTATTTATTTTTTTGTTGCCACTTTTTTTTTTTTGTTGCCACTATTTTTTTTTTGTTGCCACTATTTTTTTTTTGTTGCCACTATTTTTTTTTTTTTGTTGCCACTATTTTTTTTTTTGTTGCCACTATTTTTTTTTTGTTGCCACTATTTTTTTTTTTGTTGCCACTATATTTTTTGTTTTGTTGCCACTATTTTTTTTTTTGTTGCCACTATTTTTTGTTTTGTTGCCACTATTTTTTTTTTGTTGCCACTATTTACTTTTTTGTTGCCACTATTTTTTTTTTTTGTTGCCACTATTTTTTTTTTTGTTGCCACTATTTTTTTTTTGATGCCACTATTTTTTTGTTGCCACTATATTTTTTGTTTTGTTGCCACTATTTTTTTTTTGTTGCCACTATTTTTTGTTTTGTTGCCACTATTTTTTTTTTTGTTGCCACTATTTTTTTTTTGTTGCCACTATTTTTTTATTTGTTGCCACTATTTTTTTTTGTTGTTGCCACTATATTTTTTGTTTTGTTGCCACTATTTTTTTTTTGTTGCCACTATTTTTTGTTTTGTTGCCACTATTTTTTGTTTTGTTGCCACTATTTTTTTTTTTGTTGCCACTATTTTTTTTTTGTTGCCACTATTTTTTTTTGTTGCCACTATTTTTTTTTTGTTGCCACTATTTTTTTTTGTTGCCACTATTTTTTTTTTGTTGCCACTATTTTGTTTTTTGTTGCCTCTTTTTTTTTTTTGTTGCCACTATTTTTTTTTTTTGCCACTATTTTTTTTTTTGTTGCCACTATTTTTTTTTTGTTGCCACTATTTTTTTTTTTGTTGCCTCTTTTTTTTTTTGTTGCCACTATTTTTTTTTTTGCCACTATTTTTTTTTTTGTTGCCACTATTTTTTTCTTTGTTGCCACTTTTTTTTTTTTTGTTGCCACTATTTTTTTTTTGTTGCCACTATATTTTTTGTTTTGTTGCCACTATTTTTTTTTTTGTTGCCACTATTTTTTTTTTTGTTGCCACTATTTTTTATTTTTGTTGCCACTATCTTTTTTTTTGTTGCCACTATTTTTTTTTTTTGTTGCCACTATTTTTTTTTTTTGCCACTATTTTTTTTTTGTTGCCACTATTTTTTTTTTTGTTGCCTCTTTTTTTTTTTGTTGCCACTATTTTTTTTTTTTGCCACTATTTTTTTTTTTGTTGCCACTATTTTTTTCTTTGTTGCCACTTTTTTTTTTTTTGTTGCCACTATTTTTTTTTTGTTGCCACTATATTTTTTGTTTTGTTGCCACTATTTTTTTTTTTTTGCCACTATTTTTTTTTTTGTTGCCACTATTTTTTATTTTTGTTGCCACTATCTTTTTTTTTTGTTGCCACTATTTTTTTTTTTTGTTGCCACTATTTTTTTTTTGTATCTGAATTCGTTTTATCTTATTGAGATTATTGACGCAAATTTTTTGTTTTACGAAAATAATTTTCTTGTAGATTTCTGATTACGATGAAAAGTTGGATCAACTCGTGCAGTTCCTGCGCGACCACAAGCTGGAAAAAGTGATGATATTCTTTGCTACTTGTATCTCTGTGGATTATTTCTCCGCCGCTCTTTCACAGTAAGTTTTGACATTGGGGAATTTTTTTTGGTCCTCCGATTTATAAAATCGGGGGACTTATGTTTTGAGGCATGTCCGTCCGTCCGTCCGGATTTTTCTCTGCAACCATCCATTGAATTTCTCTGAAATTTTGCATGAAGTTGTAACTTTGGTCAGGTTAGAAAGTGACATTCTCTGATTTTTGAAAAAAAATCTGGTTAGTTCCCCCAGGGGGTCAAAAGGCCCCAAAATGGCAAAAAAATGAAATTTTTTGCCCCGTAACTTTTCATCCATCCATTCAATTTCTCTGAAACTTTCCCAAAATGTGAAGGCAATTGTTCCTAATAGAAAATAAGTATCGCTGACCTTGGGAAAAATGTGGTTTGCGCCCCCAGGGGGGCCAAAAGCCCCCAAAATGGCAAAAAATGACCCTTTTCTCCCATAACGTTTGATCCATCCATTCAATTTTTCTGAAACTTGGCCAAAATGTAGAGGCAACTGTTCTGGATATAAAATGATCATCCTTGACCTCAGAAAAATTCTGGTTCGCGCCCCCAGAGGGTCAAAAGGGGGTCAAAAATGCCCCAAATTGCCCAAATTTATTGCATTTTACACTCGCCACATCAAGTCACATACAGAGGGGGACCACGCACGCGCGGCTTGTTTTCTTTGAACTTAGCTGCATTCGCTAGCCCCGACCCCCATCCTTCACCACCAAGCTCCTCAAACTTGATTGTACATTTTCCAATGATGGGAGTGCGGTAAACAGTATATTACATCCAATTTTTTTTTTCTTTGAACTTAGCTGCATCTGCTAGCCTCGACCCCCATCCTTCACCGCCAAGCTCCTCAATTAAGCTTCGATATATTTTAACCTTTTTGGTCATCCATATGTTTTCCAATACAAAAGCCTGTGACGTCACAGAACCCCTATGCACAAGGTGCACCTTGACCCTTGACCTGAGGTCTCTTCAACGTGGTGGCCCTGTCAACGACTGTGAGAACAGCGCTATTTTCCACTTGGTTGTACGGGTTCACTCGCACTAAATCGCGCAAGCCAAACCAAACGATCGCCCACACATACGTCCACTTCAAAATGCGTCCGGCCTCACAGGGCCATTATCCAACAAAGGCTACAGGAAGTTGCATAAGCGACATACTGAAAGGGGCGTGATGGTATGAGGATGCATGGGTGTCCAAAAAATATTTATTAACCGGTTCGATTTTTGTTCTGCCAGAAATCGAATGGCCTGAGAGTCCACTTATAACATAACGAGCACTTTCTCTGTCTGTCTGTCTGTCCGTCCTGGAGAATTTTTGTAAACAGAAGTGAGAGGGGAGGGGGGCTCGAGTAATTACCATTTAATTAATTAATCTTTTCAAGTCAGCGTTCATAATATTTGTATACCTTTAGAATTAGGAAACTATTATTAATCAATTAAATTACATTAGATAACATTATTAGATTACATATAAACAAAGAAGAACGAAATTTCAAGACGAGGCTGCGATTAGAACGGAAAACGTGTCAAGAATCTTACCTAAACTAATACTATTTCTACAGCCTTATATACCGTTATTAAAAGTCGTTCAGACACTAGACGGGTTTCGTCATTTACATAATACATTCCTTTTAACCTTCAATTAAATTCATATTTACAAATATACACTTATAACTGCTATTATCAAGTTTACATATGTATTTACAATATTTTCCGATAAGGTGATATTAATAAAAATTATTCATACGACTAATTAAAGCCATTTTCTTCATGAACCAGCGTGTTGTCTGCACT
>OY744555.1:11954182-12041682 GCA_963556195.1 Sepiola atlantica
ATATATATATATGTATGTATGTATATAGATATATATATATATGTATGTATGTATGTATATAGATATATATATATATGTATGTATGTATGTATATAGATATATATATATATGTATGTATGTATGTATATAGATATATATATATATGTATGTATGTATATAGATATATATATATATGTATGTATGTATATAGATATATATATATATGTATGTATGTATGTATATAGATATATATATATATATGTATGTATGTATATAGATATATGTATGTATGTATATAGATATATATATATATGTATGTATGTATGTATATAGATATATATATATATGTATGTATGTATGTATGTATATAGATATATATATATATGTATGTATGTATGTATATAGATATATATATATATGTATGTATGTATATAGATATATATATGTATGTATGTATATAGATATATATATGTATGTATGTATATAGATATATATATATATGTATGTATATAGATATATATATATGTATGTATATAGATATATATATATGTATGTATATAGATATATATATATATGTATGTATATAGATATATATATGTATGTATATAGATATATGTATGTATATAGATATATGTATGTATATAGATATATGTATGTATATAGATATATATATGTATGTATATAGATATATATATGTATGTATATAGATATATATATATATGTATGTATGTATATAGATATGTATGTATGTATGTATATATATATGTATGCATGTATGTATTTATATATATATGTATGCATGTATGTATATAGATATATATATATGTATGTATGTATATAGATATATATATATGTATGTATGTATATAGATATATATGTATGCATGTATGTATGTATATATATATGTATGCATGTATGTATGTATATATATATGTATGCATGTATGTATATAGATATATATATATGTATGTATGTATATAGATATATATATATGTATGTATGTATATAGATATATATATATGCATGTATGTATATAGATATATATGTATGCATGTATGTATGTATATATATATATGTATGCATGTATGTATATAGATATATGTATGTATGTATATAGATATATATATATGTATGTATGTATATAGATATATATATATATGTATGTATATAGATATATAAAAATGTATGTATATAGATATATATGTATGTATATAGATATATATGTATGTATGTACAGTATATATATATAGATATGTATATATGTATTTATATATATAGATATGTATGTATGTATATATATAGATATATATAGATATGTATGTGTATATAAAGAAAAATATATATATGTATGTATGTATATATATAGATATGTATGTTTGTATATATATATAGATATATATAGATATGTATGTATATATATAGATATGTATGTTTGTATATATATAGATATGTATGTATGTATATATATAGATATGTACGTATATATATAGATATGTATGTATGTATGTATGTATATATATACATACATACATATATATGTATATATAGATATATATGTATGTATGTATCTATATACATACATATATATGTATAGATATATATGTATGTATGTATATATATAGATATGTATGTGTATATATATATATAGATATATATATATGTATGTATGTATATATATAGATTTAGATTCTTCACTTAAAAGATAGTTTTTCTAGTGAAGACCGGGATTAGGCCAATAAAAATAAGCTCGATGTTACTCAATTCCAGGGTACATTTATATTTGATTTATTGAAGGTTTACCGAAGCATTCCGTTCAGGAGATTATACATCACCACAAAAGACTGTTTATTTCAAAGTATTATTTATTTACGATATACATCAAACTAAAGATGTTTCTTCCTACATGTGTTTCACTACCAAGCAGGTCCTAGCTTGGCAGATCATCAGGGAAATTAAGTACTTGGATTAATAGTTTCAGCAATGTGGTGCTGCCCCAATTAAGGTCACTTAAGAAGAGGACCGAAGAAAAAAAAACAAATAAATAAAGAGAAAAAAATTATTAAAAAAGTTATAAAAAATATGAAAATGTCTAAAAATGGTAGCTTATAATATTTTCTCAGTACTGTTGCTGCTGAGTAAAACAGCAAACAAGATTGGTCCCAAAAAAAACAAACAATGTGTTAGAATACCTCGTCGGGCGGCACAACGATGAAAAGACATACCCCCCCCCCCCCAGACGAAAACAAAACATTCAAAATACAGATCACACGTTTACCACTCCAATCTACTGATATATATATATAGAGAGAGAGAGAGAGAGAAATAGAGAGTAGAGGGTAATTTAGCATCAGAGCAGTTTCAACGAAAGAAAAATAAATAATTCAAAGAAGTGTAAAAAAAAAACTTATTTCAACAATTGTTATTTTATTATTTTATCTTTTCATAATTTTATGATTGTGTTATTTTACAACGCGTTTTAAGCCTCATGCGGTTCTCTTCAGATATATTTTCCATTTTCAAATAAAAATTATATCTAAAAAAAAAAAGCCGCACGAGGCTTGAAACGTGTTAAAAAATATAATAATAGGTTTGTATATATGTTACCACCTTCCACACACATTTAAAAAAAAAATGAGATCGTCCAATGGGCAACGTCATTATCATATTCGGTTTAACGTCTGTTTTGCATGTGTTGGACGGCTTTAAGAAATTGACTTCCAAACCAACCTATCTCTAGACAGGTCTTTATTTATCCCTCTTTGCCTCAAGTTCATTCTTATCACTTCCTACCATATTTTCCTTGGCCTTTCCCTGTGAACTGACCCTGCTACCTCAACTGTTCTACATCTACATGATCCAAGAACTTTAATTAAATTAAAGCCGTACAATGCATGCAAGCATGTAAAACGGACGTTAAACCGAATATGATGACGATGACGTTGTTCATTGGACGATCGCATTTTTTTTAAATGCGTGTGAACAAACCAAATGAGGCGTCCCTATTCTACAATTGAACCAAAAAGTTGTCCCATTACTTTCTAGACAGCTGGAACCATAAAAATATTGACCTTCAGCTTCAGTTACTTGTATTTATTTTGGGGGAAAATTTTATTAAAAATGTTTTTTTTTTTTGTAGAATTTTAAAGAAACATTCCATCTCTGCGATTCACGGGAAAATGAGGCACAAAAGAAACAAAATATTTTCGGATTTTCGGAAGAAAACAAGGTTTTATATTTTTTTATTATCATCATTATTATTAATTTATTTATTTAAAAAAAATTTTTTTTTTTACATTTATTTTTAACTATTTTTAAAATATAATGTTTTTTATTTATTTTATTTTGTTTAATTTTTATATTTTTTATATAAAAGATTTTTCATTTTTTTATATATTTTTTTATATATTTCAAAAAAATATTTTTTATTTATGTATTAAAAAAAAATTTTTTGGTTATTTATGTATTTAAAAAAAATTTTTTTGGTTATTTATGTATTAAAAAAAATTTTTTTGGTTATTTATGTATTAAAAAAATTTTTTTTGTTTATTCATGTTTTAAAAAAAAATTTTTTTGCTTATTTATGTATTTAAAAAAAAAATTTTTTGTTTATGTATTTAAAATTTTTGTAATAAAATAATAGGCTAATTCCTATTTCGGTCATAACTAGAAATTATTTAGAGTGAAATGGGTTTCGGTATCATGTTTTTTTCCATCAGCAAAGGAATTGAAAACTCTCCATTTGTAGATGACCTCTCAATAACATCAAGAAACATGTCATCGTTCGAAAGACATATGCAAAAAATAGAGAAGGGCAAATCCGAATGGCTTCCATTTTTTTTTTTTTAAAACAATCTGTCTATTAATTTCTCTAAAAAAACGAAAACGCGTCTGGAAAAAGTAATCACCATCTTTATAAAAAGTTTAGAACGAGGCTAAATCGTTCATAATTTTCTAACTTTTTTCTTTTTTTTGATAGCAAAGAAAAACATTTTGCCATTTTTCTTTTTAATTTTTTTTTTTCTTTAATTTTATTTTTTTTTAATTTTATTTTTTTTAAATTTTATTTTTTTTTAATTTTATTTATTTATTCATTGAAAAATTTAATTTAACTTTTTTTATTTTTATTTTTTTTTAATTTAATTTTATTTTTCAAAATTTTTAATTTAAAAATTTTTTTAAAATTTTATTTTATCTTTAAGTTTTTTTTGATAGCAAAGAAAAACATTTTGCCATTTTTCTTTTTAATTTTTTTTTTTCATTAATTTTATTTTTTTTAATTTAATTTTTTTTTAATTTTATTTATTTATTTTTTGAAAAATTTAATTTAACTTTTTTTTATTTTTATTTTTTTTTAATTTAATTTTATTTTTCAAAATTTTTAATTTAAAAATTTTTTTAAAAATTTTATTTTATCTTTAATTTTTTAATTTCATCCGCAACTACATAATTATTAACTTGAATTATGTGCCCTTCACCATTTTCTCAACTTGTTTATAAAGATGGCAACTATACTTTTACGGCATAGTTTTTTTTTTGGTGTTTCAGTTATAAAAATGAGACTCGCTCTAATTTTGTTGCTTTTAATGTTTTATTTTACTGAATCATGATGTGAATTATTCGCAGAACCCATTTTTTTTCACTCAAAATAATTTAGGTGACTGAAATAGGAATCAACCAAATTAAATATTTTTTTAATCTTGGTGAATATTAAAATTCCACACACAAAACATACATTGATAAATTGAAAAAAATCCACAAAAAAAAATCTCTTCATTTGTTTTTGTTCTTCCGATAGGGGTGTGTTGATGTGTACCGATGTGATGGCCCGTGGAGTGGATATTCCTGAAGTCCATTGGGTTCTGCAATATGATCCTCCAAGTTCAGCCAGGTAAGGATAAGGGATCAGGGTTAGGAATCAGGGTAAGGGAGATCACTTTTAAGACTTAGTTGAATAATCATACCATCCGTGTCACCCAACTTTCGACATAAGGTCACAAACCAAGGTTTTTCAAGCATTGCAATCTTGGGCAAACTTCTTAAACTGTTCCCGGATCTGATATTCCATGGTGATCCTGTCACTTAATAGTCACTCTTTTCCTTCTTTTCCATTGAAGAAACCCAAAATGGCGTAATGCGCTGAAAAAAGATCTTGAAATTTATTAGGATATATAATTTTAAATCTGGACAGATTGATCTGATTTTACAAAGGTTAGCTGGCATGGTTGTTGTGGTTAAGAAGTAACTTGAGATTTACGGTGGTGACAGGGTTGTCAAAATATAAAATGGACAGCGAGAGAAACAGAGGGTTCTTGTTCTGTTCAGACTGCTCACAATATCAAGAGATGAATACCCCCCCGAAATATCAAGAGATGGATAACTCCCCGAAATATCAAGAGATGGATAACCCCCCGAAATATCAAGAGATGGATAACCCCCCGAAATATCAAGAGATGGATAACCCCCCGAAATATCAAGAGATTGATAACCCCCCCAGAAATATCAAGAGATGGATAACCCCCCGAAATATCAAGAGATGGATAACCCCCCGAAATATCAAGAGATGGATAACCCCCCGAAATATCAAGAGATGGATAACCCCCCGAAATATCAAGAGATGGATAACCCCCCGAAATATCAAGAGATGGATAACCCCCCGAAATATCAAGAGATGGATAACCCCCCCGAAATATCAAGAGATGGATAACCCCCCGAAATATCAAGAGATGGATAACCCCCCCGAAATATCAAGAGATGGATAACCCCCCGAAATATAAAGAGATGGATAACCCCCGAAATATCAAGAGATGGATAACCCCCGAAATATCAAGAGATGGATAACCCCCCGAAATATCAAGAGATGGATAACCCCCCCGAAATATCAAGAGATGGATAACCCCCCCGAAATATCAAGAGATGGATAACCCCCCGAAATATCAAGAGATGGATAACCCCCCCGAAATATCAAGAGATGGATAACCCCCCGAAATATCAAGAGATGGATAACCCCCCGAAATATCAAGAGATGGATAACCCCCCGAAATATCAAGAGATGGATAACCCCCCGAAATATCAAGAGATGGATAACCCCCCGAAATATCAAGAGATGGATAACCCCCCCAGAAATATCAAGAGATGGATAACCCCCCGAAATATCAAGAGATGGATAACCCCCCGAAATATCAAGAGATGGATAACCCCCCGAAATATCAAGAGATGGATAACCCCCCGAAATATCAAGAGATGGATAACCCCCCGAAATATCAAGAGATGGATAACCCCCCCGAAATATCAAGAGATGGATAACCCCCCCGAAATATCAAGAGATGGATAACCCCCCGAAATATCAAGAGATGGATAACCCCCGAAATATCAAGAGATGGATAACCCCCCGAAATATCAAGAGATGGATAACCCCCCGAAATATCAAGAGATGGATAACCCCCCCGAAATATCAAGAGATGGATAACCCCCCCAGAAATATCAAGAGATGGATAACCCCCCCGAAATATCAAGAGATAGATAACCCCCGAAATATCAAGAGATGGATAACCCCCCGAAATATCAAGAGATGGATAACCCCCCGAAATATCAAGAGATGGATAACCCCCCGAAATATCAAGAGATGGATAACCCCCCGAAATATCAAGAGATGGATAACCCCCCGAAATATCAAGAGATGGATAACCCCCCGAAATATCAAGAGATGGATAACCCCCCCGAAATATCAAGAGATGGATAACCCCCCGAAATATCAAGAGATGGATAACCCCCCGAAATATCAAGAGATGGATAACCCCCCCGAAATATCAAGAGATGGATAACCCCCCCAGAAATATCAAGAGATGGATAACCCCCCGAAATATCAAGAGATGGATAACCCCCGAAATATCAAGAGATGGATAACCCCCCGAAATATCAAGAGATGGATAACCCCCGGAAATATCAAGAGATGGATAACCCCCCGAAATATCAAGAGATGGATAACCCCCGAAATATCAAGAGATGGATAACCCCCCGAAATATCAAGAGATGGATAACCCCCGAAATATCAAGAGATGGATAACCCCCCGAAATATCAAGAGATGGATAACCCCCCGAAATATCAAGAGATGGATAACCCCCCGAAATATCAAGAGATGGATAACCCCCGAAATATCAAGAGATGGATAACCCCCCGAAATATCAAGAGATGGATAACCCCCGGAAATATCAAGAGATGGATAACCCCCCGAAATATCAAGAGATGGATAACCCCCGAAATATCAAGAGATGGATAACCCCCGGAAATATCAAGAGATGGATAACCCCCGGAAATATCAAGAGATGGATAACCCCCCGAAATATCAAGAGATGGATAACCCCCCGAAATATCAAGAGATGGATAACCCCCGGAAATATCAAGAGATGGATAACCCCCCGAAATATCAAGAGATGGATAACCCCCGGAAATATCAAGAGATGGATAACCCCCCGAAATATCAAGAGATGGATAACCCCCCCGAAATATCAAGAGATGGATAACCCCCCGAAATATCAAGAGATGGATAACCCCCCGAAATATCAAGAGATGGATAACCCCCCGAAATATCAAGAGATGGATAACCCCCCGAAATATCAAGGGATTCTAAGGAATAGGAGAGCGAGAAAGACAAGGGCTTGCAACTGCCTTTATCTAACATATTTTTTAAAACCGATATAAAATTGAATAAAAACCAGTGATCCCAAAATAGAGCATAATCACGTTGACATACCGGTTCCCGTTTGATCACCAAAGTTAAGCAACGTTGAGACTAGCCAGTACCAGATGGGTGACTATTTGGGAATACCAGGCGCTGTATGTGGGAGGACGGTGACAACTCCCTGCAAAAGCTAATGTAGTCATCTCCCCTGACCAGATATACATGCGACTGGGTCTAGGGACTACTCGTGAATTTAATATTCCCTAGAAACTTCCACCTACAGAGGAAGCTGGCTAAACCTGCCCGGGGTGAATACCGTACCTGGTACCAGTGACCCAAAAAGAACTTTGTATGAAGTAGATGTATGAAAAAGTTGTCCCTCAACTTGACCAAGAAAAAACCCGACTTTTTTAAGATAGAAAAAAAATTTTGTAAAAAAAAAAGCTTTAAAAAAAAAAACGAACTAAGATTTATTTTTTACATAAATTTATGCACTTCGATTAATCTCCAGATAGCCGATAATTTTTTAAATTTTATTTTTATAATTCTGGTTTGTTTTGAAATTATCTCATCAAGTCGATGATAATGGTTATCAAATGCCACCCACAAATACCAACGGTTTAGCGGATTCGTCCTGCCAGCCAGCAACACAAAGGGGTTACCACGGCTATCAGTAGAGACCTCCGGATTCCTCCCTGTAAGAACTTCCCTGTAAGAATTGCAAAAACCTAACGTCGTCATCTTCCCTAACCTGGATTGTGAGAAAAATCTATCTTACTAGTCCCCTTTCGGTGGCGATTCATTTGACAGCAGTGAGTGGCAGGTTGGTTAGGGGGAGGGTGTTCCGCCTGGCTTATGACTCTCCTTTCCCCACTTTAATATTGTCTAATGCCCTAAAACATTAAGTTCTGCGCATGTCTGTGTGGGGAACTCTTCATTATTTAAGAAACATGATTCTGGCACTTTTTTAGCATTTTTTTCGACGTCGGTTGCTGAAGTCTATTCGACCAACTAAAAAACGTCTCTGTATAGCAGAGACACACTCTGAACAAAAATACCTGACCCGACAGGAGTGGGTCGCGGATTTAGAATTTGGGCAGAAAAGAGAAAACCCAACTTTTTGAAGATAGAAGAAAAATTTTGTAAAAAAAAAAACTAAGATTTATTTTTTGCATAAATGTATGCACGGTTGATTAATCTCCAGACATTGATAGATAACCGATAATTTTTAAAATTTTATTTTCATAATTCTGGTTTGTTTTGAAATTATCTCATTATGTCGATGATAATGGTTATCAAATGCCACCCACAAATACCAACGGTTTAGCGGATTCGTCCTGCCAGCCAGCAACACAAAGGGGGTTACCACGGCTATCAGTAGATACCTCCGGATTCCTCCGACAAAAACGCAACGCATTTGGTGTCCAGAGTATTTGCTTCACACTTGTACGGATGCCCTAGTAACTACGAAAAAAAATCTGACTTTCGCTATGCAATGTCATACATCCTCCAGCTGGAGGTTTACCCTTTTTCAGGGGCCGTTTATTCATTGGATTTCTTTGTCCTGGGATGCAGTGAATCATTTTAATATTTAGTTTCATTTGTTTGCACAATTTTAAACATACGGTAGACAACTGCCATTATATTCTTCAATTTGCTGATTTTTATTTTTAGGTGATTATTTAAAAATATTTCATATTACCAGTCATCCAACCAGGACTAAGTGATTTTTAGAATAAATTGTAGCGAAATATTTTGTCATATTACCAATAACATGGCACAACAATAACAAATGAAAATTGGTTAGCCCGAAGCAAGTTTGATTTGTCAGCTTAAATGCTATTTGGGTCTGACTTTGAAAATCCGACAAGATAACTTTGTATGTCAGATAGATTGTTATTTTTCTTGTTCAAAATCTTTGTTTTATTTTTTAGTGCATTTGTCCATCGTAGTGGCCGTACTGCCCGAATTGGTAACATCGGTAACTGCGTTGTGTTTCTCGCTCCTTCCGAAGATGCATACATTGAATTTATCGCGATGAATCAAAAGGTAAAGACATAAAAGCTTTTTATTTGCACCTTTTGCCCTTTTTTTATTTGCACCTTTGACCTTTTTTTTATTGCACCTTTGACCTTTTTTTTATTGCACCTTTGACCTTTTTTTTTATTTGCCCCTTTTGCCCTTTTTTTTATTTGCCCCTTTTGCCCATTTTTTTATTTGCCCCTTTTGCCCTTTTTTTTTATTTGCACCTTTTGCCCATTTTTTTATTTGCACCTTTTGCCCATTTTTTCATTTGCACCTTTGACCTTTTTTTTTTATTTGCCCCTTTTGCCCTTTTTTTTATTTGCAACTTTTGCCCATTTTTTATTTGCACCTTTGACCTTTTTTTTTTATTTGCCCCTTTTGCCCTTTTTTTTATTTGCACCTTTTGCCCTTTTTTTTATTTGCACCTTTGACCTTTTTTTTTATTTGCACCTTTTGCCCTTTTTTTTTTATTTGCACCTTTTGCCCTTTTTTTTTATTTGCACCTTTGACCTTTTTTATTTGCCCCTTTTGCCCTTTTTTTTATTTGCACCTTTTGCCCATTTTTTTTATTTGCACCTTTTGCCCATTTTTTTATTTGCACCTTTGACCTTTTTTATTTGCCCCTTTTGCCCTTTTTTTTATTTGCCCCTTTTGCCCTTTTTTTTTATTTGCCCCTTTTGCCCTTTTTTTTATTTGCACCTTTTGCCCATTTTTTTTATTTGCACCTTTTGCCCATTTTTTTATTTGCACCTTTGACTTTTTTATTTGCACCTTTTGCCCTTTTTTTTATTTGCACCTTTTGCCCTTTTTTTTGCACCTTTGACCCTTTTTTGATTTGCACCTTTGACCCGTTTTTGCACGTATGACTGCAGATTTCCGCTTAAATCACGAGAGCCTCTCATGGATGTCAGTTCTTCGCTTTTTTATTGAAATCCATTTTTTTTTTAAATAAGAAAAAGCGTATTCTACCTCTTATGACAGTTCTCTTTGAAAACTGAAAATGTTAACTTTGCCGTGAAGGCTAAAACTTCTAACAATTCATGAACTGATTGGAGTTGTTTAAGAAAAAAGTTGTGCTGCCTCACACAGGGGGCCATGGACACCAGGTTGGGAAATTCCTCTCGATTTTAGTTTTTTTTCCATTCGCTACTCACATCCGTCTCTTGGCCTTTTGGCTAAGATCAAAGTGTTGTATCTGTTCCGATGGATACTGCACCCCATAGACTGGTATTGTCATGGCCTTCGGGGCTTGATTTACGCCGGTCTATGGGTCTGTCCTGTGCAGTTCTAGGAGGTCCACCCACCCAGACTTCGCCTCCCTTCTTTGGGGAGGAGTAAGTTTATTGCTTACTGCCTGAGGCGCCCCTACCGGAGAATGCCGACAGGGCTGCCCAGGCAATTTTTAAACCCCACTTTCCCGACCCGACCTTGGGTCACATCTTACTTGTGGGAGTAAGATAAAAACTGGCCTTGTGCCTAACTCCTGGAGAGGAGTAAATTAATACTCACATCCTTGATAATATTAAATACCGAGTTATTCAATGGCAAAGAAACGGACACAACAGATTTATAAAAATAAGTCGGCACATGTTCGTCTTTGTCCACTGTCCGTTTTTCACAACTTTTTACTGACCATTTTTTTTTCTTTTTTCGGAGTACACTTATCTATCAGGCTGCTAGAGAATTCTGGGGTTTTTGGAAAAAAATTTCAAATATTTTACATTTTAGGAGGGGGATCAGTTTTCAATGTTAATTCAACGTAGACTGATCCCCCTCTTTTTGACCATCTCAATTTTGTTAAAAATCTTTTTCGGTGTACAATTACCTATCATGTCAGTAGATAATTTCGGGTGTTTTGGAAAGAAATTTTAAAAAATTGAGATTTTAAGGCGTACAAAGTTGTGAAAAACGGACTATGGTAAAAGACGAACAAGACTGATCCCCCGTCTTAAAATCTCAATTTAAAAAAAAAATTTTCCAAAGCCCCCGGAATTCTCTCGCGACATGATAGGTAATTGTAAACAGAAGAATAATTTTTAAAATTTGAGATGGTCAAAAAGAGGAGGATCAGTCTACGTTGAATTTACATTGAAAACTGATCCCCCGTCTTAAAATCTCAATTTTTAAAAATTCCTTTCCAAAAACCCCGAAATTCTCTACTGACATGGTAGATAATTGTACACCGAAAAAGATTTTAAAAAAGATTGAGATGGTCAAAAAGAGGGGGATCAGTCTACGTTGAATTAACATTGGAAACTGATCCCCCCCTCCTAAAATGTAAAATATTTAAAACATTTTTCCAAAAACCCCAGAATTCTCTAGCAACCTGATAGATAAGTGTACACCGAAAAAAGAAAAAAAAAATGGTCAGTAAAAAGTTGTGAAAAACGGACAGTGGACAAAGACGAACATGTGCCAATAAGTCTTTCTTTATTGTGTTTATAAGATTGATGTCTCCCAATCTTATTTATTAACAAATTGTGTGTGTGAAAACACAAGCAACACCCGACAAACAAACTCTAAAAAGGCAATTTCATTTTTTGTGCAAAAAATGGCTCCAGATGAGGAAAATGAAAAATTGCAAATGAAAACGTGTACACTCTGTGTGTTTCTCTTAATTTTGACTTTCTTAGTTGAAACTGTTTATGGAAAACGTTGTGCTGCCCTCACACAGGGGGCCATGGCCACCAGGTTGGAAAGTTCATCTTAAGTGCAGTTTTTTTAATTTTCATTGGCAACTCACATCCTTGAATCCTACATGTCCACTTGTGCCTGTTTATATAAAACTACTGAAATAAAGCGTCACATTACGTTATGAATTTAGTCAAAGCTTTTTTTTTTATTAGTTGGCTTTCAGTAAAATAGGATTTTATGTCTTTTTTTCATTGTTGGAAAAACTTCTAAATGCGTAGCGTTAATAGTTTTGGAATTGTTTGTGATTGTTTTCAATTGTTCAAAGTATTTGCTGTTCTTATATTTTGGTATTATTCATTTTTTTAAAAGGTTCCCATGCATAAATATCCGAAAGCAGAAATTGAAACGTCTGTCTTAACAAAGCTGAAACTCGTTTCTCAAAAGGACAGGTAAATTATTTCTCTAAAGGACAAGTAAATAATTTCTCAAAAGGACAAATAAATAATTTCTCTAAAGGACAAATAAATCATTTCTCAAAAAGACAGGTAAATAATTTCTCAAAAGGACAAATAAATCATTTCTCAAAAGGACAAATAAATCATTTCTCAAAAGGACAAGTAAATAATTTCTCAAAAGGACAAATAAATAATTTCTCAAAAGGACAAATAAATAATTTCTCTAAAGGACAAATAAATCATTTCTCTAAAGGACAAATAAATAATTTCTCAAAAGGACAAGTAAATAATTTCTCAAAAGGACAAGTAAATAATTTCTCAAAAGGACAAGTAAATCATTTCTCAAAAAGACAAGTAAATAATTTCTCAAAAGGACAAGTAAATAATTTCTCAAAAGGACAAATAAATAATTTCTCTAAAGGACAAGTAAATAATTTCTCTCTCTCTTATATGTATACATTCAATTAGAATCTGATACTTTTTCTGATGAAAAGAAATTGGGTGCTTATGTATCGTAGTGGCGAAAAAAAATATTTTTATCTTCAATTCTGAACAGTCAAATAATGGGGAGATAACTCAAGATTTTCAACCACGGTTTACCTTGGACATGGATTTTACTATTGTAATTAATGTAAAATAAAGTTAAACCAATGTATACGTAAAAGTATACTTTAGGAATAAAACAATCACAACGCTTTATGGTATTCGGCATCAATGAAAAATAAAATGATTTATTCAAATAAATAATTATCAAAGAAAAACGAAAAAATAGAAAAATACGTAAATGGAAGGAAAAATAACAGGAAACAAAGAAAAATAAAGTTTTTGAAATAAATGACAGTTTTACACTGGGTAAAATTCACCAATTTGTTTGAAAATAGTTCCCAGTGCAGTTCCCTACTTCCGGTTAAATATAAAATATCTTGCAAGTTCAGAGTTTTAAAATCTATTTTAAGATAAACGGTTGTTGAAAACTTTGAGTTATCTCCCCTTTATTTGACTCTTCAAAATGAAAAATAAACATTTTTTTTCGGCCCTACGATACATAAGCAGCAGAAATTGTTTTTTTGTTCACGCAGATATTGAAACTCATTTGTTGAAACTTTTTCAAATCATCACATAAATTAGACATCTCATTTACGCTGGCAAGTACGATTTCTTTCTATTTGATAAAAACATCTGATCAGATATCATGTGTGTAAATACAAATAAATGTGATTTGTAAAGTTAAAAAAATAAAAATCGATTATGTAATAATTTATTTATTATTTCAAATAATTAAAGAATAATGATTGAATAAATATGAATTTCAAAATCTTATTTACAAAAATATAATTTGGCAAAAACAAAAAAAAAACTCCTGCAACTCTGACTAAAAGCTTATCTTCAAGCATCGCTGAACAAAAATTAAAACGAAAACAAGTTTTAAGTTGATGCATTTTTTCTTCATTTATTACAATTAAAGGGAGGTAATAACAATTTTTTCCCAAAGAGTAGCTTCTCTTTGAAGCATTAAAAAGTCTTAGGGTCCTGGATATGACTTTAAAAGACATTCATTGGTGATGCCTCCATTTGGGAGCTGTGGGGAATGTGGAGTTGCCCCTTAGTTGCCATTGCTCCCAGGTCCACTCTGGCCCGGAGTGGTAGTACCTGTAAGGGCCCCATCTATGGGTCAAATAGAACCTACTGGCACTACCAAATCAGGCTGTCTGAAGTTATTGACTTCCTGACTCAAAATGCACCAAACATTGATGTTTTATTGTTTTTTTCTTTGCAAAATTCAATCATGTTCTGCAAAATCCCAAACAAAAAAACAACAATTTCCCCCCCCCTCTTTTCCCTCTCCTCTTTCACTCAACCAAACACCATGAATAAATATTTGAAGATATAAAGAACTTGAAGCATAAAAACTTTCACCAAAATGACCGGATTCGGCATTAAATAACCCGAAAAGGGTTGATATGCCGTAAAACAAAGCAACCAAACCAAACACCATGAATAAATATTTGAAGATATAAAGAACTTGAAGCAGAAAAACTTTCACCAAAATGATCGGATTCGGCATTAAATAATCTGAAAAGGGTTGATATGCTGTAAAACAAAACAACCAAACCAAAAAGTCTTCGACAATTTTCACGATTAAAATTTTTGGAAACTATTTACATCCAATAATTTTATAAGCATAAATTAAAACAACATTAACGGAACAAAATTTTATAACAATTTGATTAAATCAATAATTTAATGATCAAAGATGCTGTGATAATGAAATTTAACTTAAAAACAAAATTTTTTGCTTTGGTAAAAAAAAAAAAAAATGAAAAATAAAAGTATAAAGTATCCCGGGCAGTACCGACTAGAACAAACAAGTGGCATTCACCCTAGGCCGGGTGAACCAGCTTTCTCCAAAGTAGGAAGTTTCTAGGGTATATCAAATTCAGACGGGGTCTCCATGAAATATATTATAAAATATTAAATTTCACAAAATGTATTATAAAATATTAAATTTCACAAAATGTATTATAAAATATATTATAAAATATTAAATTTCACAAAATATATTATAAAATATATAAAATATTAAATTTCACAAAATATATTCTAAAATATATAAAATATTAAATTTCACAAAATATCTTATAAATTATTAAATTGCACAAAATGTATTATGAAATATTAAATTTCACAAAATGTATTATGAATTATTAAATTGCACAAAATGTATTATGAAATATTAAATTGCACAAAATGTATTATGAAATATTAAATTTCACAAAATGTATTATGAAATATTAAATTGCATGAAATGTATTATGAAATATTAAATTGCACGAAATGTATTATGAAATATTAAATTTCACAAAACCTATTATGAAATATTAAACTTCAAAAAACGTATTATGAAATATTAAACTTCAAAAAACGTATTATGAAATATTAAATTTCACAATGTATTAAATTTTATTAAATATCCGTCACACCTCTGCATTGTATTGCCTTCTAACTATCGCATTTCTTTATTAAATATATTATAAAATATTACATTTCATGAAATGTATTGTAAAATATAAAATAGACTTGATTTTATTTTTCAGGGCAATTTACGAGAAAAGCATGCGAGCGTTTGTGTCATTCGTCCAGTTTTATGCCAAGCATGAGTGCAGTATGATTTTCCGTCTGAAAGGTAAGTGCAAAAAAAAAAGGGGATTTTCTTATCATTTATGTCGGGGATTCCCAAAGTGGACTGCTACGTCTCACCACCATCACACACAGAAGGGGGAGGGACTTGGAAAGATCCAGAATGATTGTCCCTGTCTATTTATCACATCTCGAGAGATGCCTCTGATGGTTTGGAGACACCATCTGTCACACTCTCGGAATCTACACCATCTCGACGTAGATTCACTAGACCAACTCGACAATCAGCTAAATCCCATCCATTCACTGTGGAGGTCCCCAGATGCCGGAGAGTTTTCTACTCCAATAGCTTCTTTCCTTGTGCTGCTGGCCTCTGGAACTCCCTCCCTGCCCCCTGTTTTCCCGACGATACTGACATGCAGAAATTTAAAACTAATGTAAACAGACATCTTGCTGAGCAGCTCCCAATTTAGTCTTGAAAAGACCAAGACTATAAGTAGGAGGAAAACAGTCAGCAGGAAGAGAGTTCCACAAGCCTGCACTTTTTGGAAATAAGCTACTGGAATAGGAAGCTGTATTATATATATATTCTTTTATGGAAATCGCTCCAGACAAGGCATGAAGCCACTTGATGTAAGGAGCTAACAAGAATGAAAGATGATTATCGCAAAGACAAGAGATGCCTATTGACCTTAGTCTTGAAACGACCAAGATTATAGGTAGGAGGAAAACAGTCAGCAGGAAGAGAGTTCCACAAGCCTGTGGTTCTTCGAAAGAAGCTACTGGAATAGGAAGCTGTATTACAATGAGGTATCAAAACAGTGAATTGATGGAGCCCACTAGCCCAACGAGTCAAACGAACTGGAACTCCCAGGTCCACTCTGCCTCCCCTGGAGTAGTGGTAGTACCTGTCAAAGCGCCATCCGTGGGTTAAATAGCATCAATCGTTTACGAAGCAAATTGATCTATGAACCATCTATATACCTGGTGATACCAGATCAGGCTGCCCTGTGGCTCCCTGAGACGAAATTCACCTACATTGACGTTTTTTGTTTTCTTTTTTTTTGTAAAACTTAATTATGTTCTACAAAACCAAAAACAAAAACAACAGCCCCTCTCCCTTTCTCCCTCCCCTTTTTTATTTTTATTTTTCCTACCCTACTCCCGGTCCTGGATATGACCTTAAACTACATCCGATGGTGAGATCCGGCTTACGGATATATAAGAAAATTTAAAGTTACCCAAATATACTTATCCATGTATAAATACAACATTTAATTTCTTAGTTCGATTTTATAAAAAAGGGAGGAAAGGCTAAAAAAAGTCTCTCCCCCCCTCCCCCCCAATAAAAAAGAAAAAAAAACAAAAAAACTCCGGCATTAAATGACCACATAGGTTGATATGCCGCAAAACCAACCAATCCAATCCAATCCATCTATATACAAAACATGTACGGTTTTTGAATAAAAATTACCAGACGAATGTCGATCTAACCCTAACCCTGACGAATGTCGATCTAACCCTAACCCTGACGAATGTCGATCTAACTAAAGCTAACCCTGACGAATGTCGATCTAACTAACCCTAACCCTGACGAATGTCGATCTAACCCTAACCCTGACGAATGTCGATCTAACTAACCCTAACCCATCTACAATTGTATCGAGCACAGTGTTTACAGTTGCCCCTAAATTCCATCTCAACCAGCATCTCTTGTAATAAACAGTGTAAAAATCGATGGTGCTTGTACAGAAAAGCGTCCGTATTAAATTATCAATACCATAAAAAAACAAAAACATTATTATATACTTACGCAGCAGATTTAAATAAGTATCCCCACCAAAAATCTTTCTCATTTATTCATACAGATAAACATGAACATTTTGGTCATTTTGATACAAATTTATTCATCTTCTAAATGTGATTGTAGAAAAAGGAAATGAAAGAAATGAATTTTCCTTTTGACTTGCAATTTAGAAATAGATCACAACTTGTTGAAAATCAAGTCAGTACCTCTGTAGGAACATTTGAACACAAATGCTAAATATTTGTCCAGGAAATAAAACAATATTGCGAAACAGAACTATTTGAATTAAAAACCAATAACAAATAGTTAATTAATAAAATGTCCTTTTGCGAAACAGAACTATTTGAATTTAGTTAGTAAAATGAAGCAGTGATCAAGCTTTTCGTTTCCTTGGCATGATTGACTCTCAGCTCCCACCTTCTAGCATTTAAAAGGTTACAGGGGGGGGGGGGCGGCGGCTGTCTGATTGAAGAAAGATCGGCCTTAATAGTTTTATTTGAACTTAAAAAAAAAATTTTTTTTTTTAAACAAGATTCAGATATACCCCCCCCCCCCCCCCCCAAAAAAAACATGAGAAACAAGAGTAGAAAAAAAATGGTGCTTGTTTAAAGAAGCGTCCGTATTAAATTATCAATACCATAAAAAAACAAAAACAGTATTATATACTTACTCAGCAGATTTAAATAAATATCCTCACCAAAAAGTAGGGAAAATGATCGAGTAGAATTTTAATTAAAAATCAAAATCAGTTTCATCGTATTTTGATGACTGCCATTGATTTATTACTTGTTAATATGACAGACTGAGTTGTCTCCCCCTGAATGTTGTTTTTCGTTCGAATCAATGGCCGAACCCGATTAAACAATATAACGGATTTTTATTTTTTATTACAATTCTACTCGATAGTTTTTGCTAATTTTTGGTGTACAAACCTATTTTTGCTTGATACATAATTATTTCAAAGAGTTTTCCAGTTAATTTAATTGGAACTGCGATCTTCAGCGTTTTTCATATGTACGCTAATCCGTACAAGCACCGAACAATTTTTTTTTTTTTCGCCTATATTTAACAAATTAACAAAAATTATCAATAACACACAAAAAAAAAAACATTATTATATACTTACGCAGCAGATTTAAATAAGTATCGTCACCAAAAAGTATGGAAAATGATCGAGTAGAATTTTTATTATAAGCGATTCAAAGGCCGCCATCACAAGGTAACCGGAGACAAAATCAAGGGAACGTAAGCGCGTTTGGCATAATTGGCTCCGGGTTACCTTAAGATGTCTGCCTTCGAACATGTCAATTGACTGTTCCCGAAAAATGGATTTTTATTTTTAATTAAAATTCTACTCGATCATTTTTCCTACGTTTTGGTGACGATACTTATTCAAATCTGCTGCGTAAGTATGTAATACTGTTTTTTGTTTTTTTGTGGTATTGATAATTTTTATGCGGACGCTTCTCTGTACAAGCGCCAAATCTATAAAGGTAAAAAGTCTTGGAGTGAATTGCTGTGCATCGCCTTCACTCTCTCTCTCGTGTGTGTGTGTGTGTGGGGGGGGGGGGCTATATCGATAAGAAAAGTTAAAGAATTAATTAAACTTTTATCGTTTTTTTGTTTTTTTTTGTAGATTTGGATTTTGGTTGCTTAGCAACCGGTTTTGGCCTTTTAAAAATACCCCATATGCCCGAATTGAGGAAGAAACAAATCACCAACTTTACACCTGTCGACATAGACATTAATGACATTCCTTACAGGTGAGTTTTCAGCTTCGTAACTTTTTGGTCGTCTTTTTTGGGGTTATTTAATGCTGGGCCACAATACCAATTGCGGGAACAAAATCAGTTTTATAACAAATTGGTTCAATTAATAATTTAAAAAAAATCCTATTTGAAAAAGAAAAACGATAGAAAAATCAAAAACAAAAAAAAACAAGAAAACCTTCCCAGCCAATGCTATCAAAAATATGCTCCCCTTCTGGTCGCATATTTTTGCTAGTATCCATTGAACTAGCAATACACATGAAAAAATTTAAGTTGCTTAAAATATCTCAATAATGGCACATATAGAAAGAGCTTGATGATCTAAGAAAAAAATCTTTTAAAATTTTTTAAATCTGACTAAAAATAAGGAAGTTATGACTATTTTTGTGCCTCGCACAATTGGATATTTTCCCCTCTTTAAGACCATATGTGTTTTGTCACATTTTTTTACACTAATTTTTTCAATAAAAATGTTATATCTTTGTTAAAACACAAGATTAAGCAATGAAATTTGCCATACAAGTGTATTTTTGTACAAGGAATCAGAATATGCCACTGAAAATCTCCAGAAATAAATGGTTTCCAAGTAATCTGCACTAAGTGCACATAAATATGCTGCAATACCTTAAAAATACCATGTATCCATTAAAAGAAAGAAGTTAGAAAACTCAAAGTTGAATTGTAATACATTTTATGTACAAGAAACTAAAATCTAATACTAGGACTGTTTAAAAATGAATATATTGCAAGATTTCTTCGGCATTATTGTAGATTAACACCTTCCGCTAACTCACCCCTTTGCCTCCCCAAAATATGAGATTCTACTTTTTTTATTTAGGCATTTACATATTAACACCCTGAAAAACTTGGCAGAAAGAAAGAAACAAAAACAATTATTTTAGAATTTAGAGTGGGGATTAGTTTCTGGCAAAGGGGGAAGAATTGTTGTCTTCTGGGTCGGAATCTATCCATCGAACACTTAGCGTTGGCGAGTTTTTGACCTTGTGGTAGTATTTTTTTTTTAGCTCCTTACATCAAGTGGCTTCATGTCTTTTCTGGAGCGACTTCTATAATAAAAAAAGAAAAATAGGGAGGTAATGCCTGGAAGGATAGTCTCATGACAACACGATAGATACTACTACCCTAATTTCCTTGAATTGAGCATTAAAAGATGGTACTAGCAGAGAGTCGGTTTCAGACAGAGACCAAATCTCCATTATTATTAGTTAGGCTGGTGCTATCAGATCAGACTGTCTAAAGATACCGGCTTCCTCACTTAAAATGCACCAAACATTGATGTTATCGTTTTTTCCTTTCCCTTTGCAAAACTCAATCATGTTCTGCAAAAACAAAAACAACATTTTTCCTCTACAGAACAACCAAACGAAACGCCGTGAATAAATATGTAAAGATATAAAAGACCTGAAGCATAAAAACTTTTACCAAAATGACCGGATTTGGCATTAAATAACCTGAAAAGGGTTGATATGCCGTAAAACAAAACAACCAAACGAAACGCCGTGAATAAATATGTGAAGATATAAAGAACTTGAAGCATAAAAACTTTTACCAAAATGACCAGATTCGGCATTAAATAACCCGAAAAGGGTTGATATGCCGTAAAACAAAACAACCAAACCAAACACCATGAATAAATATTTGAAGATATAAAAAACTTGAAGCATAAAAACTTTTACCAAAATGACCGGATTCGGCATTAAATAACCCGAAAAGGGTTGATATGCCGTAAAACAAAACAACCAAATCAAACACCATGAATAAATATTTGAAGATATAAAGAACTTGAAGCATAAAAACTTTTACCAAAATGACCAGATTTGGCATTAAATAACCCGAAAAGGGTTGATATGCCGTAAAACAAAACAACCAAACGAAACGCCGTGAATAAATATGTAAAGATATAAAGAACTTGAAGCATAAAAACTTACCAAAATTACCGGATTCTGCATTAAATAACCCAAAAAGGGTTGATATGCCGTATAACAAAACAACCAAACCAAACACCATGAATAAATATTTAAAGATATAAAGAACTTGAAGCATAAAAACTTTTACCAAAATGACCAGATTCGGCATTAAATAACCCGAAAAGGGTTGATATGCCGTAAAACAAAACAACTAAACCAAACACCATGAATAAATATTTGAAGATATAAAGAACTTGAAGCATAAAAACTTTTACCAAAATGACCAGATTCAGCATTAAATAACCCGAAAAGGGTTGATATGCCGTAAAACAAAAAAAATCAAACCCTAAATAAATATTTGGAGATATAAAGAACTTAAAGCATAAAAACTTTTACCAAAATGACCGGATTTGGCATTAAATAACCCGAAAAGGGTTGATATGTCGTAAAACAAAAAAAATCAAACCATAAATAAATATTTGGAGATATAAAGAACTTAAAGCATAAAAACTTACCAAAATGACCAGATTCGGCATTAAATAACCCAAAAAGGGTTGATATGCCATAAAATAATCAAATAAATCTATTATTAATAGATATTGTAGGGAAAGAATGATTTCCAGCTCGCTGAGTAATAAAACAACTTGCGTTCAAAAATCTTTACCAATGGGAATTATTACCACATTAAATAAACTCTAAAAGGGTTGATATGCCGTAAAAACAAATTGACGAATTTGATATTTGTCCTGCAATGCTAAAGGTGATGACTAAATGAAAAATGTCAAACTTCATTATGTAACACATTCAGGAGAGTTGGTTGTTTCGTGGCATATCAACCCTTTTTTTCGGTTATTTAATACCGAATCCAGTCATTTTGGTAAAAGTTTTTATGATATTCATTAATTAATACGTTTTGGAGACGCATCTCGCACAGAAGCTCATTTATCTCGAAGTTGAGATGAAAAAGTTAACTTTTGTTGAAATCATTGAACGAAGAAATTGAAAATTCTTATTTTTTTAAATGTTCACGTTTGTTTTCTAGCGTAAAAAAAATATAAATAAATAAATAATTTTTTTTTTTTTTTTTTTTTTTTCAGAGAAAAATCCCGAGAAAAGTTGCGACAACAAAAAATTATGGAAGGAATTTCAGATGAAAAGAAAAAATACAAACCACGGGTAAAAAAATTTTTTTTTAAAGATTTTGGTTTGGTATGGTATGGTTTGGTAGTTTTGTTTTACGGCATATCAACCCTTTTTGGGTTATTTAATGCCGAATCTGGTCTTGTTTTCTTCTCTTTTTTGTTTCTTTCCCCTTTTAATATCTGTTTCTATTTAACCCATAGTTGGGACCCATACAGGTACTACCACTCCGGGTCAGGGTGGACCTGGGAGCAATGGTAATTAAGAGGAGGCTCCACATTCCCCAAAGTCCGTAAGCCGGATCTCACCATCGGATGTAGTTTAAGGTCATATCCAGGACCGGGAGTAGGGTAGGAAAAATAAAAATGAGAAAGGGGAGGGAGAAAGGGAGAGGGGCTGTTGTTTTTGTTTTTGGTTTTGTAGAACATAATTAAGTTTTACAAACAAAAAAAAAACAAAAAAAAAAGACGTCAATGTAGGTGAATTTCGTCTCAGGGAGCCACAGGGCAGCCTGATCTGGTATTCTGAATTTTTTGTCACCTTAACCCCTACATTTAATTCAAGTATAATATGAGTCTTAAAGACAAGCTTAGATCAGATGACCTCAGAGGAAGATTAAATCTGGACAGTATAGGGAGACGTTTGCAGAACCGATTACTTCTTTGGTTTAGTCAAAATTACCCAAATTCCTGACAAAGTTGCATCAACACCAAAGTTATACAAATCTTTTAAACAACGTGAGTGTAGAGTGATTGATAAAGCAAACAGTTGAAACCTATGAAATTTCGTGCCACAATACGTTAACAAAAGTTGGCTTATTTATGTAATTATTTTTATTAATCAATAATTCCAGTTCAACTTTTAATCAAAAAAGTCAACGTCTAGGCACGAGCCCCGTGAGTCAGCCTGGTTGTTCGAACGCATCTCCCTGGCTATCGTTCGTGGCAGCACTATGTCAGTAACGGCGGCGTCACTTCCGTTCTAATCGTCATCTGTTGACTCTCTCTTTCTTTCTCTGACAATTGTTTCAATTGTTTTCAATTGTTTGTTTGTTTTTTTCTCATCTAACTGTATATAATTATTTGTCTTCCAAATAAAAAATATTCATTCTTCCAATATTAAAAAAGAAAAGAAAAAAAATCAAAAAAGAAAATTCATATCGCAACATTTGGCAGGTGTACTGGGTGAGCTGCGGCCTTTTTTTAAAGCCCCGTGAGTCAGCCTGGTTGTTCGAACACATCTCCCTGGCTATCGTTCGTGGCAACACTATGTCAGTAACGGCGGCGTCACTTCCGTTCTAATCGTCATCTGTTGACTCTCTCTTTCTTTCTCTGACAATTGTTTCAAGCCTTATTGTTTGTTTGTTTTTTTCTCATCTAACTGTATATAATTATTTGTCTTCCAAATAAAAAATATTCATTCTACCAATATTAAAAAATAGAAAAAATAAAATAAAAAAATAAAATTCATACGCAACATTTGGCAGGTGTACTGGGTGAGCTGCGGCCTTTTTTTAAAAAAAGTGTTTTCACTTTGTCTTTTTTTTTTTTTTTTCCATTTTGTCAGACGGTGTCTTGGTCGAAGAACAAAACCAAAAAAGAAAGCAAAAAGAAACGAAAAGAAAACAAAAAAATTGGCAAAAAAAGAAAAGAGGAAGAAATGAGTGCCGAAGATTTTGCGGATTTGAAAGATTTGGACGATGATTATCGATTGTTAAAAAAACAGAAAAAAGGAAAAGTAAGTCGAGAATTTTTTGTATCGTTTATTTATTTTTTAATTTATTTTTTTATTTTTTTTTATTCATTTTATTTATTTTTTAATTTATTTTTATTTATTTATTTTTATTTATTTATTTATTTCAAGTCACACTCTTTTGGGTCGCACCATTTTAGTAGCATTCACTTTCGTGGAAATTTCAGTTTGGATTGAAACGGCAAATGCCGAGCGACTATTAGAAATTTGTCTCAAACTAATTTTCAAATCTCAAAGCTGATGAATGCATCACAAACAGCGTTTCGTCTTTACTGAAAGACTTCCTCAGGATGAAGAAACAATGTAGAAAAATCATACAGATATTAATTTTGATTTGCCAGAAATTGTCCGAATTTCGGCATGGCTCTACACACTAAACAATGCTTCAAGTAAACTACATAAACCTTATATATATATATATATATATATATATATATATATATATATATATCTAGGAAGCATCTTCTCTTGCAGTTAAGTATTGTTGAATATAACAGACAACTTATGTCTGGATATCCTTTGGTAGATCCTTTCAATAGTCCGAATCAGAATCTTAGTTTCGAGGGGGGGAAATGCCCAATAAATCTGCCATAGTTTTCATTTGTGTCCCAAGTACTTTCAGACCCATCCGGGTCCATCTTCAGGGGAATGAGGATAATCAGGTACAGACGATGTGTTAGCATTATAGATGGTTTTTGGCGGGAATTATGTAATAAGATTGACGATACATTTGTCTGATACTAGCGCCATAGCCCAACACTTAACTAACGACTATTCATGCCCCCGATCAGAATTCAAAAAACTCTTAGTAGAAAATACCAACATCCTAGAATATAGTACTAACAAACAAAAACTCCATATATTAGAAGCCCTATATATAAAAACAAAAAAACCCGTAATTAACAGAATTAACTTCCATACCAGTAATAATATACTAAAATGTTTATAATGCTAACTATAGTTTCGTATTTATTACATAATTCCCGCCAAAACCATCTATGATACGAACACATGGTCTTTACCTGATTTACCTCATTCCCCTGAAGATGGACCCGAATGGGTCTGAAAGTACTTGGGAGACAAATCTAAACTATGGCAGATTCATCGGCCAATTCCCCCCCAAAACTAAGATTCTGATTCGGACCATCGAAAGGATATCCAGACATAAGTTGTCTTTTATATTCAACAAATATATATATATATATATATATATATAGTAATCCAGGTAAAAATCCATAGGGTAGAAATCCAAAGGGAATCAAACCGGGCTTATACAGGGTGGGCAAAAATAAGGGTCCTATTTTTAAAAATTCATAACTTTTTTATTTATTGATTTAAAAAAATTTTTTTTTTAGAATAAGTAAAGGACCCCTTCCGAAGCAAGCATGAGCCGTATTAGCCCTAAGGAACGTACCCTCATTTAGAAAACATTATTTTTGCTTAAAAAACTCAAAACAGTGTAAAAAACAATACTTTAGTTTTTGTAAGTTTTAAGAAGTGTTTTTCGGCTAAAATTTGTTTTGTTTATTTCAAAAAATCTCGGAAGGGTCAGTCTACACACACATAAAGTTTGGTGAGTTTAACTTTTATTTTGTGGAAGTTATTCAACTTCAAGTTATTCAAATTTAAAGATAGGACCCTTATTTTGGCCCACCCTGTAAAAGAGTGCTCAATAAAAATATAGAGCTGTATTGTGAATGCTTTTATTCAAACATGTACAAGGTCTGCTACACTGGCATGTCGATGTTATCGATCTACAGCTCTCAAGAGCTGAGGTCTCATCAGACAGAGAATTTTTTATGATCCAACCTGGTCGCAGTTCTTCCTGGAATTCAGCGACCAGGTTGGATCATAAAAAATTCTCTGCCTGATGAGACCTCAGCTCTTGAGAGCTGTAGATCGATAACATCGACATGCCAGTGTAGCAGACCTTGTACATGTTTGAATAAAAGCATTCACTATATATATATATATATATATACAGGGTGGGCCAAAATAAGGGTCCTATCTTTGAATTTGAATAACTTCCACAAAATAAAAGTTAAACTCACCAAACTTTATGTATGTGTAGACTGACCCTTCCGAGATTTTTTGAAATAAACAAAACAAATTTTAGCCGAAAAACACTTCTTAAAACTTACAAAAACTAAAGTATTGTTTTTTACACTGTTTTGAGTTTTTTAAGCAAAAATAATGTTTTCTAAATGAGGGTACGTTCCTTAGGGCTAATACGGCTCATGCTTGCTTCGGAAGGGGTCCTTTACTTATTCTAAAAAAAAAAATTTTTTAAAAATCAATAAATAAAAAAGTTATGAATTTTTAAAAATAGGACCCTTATTTTTGCCCACCCTGTATATATATATATATGATAATAATGAATATTTAAATAAACAAAATATAATATCACACAAGTAGTAAAAAAAAAATACATACCACAAAATGAAACTGAATTACTAAATCCGATTCACACTAATCAATCAATCAATTACTTTATGTAAAGAAAGGTGCTTCTGCTGTTTCACCATGCCATTAAAATATTTAAGGAAATATATAAACTTTGTTATGTACTTATGTTATAGTAATAACGTGTAAGCTGAAAATAAGATTGTACAGAAAAAATTACGCAAATTCATCCAGTATTTATTAAATTATAAGAAAAAGAAGAAAAAACGATTTCACGTATCGGTAGATAGACAAGGGAGATAAGTAAATTTGTTTTTATTACCAATTTAGCAGAAACCCGAAAAAATCCCAAAATATGAGTTTTCTCCTTTCTTCCTTGGCGACCCAGGATAAAATCGGGCAATTGAAATATACAAGATGGCAAAGTCCGATATAAATCGTTTTTTTATTTTTAATTTAATAAATACTGGATGAATTTGCGTAATTTTTGGTGTACAGTCTTCTTTTCAGCTACCACGTTAAGTACTTAATAAAGTTCATACATTTCTTTAGCTATTTTTTTTTATACATGTCATGGTGAAACAGCAGAAACACCGAAAGAAATAACAATAATAAATAATTTTCTGCAGAATTACTCCAAACATAACCCACAATATTTCCGCTTCTTCCAGGCGAAAAACGCTCTTAAAGTTGGAGTTTCCTTTATTGGGAAGGAGGGATTACCTCGAGAAAAAAAAAGATACCATACCATTTAAAAAAAAAAAAAATGACTGGAAAGAAGATCAAAGAAAATATACTTTCTTTGAACTTCTTTATAAAAAGAGTGACTTCTTTTTTCTTTCTTTGAACTTCTTTATAAAAAGAGTGACTTCTTTTTTTCTTTGATTTTCTTTATAAAAAGAATGACTTTTTTTTCTTTCTTTGAACTTCTTTATGAAAAGAGTGACTTTTTTTTTCTTTTTTTGAACTTCTTTATGAAAAGAGTGACTTTTTTTTCTTTCTTTGAACTTCTTTATAAAAAGAGTGACTTTTTTTCTTTGAACTTCTTTATAAAAAGAGTGACTTCTTTTTTTCTTTGATTTTCTTTATAAAAAGAGTGACTTCTTTTTTTCTTTGATTTTCTTTATAAAAAGAGTGACTTCTTTTTTTCTTTGATTTTCTTTATAAAAAGAGTGACTTCTTTTTTTCTTTGATTTTCTTTATAAAAAGAGTGACTTCTTTTTTTCTTTGATTTTCTTTATAAAAAGAGTGACATGCATCATCTTATTAAAAGACCTGTTTACTTCCTTTATTGATAAAAGTTTTTACAAATTCAACTTCCAATTCAGAATTCTATTGATTAAATTTTGATTTTGAAAACTAAAAAATGCACCAAATTCACTCGATAATTAAAAAAGAAAAAAGAAAAAAACAGTCTGACCAATTCTTATAATGAATTTTGTCTTTTTAGATTTCAAAAGAAGAATTTGACCAAAAATTCACGGCTTCTGCAGAATAAATGTAAAAAGGAAAGAAAAAATGATTTTCGTTTAAATTATTGTAAATAAAAAAATAATTTTTATAAAAAATCTTGACTACCCCCCCCAAAAAAAAATGTTTCGGTTTTTATTTCAATCATTTTCTTTTGTTTACTTTTCATCCCAAATTTTTTCTTCCGAACTGTTGTGGAGGAGAGAGTGAGGGGATTAATCGGAACCAAATCTTTTCTCTTCGGTTTGTTTCTACGTCAACGTGGATTTCCTGATTTCTTCAGTGAATGTAAAAGAATTCCTGAAAAAAAAAAAAAAAAAATCATGTCTGACACAAGGCTTGTTTGTAAAGAGCTTTAGTGACATTCAGCAAGATTAACACTCACACAATCGGAACCAAATCTTTTCTCTTCAGTTTGTTTCTACGTCAACGTGGATTTCCTGATTTCTTCAGTGAATGTAAAAGAATTCCTGAAAAAAAAAAAAAAAAAAAATCATGTCTGACACAAGGCTTGTTTGTAAAGAGCTTTAGTGACATTCAGCAAGATTAACACTCACACAAATCAACCATTTATTTACCGATATTCAAAGAAGAAAAAAAATCTTTTTCGGTTATGAAAGAATTTGTTTTGCTTAAAAAAGAATTTAAAAAACGTGACTGATCCAACTTTTAGAAAAACACTTTTATTCCAAGGAGATAATTTTTGTCGGTGCTTTTACAGTTTAGCGGATATTTTAAATAAAAAAAAACAGAGGAATATTTGTTTGATGTCACGGGCTGAATATATCCTATACCAAAAAAGCACGTAAATTAATCAAGTAGTTTTTATTTTATGAAAGAAAATTAAATTCTACCAATTCACGAATAGCGTGGAAATACGTCCTCATTAAGGCTTATTATGAATTTCGGTTATCTCCCTTGAATATCATCATCATCATCATCATCAACCGGTTTATTTGTTGAATCAGGCCACAATTAATCCTCTGATGAGGGTGGGCCTGATTGTCTAGTCTTGAAATCTAAGTCTTCCTCTCCACTCCTGTCTTTGGCAAGGCTTGATGGAATCCATACCCATGGCCTTCCTATCACGTTTGACTACGTCCTCCCAAGTCAACTTGGGTCTGCCAGTGGTGATGTTCTCTGCTGGCACATTCAACTTTCGGACTTTAGCAATCCAGCCATCGCTACGCTCAATGTGACCCAACCAACGCAGTCTGTTCTTTCGCATGATGTCCGCAAGGCTTTTCAAGTCGACCTGTGAGAGCAGGGATTCAAAAGAAACGTACTGTTCAGACCTCACCAAACAGATCCATCTGACCATTGCCCTGTCATTACAGTGCAGCTTCTTTAGTATGCCAGCAGAGACAGCCCAAGTTTCTGAGCCATACAACAGCACACTTCTGACACATGAGGAGTATACACGCCCTCTCGTAGTTGTTGGCAGGTGTTTGTTTGTCAGGATTGGTAGCAGCTCTCTAAATTTTTTCCAGGCACACTTGCAACGTGTAGCTGCCGCGAGTTCACAGCCTCCACCTGATGACAGTACATCTCCAAGATAACAAAAGTCTGTCACTACTTCCAGCTTGTTGTCACCAGTATCCATCTCCGTCAGTGGTCTGCCATCTATTGGTCTTGCCGTGCCGGTGCAACGAAAGCACATAAAGTGAGGATCTGCTTTGAGAGAGCCCTTTATGCCACTGCACCTTTTGTGGACCCAACCTGAACAGTGAGTGCAGATGATTGAGTTGCTGCCAGTTCCTTTCAGACATACAGCACACGGGTATTTTCCTGTTTTCTGTAGTAAGCTGAGGTTTGAACCTGCGATCATGACCTTAGTTTTACCCATGTTGACTCTGAGACCTTTCTCTTCCATGCTACTCTTCCATCTATCCAGACGTTCCTTGAGTGAAGTATCAATGATCGCTAGGTCATCGGCATATAGCAGCTCCCACGGGCAGCCAGTATGGAATTCCAGTGATAGAGCCTCGAGTACAATGATGAATAGAAGGGGACTTAAGACAGATCCCTGATGGACGCCTACTCTAACCTCAAATTCGTCGCTGTAGCTGTTACCGACTCGTACCCGACTACGTACATTGGTGTACATAGACGTTATCACATGAACCAACCACTCAGTAACACCCAGCTTTCGCAGGGCCCACCAGATGACCCTTCTGGGGACACGGTCAAAAGCTTTCTCCAAATCTACAAATGCCATGTACAGTGGTTTGTTTGCTGCTAGATGTTTCTCCATGACTTGGCGTATGATGAAAATTGCATCTGTGGTGCTCCTACCGGGCATGAAGCCAAATTGCATATCAGCAATCTGTATTTGTTGTCTGATCAGCTGTTCAACAACTCTTTCCAGAACTTTCATGACCTGATCAATGAGCTTGAACACACGGGTATTTTCCTGTTTTCTGTAGTAAGCTGAGGTTTGGACCTGCGATCATGACGTTAGTTTTACCCATGTTGACTCTGAGACCTTTCTCCTCTATGCTACTCTTCCATCTATCCAGACCGATTCACGAATAGCGTGGAAATACGTCCTCATTAAGGCTTATTATGAATTTCGGTTATCTCCCTTGAATAACTCGTAATGGAGGATATATTTCCTTGCTATTCGATATTCAATGAACTTAGTTTTTCTTTTATAAAATAAAAACTATTTGATTAATTTACGTGCTTTTTGGTATAGGATTTATTCAACCCGTGACAGGTACGTACATCAAACAGATATTCTTCAGTTTGTTTTATTTAAAGTATCTGCTAAACTGTAAAAGCACCTTTTTATCAAATGAAGTTGAAGAATTTCCATTTTTCTTTTTTACTTAAATTATTTCAATTAAAAAAAAATCTCGCCATAAAAGTCAGTTCGACACAAAATCTGTTTTTTTTTTTTTACTGTGGGGAAAATCTAGCTTCCCAAAAGAGAGCACTCTAGATTAGGGGGAGCAAAAAATTAAATTGCCTGAGTCTAGAATAATTTGTCCTTCACGGACCGAGGACAGAAAAGATGAACTGTAAATCTGTACTTGTGAAAAAGTTTGAAAACTAAATTAAAAAGTGACATGAAAAAAAAAAGAAAAAAAAAGTGTAATATCAGAACAGATACTACACTTTGCCCTTTTTTTTTCTTGTCACTTTTTAATTTAGTTTTCAAACTTTTTCACAAATACAGATTTGTTTTATACCTGAGAGTTCAACATTCAAACTACTCGGCCTAACATTCACAGGTAACATCAATTGGAACAAATACATAGAAGACATTGCCAAGGCTGCTGCAAAGAAGGTGAACTCCCTCTACCGTGCTAGTAAACTCCTCACACCTGACATTATCTTGTATCTCTACAAAGCCACCATCCACCCATGCATGGAGTATTGTTGTCACATCTGGGTTGGTGCACCATCTACTAGTCTCTCACTCTTAGACAAGGTCCAAAAAAGAGTCGCCGACTTAATAGGTCCCTCATTTTCCATCAAGCTCCAGCCCCTGTCCCATCGCCGCAATGTTGCACCCTTGTGCTTGTTTTACAAATACTTCAATGGATTGTGTTCCGAAGAATTAGCTGCTCTGGTGCCCTCTCGACGTAAATACACTAGAACAACCCGACAATCAGCTAGGTCCCATTCATTCACTGTGGAAGTTCCCCAAATGCCGGAGAGCCTTCTACTCCAGCAGCTTCTTTCATTCCTTGTGCTGCCGACCTCTGGAACTTCCTCCCTGCTCCCTGTTTCCATCGACTGTACTGACATGCAGAGGTTTAAAACTAATGTAAACAGACATCTCGCTGCACAGCTCCCAACTTAGGCTGACACCCTAAACCTACTCCCTAATTCTCAGTAGTCCCTTATGTCTACAGTGGCGACCTGCCTTGTTTGGGGTGAAATATCTTTTTTGGGGGGTGAAATATCTTTTTTTTTGTGTTGATAATTATTATTGCATATTTTGTAGGTTGGGTCTTTAAACTAGTGTGAATTAATTATTTTCTATTCGAATGTCTTTTGGAAGCATTTAACGACTACCAGGCACATTTCTGCCTCATCTACGTCAGATGTGACAAAAACGTGTGAACGGAAAAACAGGAAATTAGAAAAGTAACCCAGAAAATGGCTGAGTGAGAGTTGAATTAGATTAAAAAAACATGTTTTCTTAAACAAACTGAGGTTGTCTCTCTTTCCTCACCACCATGCCGCCGTATGGCATAAGAACCCAAGTAAAAAATCGTCTCAGATTTTATTTCTTAATTTGAGTTAAAAGCTGAGTTTGTTGACTTTTTTAGCTCTAACAAATTACAGATGGATGAAGCCTTTACCCTGATGATACCAGATCAGGCTGCCCTGTAGCTCCCTGAGACGAAATTCACCTACATTGACGTTTTTTTTGTTTTTTTTTGTTTTTTGTAAAACTTAATTATGTTCTACAAAACCAAAAACAAAAACAACAGCCCCTCTCCCTTTCTCCCTCCCCTTTTTTATTTTATTTTTCCTACCCTACTCCCGGTCCTGGATATGACCTTAAACTACATCCGATGGTGAGATCCGGCTTACAGACTTTGGGGAATGTGGAGCCTCCTCTTAATTACCATTGCTCCCAGGTCCACCCTGACCCCGAGTGGTAGTACCTGTTAGGGTCCCAACTATGGGTTAAATAGAAACAGATTTAACAACCAAACCAAACACCATCAATAAATATTTGAACATATAAAGAACTTGAAGCATAAAAACTTTCACCAAAATGACTGCATTCGGCATTAAATAACCTGAAAAGGGTTGATATGCCGTAAAACAAGACAACCAAACTAAACACCATGAATAAATATTTTAAGATATAAACAACTTGAAGCATAAAAACTTTCACCAAAATGACTGCATTCGGCATTAAATAACCTGAAAAGGGTTGATGTGCCGTAAAACAAAACAACCGAACAACCGAAGCCTTCACCATTTTTTCAAAGCCCAGTTTTGGGTGTTATCAACCCTACAACGTTTCAACCATATTGACCCACTAGACGATCGATCGACCACAACAAGGATATGCAATATACAAAATCAAGTTTTTTTTACTTTTGTATTTTTTGTATTTTTTTCTAAATTTCGAACATGAGTTTTTATGCCTTTGACTGCTATATGACCTTTACACAAAACCACATTTAGGGTTTCAACTGTCACCTGAATTGTAAGGGACTCTGATCCCGGCAATCTCGACTGCTAATTTAAATGTAGGGTTAATAAAGTGGATAGGTATAAATTATCCTCCATCCTATAATGAAGGCCAATATGTATTTATTTGTATATTTTTTATATATGTAGAAATATAATATATCTGTTCTGGCACGCAAAAGTTAGTAAGTAAAAAACGTGCTTTTTTGTAACCTCTGGATGAAACTATTTCAAGTGGTGAAGGGGAAGCGAGAAAGAAAAAAAAATAGCAAGTCAGACTACCCCCACCGTTTGAAATGAATTCTGAAAGAAATCATTTACTCTAAATAAAAAGTCAATGGTTGGTGTTTTTTTAATGAAAAATTAAATTACTGATATAATTCTATGATTTTTATGATTAGTGTGAACACTAACAAAGCATAATTTTTTTTTTGTGAAGGGTGTATGCTAGTTTATAATAATAATAATAATAAAATTGAGAAATTCTTGTGTATGTGTGTTTCTCGCCTCTATGTGACTTATACACATATTTTTTATTTACTTATTGAAATAAAAAAAATCCAATAGCATATCGTCTCAAAACGAATTTAAAAAAAAAATCCTAATTACAAAATTAAGTCTGCCGGAATGCATTTCGATTTTTTAATCATTTCTAGCTTTAAAATTCTTAGCAAATCCTCATGTGTTAAAAGAGGTTGAAAGATTTTGACATCAAATAATTTTATAAATATATTAAAAACAATTTTTAGCTTAACGAATTTAGTCATCGATTTATTACAATTTGGTTCAGTTAATAATTTAATGACCAAACGATACCGTAATAATTAAATTTAAATTTCAAAATCCTATTTTAAAAAAAAATGAAAGTTAAAAACTCCTGAGCAACGCTGGGTAGGTATAAATAGTTATAAACATAAGAATCCTGCTCGTTCGTCCCTTAGTTTGTTAGAACGACGATAACGCTGCAGTCGTGCTAAGTCAAAGGGAGATAATTCATCAAAACGCAGCAGCAGCAGCAGTAAAATATTTCTTTTAGGCACTGGAGATCCCTTCCCTCGATCAGCACCTCCCAGTCATATTATAACAGGGTTTCTTTCTATAATTTGCTTCTGTCATTATTTACGATGGAAATTCATTCAGGGTGGGCCAAAATAAGGGTCCTATCTTTAAATTTGAATAACTTGAATTTGAATAACTTCCACAAAATAAAAGTTAAACTCACCAAACTTTATGTGTGTGTAGACTGACCCTTCCGAGATTTTTTGAAATAAACAAAACAAATTTTAGCCGAAAAACACTTCTTAAAACTTACAAAAACTAAAGTATTGTTTTTTACACTGTTTTGAGTTTTTTAAGCAAAAATAATGTTTTCTAAATGAGGGTACGTTCCTTAGGGCTAATACGGCTCATGCTTGCTTCGGAAGGGGTCCTTTACTTATTCTAAAAAAAAAAATTTTTTTAAATCAATAAATAAAAAAGTTATGAATTTTTAAAAATAGGACCCTTATTTTTGCCCACCCTGTAATTAAATCTTGCAATTTTGTATGTAGGTTTTGCTGTCGGACGGTAGAAATTTGCAGAAATATTTTCAATTGAAATTATTTTTCAAAGAGACTTGTTGTTGCAACGGGGTTCACCCTGGTCGGGTTGAGTCGGCTTCGTTTCTGCACAGCGTTCCTAACAAGATGGCTAACTAATCGCGATTCCACTAAGGCGTTGACCTGAGAGCTCAGCCAACCGTAACCCTACTTGATGGTGGTTGTCCACATCCTCAACTGTTGTCCACCGACACGATTGAGAGGATTATAGCGTGAATTAGCTCTCGCTTGTATCCAACTCGGATTGAAAAAGGCATTTTAAGAATCTATTATATAAAGGGCAGTTGTCTGTGTGTGTGTATGTATGTCTGTGTGTATGTTCAGCTAAAAGTAAAAAAACTACAAAAAAAACAAAAAAAAACACCCACAAAGTTGGTATATTATTGATCAGTATTGCCCGGAATGAAGATTTCAAATTTAGAAGAAAAAAAATTCATTCTATTACCTTATACAGGCACATATTTCGTCAGGGGAGTCGGTTTTCCAGCGATTTTTATGTACTAAAGAGAGGTAACTTTTAATTTTTATCACAGAGTTTATTCCCTTATGCCGACTCAAGGTATCTATATAAGGGAGAGTTGTGTGTGTGTCTAGAGAGAGGAATGGGCTGGGTGGAGGAAAATGAGAGGGGGTAAAGAGATAGAAGTTTGTTTTTTGCCCCAGACAATGCCGGGTAGCCCTGCTAGTTGCTTATAAATGACAAATAAAGAAAAAGTGTTTGAAAAAATCCAAAAATCCAAAAATCCTTGTTTGCACTCACCAGTCGCGACTGAAACGTTGAGCGAGTCGACAAGTGGACGTTTGTCTGATTGTTTTGGTTTTATCGTCACTAAGTTGTCGCAGAGTTTCAACATTCTCTCTGACAAACCGCTGCCTTCGTTTCCTAAAAAGAAAGAGAAAGAAATTTCTTTACTTTAGAGTTGAAATGATCCGTTATAAAAATTTGATATTTGGGGGATTTTTTTTCTTTATCTATGACAGATCGTATTTACTCGTAAATTTTAATAACATCTTCGTCAGAGTGTGCGGATGTCGGGGAAAGGGAATCGTATGAATGTTAGCTTTGAATATCTGTACCAGAAAGTTTACTGTGTCAATCAGAATGTATTAAATTATTATCGCACTAGCACCAGCTCCTCCCTGTGCTCCAATCATATCATCAAGTACGTATTAAATTATTTTAAATGTCCTTTTTATGTTTGAAGTTTTAATTGGATTTATAATGAAGAAAACAATTACGCAGGCGTTACATATCTTTTTTTTTTAACACTTATCGAGGCCAAAAGCCACTCAAGGATAAGGGAAAAAGATTAATAAGTTAACGTTTCGGAATTTTTTGAAATGAGGGTTGATAATTTGTAGAACTTGGTATATTCGCACTACTGTTTTCATCTTAGGTGTTTTTATCACAACGTTTCGGCCGATGTAATCTCTGACATTCTTCAGGTGTACTTTGTCGAACTCGGGAATCTTTCTGTCAAAATCTGGAATCTGGAAGGGATTTCGAACGGAACCCTTTATTTAATCCACGGGGGTAGCATGCTCTTGTTCCATCAGCCGTCGAACTCGGGAATCTGGACGGAATCCTTTATTAAATCCACGGGGGTAGCATGCTCTCATTCCATCTGAAGACTTCTGCCCAGTCATGGCTGACGGAACGAGAGCATGCTACCCCCGTGGATTTAATAAAGGATTCCGTTAGAAATTCTGTCCAGATTCACGAGTTCGACAGAAAGATTCCCGGGTTCGACAAGGTACACCTGAAGGAGGTCGGAGGTTACATCGGCCGAAACGTTGTGATAAAAACACCCAAGATGAGAACAGTAGTCCGAATATACCAAATTCTACAGAAAGTGGGAGGTTACATCGGCCGAAACGTTGTGATAAAAACACCCAAGATGAGAACAGTAGTCCGAATATACCAAATTCTACAGAAAGTGGGAGGTTACATCGGCCGAAACGTTGTGATAAAAACACCCAAGATGAGAACAGTAGTCCGAATATACCAAATTCTACAGAAAGTGGGAGGTTACATCGGCCGAAACGTTGTGATAAAAACACCCAAGATGAGAACAGTAGTCCGAATATACCAAATTCTACAGAAAGTGGGAGGTTACATCGGCCGAAACGTTGTGATAAAAACACCCAAGATGAGAACAGTAGTCCGAATATACCAAATTCTACAGAAAGTGGGAGGTTACATCGGCCGAAACGTTGTGATAAAAACACCCAAGATGAGAACAGTAGTCCGAATATACCAAATTCTACAGAAAGTGGGAGGTTACATCGGCCGAAACGTTGTGATAAAAACACCCAAGATGAGAACAGTAGTCCGAATATACCAAATTCTACAGAAAGTGGGAGGTTACATCGGCCGAAACGTTGTGATAAAAACACCCAAGATGAGAACAGTAGTCCGAATATACCAAATTCTACAGAAAGTGGGAGGTTACATCGGCCGAAACGTTGTGATAAAAACACCCAAGATGAGAACAGTAGTCCGAATATACCAAATTCTACAAAAAAAAAACGTCCAGATTCCCGAGTTTGACAAGGTACACGTGTAGAAGGTCGGAGGTTACATCGGCCGAAACGTTGTGATAAAAACACCCAAGATGAGAACAGTAGTCCGAATATACCAAATTCTACAAAAAAAAAAACGTCCAGATTCCCGAGTTTGACAAGGTACACCTGAAGAAGGTCGGAGGTTACATCGGCCGAAACGTTGTGATAAAAACACCGAAGATGAGAACAGTAGTCCGAATATACCAAATTCTACACTTCTGAAATTAGATAAATATTATTATTACTACCAATATCAGAATTTAATTAAAACAATCAGATTGGAGGCAAGATAACCAGTCTGTGTGCAAGGTAATGGAGATGGATGAGAACTCAGATGTGGAGAAAGTATATCCGGATGTCGAGAAGTTTTGTTCCCTTGCAGAATGACACCAAAGTAACAAAACTTCTCTTGCTATCACAATAGCACCTGCTCCCTCCTGTGCTCCAATGGTATCATCAAGCTAACAAAACATTTCGACAACCTCAATAGCTAATGCCATCCAAATATACTTTCTCCACATAGGAGTTCTCATCCATCTCCATTGTCTTACACTTAGTCACAAATGATTACAGATAAGTCAATGAAATAGTGAACGTTAGCCGTTCTGTCATCAAATGTTACGATCTGCATAACAGACAAAGCAAAAAAAAAAAAAAAAGACTTTAAATCGTATGTAGATATACGAGGCCTGTCTAAAACGCATGGGCAGATCTTGAAGCTCAGTCGAGCACCTACCATGGAAATTGTATCCCGAGAGAAACTTTTAGAACTGTATTAAAGAGTATATATCTATATATACGAGGCCTGTCTAAAACGTATCCGACCTTTGACCAGAAAAAATATTTCAAATACGTGAAGGGAGTTGGGACCCTAATCCCCTTCAAAGTAGGCCCCTTGTGCTTGCACACACTTAGCCCACCGATCCATCCACTGCCGGAAACACCTCTGCAAGTCTTTTTTTGGAATGATGTTCATCTCCGCCGTCGCGTTCCACATTAAAAAAAAGAAGGTAAATGTGAAAAAATAAAAATAAAAATAATAAAATAAAAACATGGTTATTGGAATATAATATGAACCTGACTTATATATATATATATATATATATATATATATATATATATATACAGGGTGTCCCAAAATAATGTATACACCCTTTGAATTGTTATAACTCGTTCAATTTACTGATTTTTATTTGCAAGATTGATAAACAAGATTGAGTAAGAATATTCATTTAAAAATACTGACAGTAAAATTAACAAAAACATAGAAAATTAACTTTTAACAAAGATAAAGGCTACGTAGGGTAATTTCAGAATGTTCACAAAATGAACCCTCATCCTAACCCCAACCCGTTCTGCTCAATACACTTTCCATTTAGTGAAGACGTGAAGAATTGTACCTACAAACGTCCTGCGACATTTACTCCAGTATTTGAGCACATTCTACTACAATTACTACTCCCATTTGTTTGCAATTACTTCAGGTTTCTTGCTTTAAACATTGTAGCCTTTACCTTTATTAAAAGTTAATTTTCTATGTTTTTGTTAATTTTACTTTCAGTATTTTTAAATGTGTATCTTACTGTTCTACTCTTTTATCAATTTTGTTTGCAAATCAAACTCGGTAAATTGAACGAGTTATAACGATTCAAACGATGTATACATTATTTTGGGACACCCTGTATATATATACATATACGAGGCCTGTCTAAAATGCACCTGACCTTAGGCCAGAAAAAATATTTCAAATACGTGACAGGGTTGGGACCCTAATCCTCTTCAAAGTAGGCCCCTTGTGCTTGCACACACTTAGCCCACCGATCCATCCACTGCCGGAAACACCTCTGGAAGTCTTCTTTTTGGAATGGTGTTCATCTCCGCCCACACTTCAGATTCAGCAGGTGTTTTGGAGAAGATGCGATGCGTAACACAAATTAAGGAGTGGTTCAACCGATTCAAAAATGGCCGCACATCAGCGGAGAGTGACCAGCGTTCTGGCAGACCGCAAACTGCTCGGAGTGCAGCTGTTGTTGAGAGGGTGCGAAAAAAGAGATAATGCGGAACGCAATGAAAAAGGAAAACAGTGTGAAAAGGAAGGACTGATAAAGACCAAGAGATTGAGAATATAGGTATACGAAGCCTGTCTAAAACGTATCTGACCTTTTAGCCAGAAAAAATATTTCAAATACGTGAAGGGAGTTGGGACCCTAATCCCTTCAAAGTAGGTGCCTTGTGCTTGCACACACTTAGCCCACCAATCCATCCACTGCCAGAAACACCCCTGGAAGTCTTCTTTTGGAATGGTGTTCATCTCCGCCGTCGCGTTCCACATTAAAAAAAAAAAGAAGGTAAAGCCTGGGAGGATGGACCTCATAGGACTGAACAGAAGCATATCTCAACCCGACAGTAAAAAAGACACAGGTAATATGTATTGGAATAAATACATAGAAGATACAGCCAAGTCTGCTGCAAAGAAGGTAACCTCCCTTTACCGTGCTAGAAAACTTCTCACATCTGCCAGTATCTTGTATCTCTATAAAGCCACCATTCGCCAGTGCATGGAGTATTGTTGCCAGATCTGGGCTGGTGTACCAACCACTAGTCTCCCTTTTGGACAGAGTGCAAAAAAAGAATCTCTAACCTAATAGGTCCTGAACTGTCTACCAAGCTCCAGCCCCTGTCCCATCACCGCAATGTTGCATCTATATGCTTGTTTTACAAGTACTTCCACGAAATGTGCTCCAACAAACTGATAGCATTGGACCCCCCTCAAGGTAAATACCTCCGACTAGCAGTAAAATCTCATCCCTTTACTGTAGAGGTCCCTAGATGCCGAAAAACTTTCTATTTGGAATTCCCTCCCTGTTCCATTTCCCCGACTGTAGCAGAAATTTAAATGTAATGTTAACAAACATCTTGTTGCACAACTCCCCACTTAGGATGACCCCTACAAATTTGGCCCCTAATCACAGCAGATCCTTACGTCTTTGTTTGGTGTGAATAAAAATGAAAATAAAAGTTCAAATTAATAAAATGAAATATTACTAAAAAAAACAGAAAAGCAGAAAACAAACAAAAAAAAAACCAGCTGATATATTAATTTACCGATCATTAGGATTGTCGGTCCAGTGGGATCAAATTGTTCTATAGGAATCGCAGCATCAAGTGGCATGGAACCGACATCTTCTTGTCCAACACTTCCAATTAATGTCCAACCATTTTTCTTTTCTGTCTAAAATAAAGCACAAAATTTTAAAAGTACACATGAAAAAAAAAAAAAAATTTTTTAAATAAAATTCAGAAATTTTACCAGAGACGTAATAGTTAATAGTTTACCAGAGACGTAATAGTTAATATTAAAGCTATGACAGTGATAGAGAAATTAATGGAAAACCCATAAATTAGGAATTTACCGGGAACATTTGTTCTACTCAGCGTTGTTTGGGACCAATCATTGTAAGATTTCAGTATTACTTTTAGTAATGGGTATATAGTAAATATCTTCGCACTGTTGACTTCATTAACATTACATACCTTCATAACATGTTGAAATTGAGGAGGGGGGAGGTTGGAGGGGGGAAGGGGCAAGAAATTAAACCTTGAGACTTAAAATAAGAGAAAGGAATGGGCTGGGCGAAGGAGAAAGAGAGGAATGGAAAAATGGGGAGAAGGAAAGAGAGAAAGATAAAGAGACGGCTAGAGAAGGAGAAAGAAAGATAAAGAGACGGCTAGAGAAAGAGAGAGGGGGGAGAGATAGAATTTTTTTTTATGTAATTTCTTCTATTTTGTTTTATATGACCCCGGGCAACGCTGGGTAGCCCTGCAACTTCTAGATTTTCTATCCCGGTAGAGGGAGCCTGTCTTCTTTGGTCACCCTATACTCAGAGAACGGGAGAAAGTAAGAGAGGGGTCTGAGTATATGGTGACCAAAAATGCCACACATGGAAATTAGGGATTTACCGGGAACATTTGTTCTCATAGGCGTTGTTCGGGATCAAAAACTGTAAGATTTCCATATTACTTTTAGTAATGGGTATATAGTAAATATCTTCGGACTACTGACTTCATCAACATTGTGTATCTTTATAATATCGTTAAATGGAGTGGGGTGACAAGAAATTAGGAATTGATCAGGACCATTTGTTCTACTCGGCGTTGTCCAGGATCAAAAATTGTAAGATTACAGTATTATTTTTGGTAACTGGTATATATTAACTCGCTTTTGGACTGTTGACTTCATTAAAGTTATGTACCTTCTTAATATGTTGAAATTGAGGGGGCCAAGAAATTAAACATTGAGCATTAAAATAAGAGAAAGGAATTGGCTAGGCAAAAGAGAAATAGAGGTTAGGGAGAGGGATGGAAAATGGGGAAGAGAGAAAGAAAGATAAAGAGACGACTAGAGAGAGAGGGAGGGGAGAGAGAGATAAAGGGACGACTAGAGAAAGAGAGAGAGAGAGGGAGGGAGAGGGAAAGAAAGATAAAGAGACGACTAGAGAGAGAAGGAGAGAGGGGGAGGGAGGGGAAAGAAAGATAAAGAGACGACTAGAGAGAGAGAGAGAGAGATAAAGAGACGACTAGAGATAGAGAGAGAGGGGGAAGAAAGATAAAGAGACGACTAGAGAGAGAAGGAGAGAGGGGGAGGGAGGGGAAAGAAAGATAAAGAGACGACTAGAGAGAGAGAGAGAGAGAGAGAGAGAGAGATGCACCTTCTTACTATGTTCAAATTGAGGTGGTGTTAGGTCAACCTAACAAATCAAAATCGAGTTGTTTTCCTTGAAGCACAGTAAGAGTTATCGCCCCTGGGCTTGGAGGAGTCATCTGCCGGACAGTAAAAAGTAAGCAGAACGGTCTCACAATCAAACAAGCATCTCGCATTCAGCAGTTTTTTTTCTACATTTTAAATTAATCAGTGTGTTTGTTAAATAAATCTGTTAAAGGTTCTATTTCGTACTTCCTTCATTTTTCTGAGTTGCAGTTGGACTGAAACGTATATTTCTTTAACACAACATTCTTCTTACACTGGTGAAGGAGTGAATCGGAGCATTGTCGTTGCCGGAGTATCTGGAGATGCATGGCCCAAGACTGTCGCCCCTTTACCGCACTATTATACTGACGTACCCCCGTCACAAGCAGCACCAAGGGGTCGCCTATCCCAGCTGCTAAAGTAGAGTCATTGGCCAGAGGAAACTTCCGACCGCAGACTGATGAAGAATACCAATGGCAAGGCAAGGCAATGTAAAACAGGTCCTAGAAGATAAAACTGATACCCCGAATTGATCATTTTGTGATATTGATTGAAGGAATAGAGAACACTAATCAACCAAATCTCTTAGGAAAGGTGTCATATACAACCTAGACAACACAGAATCTAATCAATAATTCATACTTGTCAAAACAACTTTTACTTCACAGATTTTGAGTAAAATGTTGTCTAGTCAAAAATACATGATGATGAATATTCATCTCTCATGCATTAAATGGAGTACTGTAAAAATAGATTTTTTATTTGTCATGCATTATAGAAATATTTGACCCAGAGGTAATCGTACATGTAGAATTCAAGTTGCGACTATTTTTAAATCCAATATGTTGGCTAATTTACATTAAATTAAGAGAAAGGAATTGGCAAAGGAGAAAGGGAGGAATGGAAAAATGGGTGAGAGGGAAAGAGAAAGAAAAGAGACGGCAAGAGAGAGAGAAGGGGAAGTTTTGTTATAAAGATTTACCCAGACTACTTAATTTTTTCTATTTTGTTTTTTCATGGCCCCGCTAGTTTTAAATAAAATTCAGAAATTTTACCAGACACGTCATCATCATCATCAACCGGTTTATTTGTTGAATCAGGCCACAATTAATCCTCTGATGAGGGTGGGGCCTGATTGTCTAGTCTCGAAATCTAAGTCTTCCTCTCCACTCCTGTCTTTGGCAAGGCTTGATGGAATCCATACCCATGGCCTTCCTATCACGTTTGACTACGTCCTCCCAAGTCAACTTGGGTCTGCCAGTGGTGATGTTCTCTGCTGGCACATTCAACTGTCGGACTTTAGCAATCCAGCCATCGCTACGCTCAATGTGACCCAACCAACGCAGTCTGTTCTTCCGCATGATGTCTGCAAGGCTTTTCAAGTCAGGATTGGTAGCAGCTCTCTAAACTTTTTCCAGGCACACTTGCAATGTGTAGCTGCCGCGAGTTCACAGCCTCCACCTGATGACAGCACATCTCCAAGATAACAAAAGTCTGTCACTACTTCCAGCTTGTTGTCACCAGTATCCATCTCCGTCAGTGGTCTGCCATCTATTGGTCTTGCCGTGCCGGTGCAATGAAAGCACTTAAAATGAGGATCTGCTTTGAGAGAGCCCTTTATGCCACTGCACCTTTTGTGGACCCAACCTGAACAGTGAGTGCAGATGATTGAGTTGCTGCCAGTTCCTTTCAGACATACAGCACACGGGTATTTTCCTGTTTTCTGTAGTAAGCTGAGGTTTGGACCTGCGATCATGACCTTAGTTTTACTCATGTTGACTCTGAGACCTTTCTCTTCCATCTATCCAGACGTTCCTTGAGTGACTGAAGTGAAGTATCAATGATCGCTAGGTCATCGGCATATAGCAGCTCCCACGGGCAGCCAGTATGGAATTCCAGTGATAGAGCCTCGAGTACAATGATGAATAGAAGGGGACTTAAGACAGATCCCTGATGGACGCCTACTCTAACCTCAAATTCGTCGCTGTAGCTGTTACCGACTCGTACCCGACTACGTACATTGGTGTACATAGACGTTATCACCTGAACCAACCACTCAGTAACACCCAGCTTTCGCAGGGCCCACCAGATGACCCTTCTGGGGACACGGTCAAAAGCTTTCTCCAAATCTACAAATGCCATGTACAGTGGTTTGTTTGCTGCTAGATGTTTCTCCATGACTTGGCGTATGATGAAAATTGCATCTGTGGTGCTCCTATCGGGCATGAAGCCAAATTGCATATCAGCAATCTGTATTTGTTGTCTGATCAGCTGTTCAACAACTCTTTCCAGGACTTTCATGACCTGATCAATGAGCTTGAACACACGGGTATTTACCTGTTTTCTGTAGTAAGCTGAGGTTTGGACCTGCGATCATGACCTTAGTTTTACCCATGTTGACTCTGAGACCTTTCTCCTCCATGCTACTCTTCCATCTATCCAGACGTTCCTTGAGTGACTGAAGTGAAGTATCAATGATCGCTAGGTCATCGGCATATAGCAGCTCCCACGGGCAGCCTCACCAAACAGATCCATCTGACCATTGCCCTGGTTAGTTAATATTAAAGCAATGTCAGTGGTACCTCTATCCATTCTTCGAAAAACTCCTCAAACTGAAAAAAGATGATGCATTTCTAGTGGGAGAAACTCTCGAACTAGATACCCGCACGGCCATGCGAAAGGCTGACATTAGCAAAATTATGGCTAGTGGACATATGGTGGACAATGATACCCACGGCTCGAGTGAATGAAAGAAGCTGGGTATCTTTTAGAATGATCAGTACGCTGAAAACGCTCAAAAAAACAAATATACAACAAATAAAAGTAACTGTCGTCGATAAAAGTTAATTTAAAACTGACCTGTGATATTTGTTTGTATTTTTAAACCGTTCCAACTGCTATTTATTAGAAATCAATAGTTTTGTCACACGAACATTGCAAAAAAAAAAAAAATGGCGCTTGCTCGTAAGGAAGTGAGCAGAAGACGCCATCTTGTCTAGAAAAAAGTACGAGTTAAAAATGAACAAGAAATTTTTTTTTTACATCTAATAAAAACCCATTTATAGTACGTAAAAATACAAACAAATATCATAGGTAAGTAGACAAATATCTCTTATCGACGTAGGTTAAACTCACTTGTTGCATATTTATTTTTATAACCCCGTTCTCGTTAGTTTTTTGGACCCCGTCCGCGACTGTACTGATCATTCTAAAAGATACCCAAGAAGCCACCAAAAAATGCCTTTACACATCCAAATACAAATTAAAACTAACAAGGGAAGTTTAATTTGTGTTTGAATATGTAAAGGTGTTCAGGGTTTTATTAATGCACTTCTAATAATTGGATGATACAGGAAACTGCAGTAAAGTGTTAAAATAAGTGTATTGAGTCGCATATTTTTGCTAACCTGGCGTGATGGTATCATGGTAAACGAACTATGACCCCCAAAAGGAGGAGGTAATGACTAAGAAGATTGTGTCATGACGAACGAACACCAAAAAAAAGGAGGAATTAATGCCTGGGAGGATGATATCATGACAACAGAAAAATACTACACTACCATGGCCATACCCATAACAGGCCGGCTAAACGCACATCTGACTGTTTAACTGGGGGCCAGTCAGCAGTCAGTCAGCAGATAAACTTTTAGCTGGTAGCACTTCGTTTTCACTGCTCCAAGAAAATTTCATTCCCAAAATAAATTTTAACTCATCAAATTTATTTCAGCTGAGGTTCTGTTATTTTATAATTATTTACATTTGGATTATAAGTTCGTGAGTATAGTGTTAAAAGTCAGAATTTAATTTTGTTTTGTTTACATGTAAACAGCTCTGTTCATTGACGACACATAACTTTTCCTTTTTTAAGTTTAAAAATAGTTACGTCTTTGAGAATTTGTCAATAAATCTTAATTTCAAATCTTTTCTATATTCTTAGGAAATATATTACACATGTTTTAAACGTTTTATTTACATGTAAACAGCTCTATATCGAATATCTAAGAAAATTCACATGGCCCCCAGTAAAAGACCCCAGTTGCACGATTGCCTGGCCTGTAGTAGGGATGGCCATGTACACTACCCATTTCCCCCAAAAGAAAAAGAATATAATTCTGGAAGGATGTACTCAATCATCTACAATTAAGATAGCCAGGAAATGACGTCAACACTAGTCGAGTTGGAGAAGACAAAAAATAGAGATGTACGATACTAGCAGACGTGAGAAGTTTTCTAGCACGGTAAAGGGAGGTCACCTTTTTTTGTAGCAGACTTGGCAGTATCGTTCTTAAATATTGGAAATTTATTTCCAGCATTTTATAGTATTTTAAATATTAAGCTGTTTTTTTTTGCTTGTTGATGCTATTGTTTGTGTGGATTATGTTGCTAAACAAGCAATTATTTAGTGCATGCGGCTGGAAATAAGCAAAGAATACCACAAAGTGAAAAATGAGACTCATACAGAATTCAAATTTGCACCTGAGAAGAGGGATCGCCTAAAATGGGTGTCGTCTTGACCAACGAGCCGCATGTCCATAGAAAGCCAAATTGTACAAACCTCCCCTAAGCTTCACGGCAAATCTTTGTTCTCAAGTTCAAAAACTAAATCTGTCCTCACTTGAGCAGCGAAGGATGTGAGGAGACCTGATTCTAGATAAAGCATCATCAACAGGAATGTAAACTTACAATTAGAGAAGGTTTTCACCTAAACACGTAGTTGCGGTCTCCCGCAGAAGATATATCATATCCAGATTTAAAATCGCTTTGGACAAATATTCAGACGGTATATAGATGAAATATCTTCTGTTTTTTTACATGGCTTGTTGCACTTAGCTATTTTTTTTTTGCCAATAAAATTTATTAATTTTACTAACAATGTAACTATATCTTTTTACCGCATTAACAGCGAAATACGATGAATATTTTTAATATTGCAATTTTATTTACGCCAATATACACTATGTTATGCATTAAGCTGCTTTTTTGTTGATAATATTACTAAACAGATGATTTAGTCCACAGGGCTTGATATAAACAAAGAATACCACAAAGTGAAATATTCTGTACGAGTTTAATTTTCCAAAAAAAAAAAAAAAAAAAAAAAATTTATATATATATATATATATATATATATAAGTGGTGTACTTGGAATTTAACTTTGATTCCTCTCTCACAACCTTTCGGGCCTATTAACGACCTACCTATCTACATCTCATTCTCTCCGCTGGACTTTTCGATACCGGACTTTCTAGCAATCGGACATTTGCTTGCATTCGGGCAGAATTTTGCCCTGTGTTTCTTCCCCCTACAACTTTTATTTTATTTTTTCAAATTTTAAATCTTGGCCTTTGCCAACTTATCTATCCCAGCGACTTCCTCTGATGATAAGATTTTGATCTTTGAAAAGCCTGGCTTAAGGAAAATTTAACTTGAATAAATTGCCTTTTTGCGGAATATACCTTGCTCTGAGCAATTGAATTGAATTATGATTTGACTTTTGCTCCTCTAATTCCATTTTATATGTGTATATATATATATATATATATATATATATATATATATACACACATATATACACACACTATGTTATGCATTAAGCTGCTTTTTTGTCAATAATATTACTAAACGGAAGATGATTTAGTCCACGGGGCTTGATATAAACAAAGAATACCATAAAGTGAAATATTCTGTACAAGTTTAATTTAAAAAAAATTTTTTTTTAATTTATATATATATACTATGTTATGCATTAAGCTGCTTTTTGTTGATAATATTACTAAACAGATGATTTAGTCCACAGGGCTTGATATAAACAAAGAATACCACAAAGTGAAATATTCTGTACGAGTTTCATTTAAAAAAAAAAAAAAAATTTTAAATATTAATTTTCTTTCGTGCTTGATTTATATACCAGAAATTTTAAAAAAATAGCATTATCATTTTTTTAAATAGCATTATCATTTTTTTAAATAGCATTATCATTCCAAACGTCTATGGGTTCCGTTTTTGTCAATGATATCTTTTTCTCTTTTCAGTTTGGTTGTTTTGTTTTATGATAAAAGTTTTTATGCTTCAAGTTTTTTATATTTTCAAATATTTATTCATGGTTTTTGGTTTGGTTGTTTTTTTTTACAGCATATCAAACTTTTTTCGGGTTATTTAATGCTAAATTGGATCATTTTGGTAAAAGTTTCTACGCTTGAAGTTCTTTATATCTTCAAATATTTATTTATGGTGTTTCGTTTCGTTATTTTGTCGAGGAAAAATTGTGTTTTTGTTTTTGGCTTTGCAGAAATTGATCTAGTTTTTTCAAGAGACAAGAAAAAAACAATACCATCAATATTTGGTGCATTTTTGATCAGGTATCTTCAGACAGCCTGATCTGGTAGCACCAGATGTTCGGGTTCAAATTTGTATTACAAAAAAGTTATGAATATAACAAAGACAAAGACGAGAAGTCGTCCAATAATTTAAATTATCGATCCTCATCTAAAAAAATTCTAAAATAAGAAAACATTTGTTCAGATTGCGTGTGCATCGCTTACCTTAATCATATGAACCAAAGTTTGCTCCGTCCGAGTTGCAGAAATCGGTACAATCTCCATGGCACCCGAACTGCTTTTACTTACGACAGGATTTAGAGGCGCACTGGAATTATGAGATGATAAAAAAGGTTTTTAGAAATGAGGAAACAAACACAAAAAAACAATGTCAAACGAGAAGTCAAGGTCGCTGGAAACATAGTTGGATCATTCTATCGCACCAGAAAGTACAGACTCCTGACACAATCCTCTACCTGTATAAGAGTCAAATACCTCCTAAGATGGAGAGGTACTGTTGCCACATCTGGGGAGGTACTGTTGCCACATCTGAGGAGGTGCTGTTGCCACATCTGGGGAGGTACTGTTGCCACATCTGGGGAGGTGCTGTTGCCACATCTGGGGAGGTACTGTTGCCACATCTGGGGAGGTACTGTTGCCACATCTGAGAAGGTACTGTTGCCACATCTGGGGAGGTGCTGTTGTCACATCTGAGGAGGTACTGTTGCCACATCTGGGGAGGTAATGTTGCCACATCTGGGGAGGTACTGTTGCCACATCTGAGGAGGTACTGTTGCCACATCTGGGGAGGTACTGTTGCCACATCTGGGGAGGTACTGTTGCCACATCTGAGAAGGTACTGTTGTCACATCTGAGGAGGTACTGTTGCCACATCTGGGGAGGTACTGTTGCCACATCTGGGGAGGTGCCGCTTGGAGCACTCTTTCCTGCCTTGACAGAGTACAAAATCGACTTCGAATTCTCGTTGGCGATGTCCTCTTCTCTTCCTCTACAGCCGCTTTCTACCCCAAAAGCTTCTTTCCTCGTGCTGCTGGACTCTGGAACTCCCTCCCTGTTCCCTGACAGTACTGACATGCAGAAATTTAAAACTAATGTAAACAGACATCTCGCTGCGCAGCTCCCAATTTAGGTTCCACCCCCTTTTTTGAAAACAAAAATAAAAATAAAAAATCCCACTTAATTTTGTTCGTCACCTTACCTGTGTTCATGAGAGAAGATCACCCTGTCGACACCCAAAAAGTAGCAGCTTCGTAAAATGGCCCCAAAATTCATCGGATCCTGTTAGAAAAAAAAAAAAAAATTAAGTGAAATAAAAAGATCACAGGAATTTATGGCGTAAAAATAACAATCAAGATGAGGATAGTCGTCCAAATTAGACAAAAAATCCAAATTTTTTGTGGAAAATTCAAAATGCTTGTTTCATTTATTGTTTATGTTTGAGAAGACCTGGCTAATTGAGTGATATGAGATATGGTGTCATGTTAAACTTGACCCTTTCAGAAGCTGGCAGAGTTTAGGTGTAGGAAAGTGTTGAAAATTAAAAAAATTTTAATTAAAAAATAATCTCACCTGAATTCGATAAAGTAGAATCCAAATGGGAACAGATTCTTTTGTCGCTATTTTGTGGGCTTTTCTGTAAAAAAAATTAAATTAAAAGATTTCTTATTGTTTTGACATATTTGAGGGAAAAATTTTTTTCATAATAATTAAATACGAAAAAAATGCAGATTTGAAAAAGAATTCAATTTCTTGTAAAACTGGGGAAAAAAAAAAATTATTATTATTATGACGTTACAATTTTTAATGTTGAAAAATTTAAAAACTAATTTGAAATTGATAATTTAGTTTTGTATTCATCTTTTTTATGCAGCCCTAGACGTCTTAGCAGATTGTTATCATTAGATTCCTTGCCCAGCAAAACATACATTTAGACACTTGAATCGAGTCAAAAGAAGCATTAGACCAACAGATAATCGAAAATGAAGATTTCAAATGACGGCCATTTTGAAATCCAATATAGTGGCTAAGTAGTAAAAAATATGCAATGCATATTGTTACGATTTTATTCCTTGCCCCCCAAAACCTACATTTAAGCACCAGAATCGAGTTGATAGCAATTTTAGATCAAAAGCGAAATGTAGATTTCAAATGACGGCCATTTTGAAATCCAATATAGCGGCTAAATGGTAAAAAATACGCCATGCATATTGTTACCATTGGATTCCTTGCCCCCCAAAACCTACATTTAGGCACCAGAATCGAGTTGATAGCAATTTTAGATCAAAAGCGAAATGTAGATTTCAAATGACGGCCATTTTGAAATCCAATATGGCGGCTAAGTAGTAAAAATTATGCAATGCATATTGTTACCATTGGATTCCTTGCCCCCCAAAACCTACATTTCGGCACCAGAATCGAGTTGATAGCAATTTTAGATCAACAGCGAAATGTAGATTTCAAATGATGGCCATTTTGAAATCCAATATGGCGGCTTAGTAGTAAAAATTATGCAATGCATATTGTTACCATTGGATTCCTTGCCCCCCCCCCCCAAAACCTACATTTAGGCACCAGAATCGAGTTGATAGCAATTTTAGATCAAAAGCGAAATGTAGATTTCAAATGACGGCCATTTTGAAATCCAATATGGCGGCTTAGTAGTAAAAATTATGCAATGCATATTGTTACCATTGGATTCCTTGCCCCCCAAAACCTACATTTCGGCACCAGAATCGAGTTGATAGCAATTTTAGATCAACAGCGAAATGTAGATTTCAAATGATGGCCATTTTGAAATCCAATATGGCGGCTTAGTAGTAAAAATTATGCAATGCATATTGTTACCATTGGATTCCTTGCCCCCCCCCCCCAAAACCTACATTTAGGCACCAGAATCGAGTTGATAGCAATTTTAGATCAACAGCGCAATGTAGATTTCAAATGACGGCCATTTTGAAATCCAATATGGTGGCTTAGTAGTAAAAATTATGCAATGCATATTGTTACCATTGGATTCCTTGCCCCCCAAAACCTACATTTCGGCACCAGAATCGAGTTGATAGCAATTTTAGATCAACAGCGAAATGTAGATTTCAAATGATGGCCATTTTGAAATCCAATATGGCGGCTTAGTAGTAAAAATTATGCAATGCATATTGTTACCATTGGATTCCTTGCCCCCCCCCCCCAAAACCTACATTTAGGCACCAGAATCGAGTTGATAGCAATTTTAGATCAAAAGCGAAATGTAGATTTCAAATGACGGCCATTTTGAAATCCAATATGGCGGCTTAGTAGTAAAAATTATGCAATGCATATTGTTACCATTGGATTCCTTGCCCCCCAAAACCTACATTTCGGCACCAGAATCGAGTTGATAGCAATTTTAGATCAACAGCGCAATGTAGATTTCAAATGACGGCCATTTTGAAATCCAATATGGTGGCTTAGTAGTAAAAATTATGCAATGCATATTGTTACCATTGGATTCCTTGCCCCCCAAAACCTACATTTCGGCACCAGAATCGAGTTGATAGCAATTTTAGATCAACAGCGAAATGTAGATTTCAAATGATGGCCATTTTGAAATCCAATATGGCGGCTTAGTAGTAAAAATTATGCAATGCATATTGTTACCATTGGATTCCTTGCCCCCCCCCCCCAAAACCTACATTTAGGCACCAGAATCGAGTTGATAGCAATTTTAGATCAAAAGCGAAATGTAGATTTCAAATGACGGCCATTTTGAAATCCAATATGGCGGCTTAGTAGTAAAAATTATGCAATGCATATTGTTACCATTGGATTCCTTGCCCCCCAAAACCTACATTTCGGCACCAGAATCGAGTTGATAGCAATTTTAGATCAACAGCGCAATGTAGATTTCAAATGACGGCCATTTTGAAATCCAATATGGTGGCTTAGTAGTAAAAATTATGCAATGCATATTGTTACCATTGGATTCCTTGCCCCCCAAAACCTACATTTCGGCACCAGAATCGAGTTGATAGCAATTTTAGATCAACAGCGAAATGTAGATTTCAAATGATGGCCATTTTGAAATCCAATATGGCGGCTTAGTAGTAAAAATTATGCAATGCATATTGTTACCATTGGATTCCTTGCCCCCCCCCCCCCAAAACCTACATTTAGGCACCAGAATCGAGTTGATAGCAATTTTAGATCAAAAGCGAAATGTAGATTTCAAATGGCGGCCATTTTGAATTCTAATATGGTGGACATGAAGAGAGAATTCCGTGTGGCTCAATATCTGAAAATGTTTGTCATATGTCAATGTAAATTTGTGCCAAATTTGGTGCTTTTATCACAAAATGCACAATAGGTTAGCTATACTGCCCCACTATCTTGGTAAGATGCACGATCCCATTTCATAGTAGTGTCACGGATCTTCCTGACTCACGCCATTTCGCTCCATCCTCCATTACACCAGGTAGGTCCTTATAGTTTCTGTGATTGCATGTTCAGTGGGCTGCATGTTTGCAATGCATGCGAATAACAGGCTTGCTGAGAGATGTTCGGCCAAGAGAAGGGGTGGGCACAGAAAAAATTGAAAATGTCTCTGATTTTATATTTGGCCACCCAGACTTTGATTTCACTTCAAAAAAAAAAAAAGTAAGTTTTTCTTTAAACGGGATTTATGCTGAGAGATGAAGACTGAAAAAAATAATGTTCGTGCAGATAAGAGGTTCCCTGCTGTTGTTTTGACTCATTCAGGGACTTCCAGATTTGATAACTGTCCAGATGCAAAACCCTTTGGACAGTAGATTTCTGTGTATTCATAGATTGCCAGCAGATAGGCTTCTTCACAGGCTGGCCATTATCTCAAGTGGTCAGCTTCTGGGTGGTTGAATGGGGATGACTGGGAAAAAGACCGAACATCTAAGATTTCTGGCTGAAAGTAGATATATTCCAGGGGAGGGTAGTTTGACTTGCCCCTCTAGGCGTCACACAGGCAGTTTGGGGGAGTTTGAATTACCTACTAGACACTATCCTCGAGTGTCTTCGGTCTCTCTGTACAAGGGTTTGTCAGGACAACCTGACATGAGGATACTTACCCCTACAAGTAAACCCTGACCAAATATTCAAAATTACATAGTATCCGCAGCACAAATAAGATCCCCTCATACGAGGAATAGTGCATATTCTCCTAGTGATGTTACATCAAGTAACACCACGTAGCTGGATACTCCACCAGACTAGATGAATTCTTGTCCTGGAATCCGGTAAGACCAACAGACCACAAGAAAGATATACTATAACATACTTTACTGGTCAGTTGGGGAGAGAAGAAATTTATTATTCTTAACTTTTTTACTAACTCAATGTTTGAGAAATAAAGGAGAATTTTAATAGAATATTTGGGTGTCTATGTATCTTATATAGAGATCAAGTGTTAGCCCCAGGAAGGGGCCCCTTGATTTCTGAGAACTTCGACTGAAGTAAAATTAAACATTAATGGAGTTTGATTTTCTGGTGTCTAAGAGGTAGTTGGATCTGTGTGCCTGTCAGAGAGAGATAAACTATTGGACTTGTCTTTTGATTTGGTCAGATTAAGATTTCTCATTTGCAAATCCGAGGATTCAACCTTCAACCTTCAGATGACTATCACTTAGAACTGAATTTAGCTTAGTACTATATCCACTGCGCCACGAGTCTTTGCGGTGCGGGCGATACAAAGAATTGCACAATTATTGAAGACTTCTCCCAGTCATGGCTGACGGAACAAGAGCATGCTACCCCCGTGGATTAAATAAAGGGTTCCGTTCGAAATTCCGTCCAGATTCCCCGAGTTCGACAGAAATATTCCCGAGTTCGAAGTGATAAACCTGAAGAAGGCTGGAGGTTACAGCGGCCGAAACGTTGTGATGATAACACTCAAGATGAGAAATGTAGTCCGAATAACCAAAATTATACAAATTGTCAATCCTTATCTCAAAAATTCGGAAATATAAAGATAGATGAACTTATGGCCGAGGTGGAAGTCTTTGTTTAATGGCGGGAGATTCAAAAGAAGAACAAAGGGTTTTTGGATTTTAACCACAGTCGCGAAGGATGTCGGACAAATAGTTTTGCGATAATGAATCCCCCAACCATAGGTAGTGTAATAGATGACATTTATAACTGCATGTTATTACACCGTTAGGCTTCCACCATCGGACCACATGAGGATTAAATAAAACAGTTTAAGACAACCAAGAGAAAGGAAGAAAATATTATTTAAACTTACCTTAAAGAAAGCGAAGGAATGATGAAACTATATACATATACGAATAGGCCTTTTATAATGGTTAATAAAAAGGAAAGGAATAACATTTTTATTAACAAAACAATTTATTTAATACCTAAAAGAGATTGTAAGTTCATAATTGGGGCGTATGATGCGATGCGTGTTGAATGTCATTTGTGTGACAAATTTGTGAAGGAAAAAGTTCGTTTAGATTAAGAGAGATTCTTAAAGAAATGTTCCTTTGAATTAAAGATGCTTGAAGAAAAGGGATGTGAAGAAATGTTCGTCAAATTGAAAGATTGTGAAGAAATGTTCATCAAATTGAAAGATTGTAAATAGAAAGATTACCTTTTTCTCCCCCCCCCCCACTTTCTCGGCCGAGGCCGCCGGTGGGGGTGGGGGGTTTGTCGACAAGAGTTCTTTGTGTGCGTCCGCCCAGAACGCTGAAGGCAAAAAGAGGGTGAGGAAGGGACCATCCCCTTCTTTATATATTTAAGATCACGTGTGGCCGAGCTGACCTGTCGGCCGCCCATTGGTCAGAAACCTCCGGCCAACGTGATTAGGCGAGATTTCGCGAGTTTCACCACCAGAGGCAAAGAAGGGTTAAACAAAGATAAGAAAGAAAGAAAGAGAGAGAGTACCTTAATTGTGGTGTTCACCACAAACTCATCGACATTTCTGAGATAAGTCCATGTTGGTTCAGAAGAATGTGCTCTGTTTTTTGCCATTTTTTTCTGAGACCGTGTAGTAGGGATTCTGCTTGTTTAGTTGTGCCAATAAAGACTGCTGAACCCGTTCTTAGCCGGAAGTGGCAATTCTTGGTCGTTATGACATTTTACCAGAGTTTTCTCATAATCAAAGTGTTAGGATAACTAAAGAAAAACGGAATTATGTCCCTTGGACCATTTAAGAGTTATCGCCCCTTGTCGAGTGGCTTGCGGAGTGAAAAGTAAACATTAACCACGGATCAGACTGGCTCATATTACATCTCGCGTTACAGCGGCTAAATAACTCATTTCATTCTAATTACACTTTTAATAAATCTGTTGAACCTTTCTGTTGAAAAGTCATCCATTTTGTTTTACGAGTTATTAATTATTGTAACCTAAATTACATGTTATAAAACACAAATAAAACAAAAATATGATTAATATTTTTAGAAGGTGAAAAAGTTGAGGGATTTTTTTACCTGAACATATCAACGTCAAGCGTGTCTACCTTTAACGAAGAGGCATCCAAACAAACACCCTGGAGGGGGGGAAAAAAAGAAAGAAAAAAAACATTTGTCTTGATTTTAAAATTTATATATATATAAAAAAAAATTTGCAGTTTTTAAACTTTACTAAATTTTGTAAAACTAAGATTGACAAAATTAAATAAACAAAATATTTAAAAAAAACAAGCAGGGAGGCCCGACGTTGCCTGGAATTGAATGAGAAAGTCTGTCCTCCTCCACCCAGCCAATAACACGATATTACCTTTTTTGAACATATACACATTTGAACTTGAGTTGAACACAGATCTGAAGAAGTGAAGAGTTCCCGAAATATTATAATATCGTACGGATTTTCCAGCAGACCATTTTGAAGCAGGTATTACATAACATTGTAACATTGTGTAGATAGACAGATATGTGTGTATGTAAAAAAAAAAAAAAAATATATATATATATATGTGTGTGTGTGTGTGTGTATGTATACATTGTATTCCATGATAAATACCAGTATACTGAAATCATATGTCCTTAATAGGGTTAAGATGAACATTCATATACACTAAATGTACAAAAGCAAGGAAATTCCCAAATTTTTACACTTTTATTGTCATTAAGGGTATGCGAGCACAACAGGGCTATGTATTTTACTGGTAGGAATTTTTCTTCAGCGCACCTCACACACTTCATCCAATCATGCATAGAGATTTATACTGTAGTGATGTGATAATGAAATGGTTTCGTTGATATGTAGTCATACCTTAATGACAATAAAAGTGTAAAAATTTGGGAATTTCCTTGCTTTTGTACATTTAGTGTATATGAATTTTCATCTTAACCCTATTAAGGGCATATGATTTCAGTATACTGGCATTTATCATGGAATGTCACTACTTTTGTAAAGGCTATGCCTCAAGACAATGGTAATTTTTAAGGTTTTTTTGAATTTTCTGGAAAACTAAGGTATATGGTAAACTGAAATTAAAATGCCATCAACTAGACTCTAGAACCTCTATCTCTGCCAAAAATCAGCTGAATCCATCAAATAGTTGATGAGATACAGGGTGGCACACACGTACGTACGTACACACGGATAACACAAAATCACTCCTGACCTTTCTGGATCTCTGGGTTGCCTTTACTAATGATGCTGAAATTCTACACACTTATAGAACCTATCAAATAAACATTTTGTGCAAAGTTTTAACTAATTTGGTTTATTGGTTTTTGAGTTATGATTGATCAAAGAAATGAGATTTCTAGCATAGGCCATTTTTGGAGTCTATTAAGGGATAGAGCGCTATCGCGCCTCCCTTGATTAAGGGTGAAACTATTTAACCTGTTCCACCATGTCTTATTTTGCTCCAACTTGTGTCTATCCGTCACACCTCTGCATTGTATTGTCTTCTAAGTATCACATTTCTATATTAGCTTTTTTACTTTTACTTTTTACAATTTTTGGAGTAGGGCCCAACGATGTATTTGATGGGAGGAGGGTGTAAGTACAATGGTTTTTATTAAAATAATTTTCAGTAAATTCATAGTCTTTGGCCCCCTCGAGACCCACCAGGATTTCCCAGGAATGAATTAGGATGCCTGTATATTCCTTCTCTAAGCCCTGAACTCCAGATTACAATTTCTATTATTTTTTTCAATTCTACAATTTTAAATGAATAAAAATTAAGTAAAATGATGTATTTCTTTTTCATGGTTTGGTTGTTTTGTTTTACGGCATATCAACCCTTTTCAGGTTATTTAATGCCGAATCTGATCATTTTGGTAAAAGTTTTTATGTTTCAAGTTCTTTATATCTTCAAATATTTATTCATGGTTTTTGGTTTGGTTATTTTCTTTTACGACATATCAACCCTTTTCGGGTTATTTAATGCCGAATACGGTCATTTTGGTAAAAGTTTTTATGCTTCAAGTTCTTTATATCTTCAAATATTTATTCATGGTGTTTGGTTTGGTTGTTTTGTTTTACGGCATATCAACCCTTTTCGGGTTATTTAATGCCAAATATGGTCATTTTGGTAAAAGTTTTTATGCTTCAAGTTATTTATATCTTCAAGTATTTAATCATGGTTTTTGGTTCGGTTGCTTTGTTTTACGGCATATCAACCCTTTTCGGGTTATTTAATGCCAAATACGGTCATTTTGGTAAAAGTTTTTATGCTTCAAGTTCTTTATATGTTCAAATATTTATTCATGGTTTTTGGTTTGGTTGTTTTGTTTTACGGCATATCAACCCTTTTCGGGTTATTTAATGCCAAATATGGTCATTTTGGTAAAAGTTTTTATGCTTCAAGTTATTTATATCTTCAAGTATTTAATCATGGTTTTTGGTTCGGTTGCTTTGTTTTACGGCATATCAACCCTTTTCGGGTTATTTAATGCCAAATACGGTCATTTTGGTAAAAGTTTTTATGCTTCAAGTTCTTTATATCTTCAAATATTTATTCATGGTGTTTGGTTTGGTTGTTTTGTTTTACGGCATATCAACCCTTTTCGGGTTATTTAATGCCAAATATGGTCATTTTGGTAAAAGTTTTTATGCTTCAAGTTATTTATATCTTCAAGTATTTAATCATGGTTTTTGGTTCGGTTGCTTTGTTTTACGGCATATCAACCCTTTTCGGGTTATTTAATGCCAAATACGGTCATTTTGGTAAAAGTTTTTATGCTTCAAGTTCTTTATATGTTCAAATATTTATTCATGGTGTTTGGTTTGGTTGTTTTGTTTTACGGCATATCAACCCTTTTCGGGTTATTTAATGCCAAATATGGTCATTTTGGTAAAAGTTTTTATGCTTCAAGTTATTTATATCTTCAAGTATTTAATCATGGTTTTTGGTTCGGTTGCTTTGTTTTACGGCATATCAACCCTTTTCGGGTTATTTAATGCCAAATACGGTCATTTTGGTAAAAGTTTTTATGCTTCAAGTTCTTTATATCTTCAAATATTTATTCATGGTGTTTGGTTTGGTTGTTTTGTTTTACGGCATATCAACCCTTTTCGGGTTATTTAATGCCAAATACGGTCATTTTGGTAAAAGTTTTTATGCTTCAAGTTATTTATATCTTCAAGTATTTAATCATGGTTTTTGGTTTGGTTGTTTTGTTTTACGACATATCAACCCTTTTTGGGTTATTTAATGCTGAATACGGTCATTTTGGTAAAAGTTTTTATGCTTCAAGTTCTTTATATCTTCAAATATTTATTCATGGTGTTTGGTTTGGTTGTTTTGTTTTACGACATATCAACCCTTTTCGGGTTATTTAATGCCGAATACGGTCATTTTGGTAAAAGTTTTTATGCTTCAAGTTCTTTATATCTTCAAATATTTATTCATGGTGTTTCGTTTAGTTGTTTTTGTGGAAGGAAACTGTTTGTTTCGTTTTTGTTTAGCTTTGCAGAACATGATTGAGTCTTGCGAAGGGAAAGGAAAAAAAAACAATAACATCAATGTTTGGTGCATTAGACAGCCGAATCTGGTAGCTACCAGGTCCTTTTCGTGGATGTCCAACCGCAAATGCAGACCCCAGAATATTATTGTAATTTTGTTTGATAAAAATACAATATACTTAGTTAGATACCCTGGTTAGAATATATATGGTTGGGAGAGGGGGTCTGTTTCCAGAATCAAAAGGGGAGTTTATGACAGACAGGAACTACAACTTTATATATATAGACTGGTGCAAACGTCTGGACCCACAGACAAACTACGATATAGATTCTTTTCTTTGGTGGTTGTTGGTCCTCCAGTTTATAAAATCGGGGGACTTATGTTTTGAGGCATGTCCGTCTGTCCGTCCGGATTTTTCTCCGCAACCATCCATTGAATTTCTCTGAAATTTTGCATGAAAATGTAACTTTGGTCAGGTTAGAAAGTGACATTCTCCGATTTTTGGAAAAAAAATCTGGTTAGCCCCCCAGGGGGTCAAAAGACCCCGAAATGGCAAAAAATGACATTTTTTGCCCCATAACTTTTCATCCATACATTCAATTTCTCTGAAACTTGGCCAAAATGTGGAAGCAATTGTTCCTAATAGAAAATAAGTATTGCTGACTTTGGAAAAAATCTGGTTCGCGCCCCCAGGGGGTCAAAAGCCCCCAAAATGGCAAAAAATGACCTTTTTCTCCCATAACGTTTGATTCATCCATTCAATTTTTCTGAAACTTGGCCAAAATGTAGAGGCAATTGTTCTGGATATAAAATAAGCATCCTTGACCTCAGAAAAATTCTGGTTCGCGCCCCCAGGCGGTCAAAGGGGGTTCAAAAATGCCCCAAATTGCCCAAATTTATTGCATTTTACACTCGCCACATTGAGTCACATACAGAGGGGGATCACGCATGCACGCACGCACGCGCGGCTTGTTTCAATTAATATGCAAGTGAAATAAGGCAGTTCAAAATAAAATAACAGGAAAACTATTTGATATACCCACGTATCATGCAAAACTATTTGTGTACACCAAAAATTACGGAAAATTATCAACTAGAATTTAATAATAAATAAATTTATTTTTTACGCATATTTCCATTATGCGTCTTTAAGCCAGCACGTTGTAGAAGATTATCTCCCTTCTTCTACTATGAAGACACCATGGGGTCTTGTCCTTCGGGGTTTGTTGACAGTAAAATAATTTTTATTTTTTACTAAAATTCTACCGGATAATTTTCCGTAATTTTTGTTGTACACAAATAGTTTTGCCCGATACGTGTATATATCAAAGAGTTTTCCTGTTATTTTATTTGGAGCTGAACAACCACTGATTCTTTTTATTTTTAACACATTTTTAATCATGTATTGTTTATAATTTTATTTATTATCTCGTCAAGATGACACACTGTTAGCAATTCAGGATTGGGGCTCTATCACATTTTGCGAATGATGTGTGCAGATCTTTGGGCGAATTATGTCCACGGAAATGGATTGAACGTCGAAGGCTGGTTGAATAGTGACCAAAATCTCTGGATTTGGTCTTGTAGGGTCATGTTATAGGGTCATCTCAAACAAGTGGTTTATGTTAGCAAACCAAGAAATTCACAAAGACTAGAAGATAGCATTACTCAAGAAATTCAAATCATAACAAATTTAAACTATTAAATTTAAAAAAACAAAAAATAAATAACATAAGAAATTTAAACTCTATGCTCAAAAATGCGAAAAGATTTGGACGAAGGTGGATATTGTGAATGATGTGTGCAGATCTTTGGATGAATCATTTCCAGGAAAATGGATTTGTAAGGACGTGGTCCCTTGAATTGTTATAAAATGTTAGACAGAGAGTAAAAAAAAGGAACAACATGTAAAAAAAAACAAAGAAAAAATCTGTAAAAAAAAACAAGGAAAAACATGTAGAAAAACAAACATGTAAAAAATAAGGAAATACATGTAAAAAAACAAAAAACATGTAAAAAACACAAACGAAATCTGTAAAAAAACAAGGAACAACATGTAAAAAAACAAGGGAAAACATGTAAAAAACAAAGAACAACATGTAAAAAAACAAGGAACAACATGTAAAAAAAAGGAACAACATGTAAAAAAATAAGGAACAACATGTAAAAAAACAAAGAACATGTAAAAAAACAAGGGAAAACATGTAAAAAAAACAAGGAACAACATGTAAAAAAACAAAGAACATGTAAAAAAACAAGGGAAAACATGTAAAAAAAAAGGAACAACATGTAAAAAAATAAGGAACAACATGTAAAAAAACAAGGGACAACATGTAAAAAAAAAGGGACAACATGTAAAAAAAAAAAGGGACAACATGTAAAAAAAAGGAAAAACATGTAAAAAAAATAAGGAACAACATGTAAAAAAAATAAGGAACAACATGTAAAAAAAAAGGAACAACATGTAAAACAAAAAGGGACAACATGTAAAAAAAAAGGGACAACATGTAAAAAATAAGGAACAACATGTAAAAAAACAAGGGAACAACATGTAAAAAAACAAGGGAAAAACATGTAAAAAAAAGGGAAAACATGTAAAAAAACAAGGAACAACATGTAAAAAAAAAAGGAACAACATGTTAAAAAACAAAGAACAACATGTTAAAAAACAAAGAACAACATGTTAAAAAACAAGGGAAAACATGTAAAAAACAAGGAACAACATGTTAAAAAACAAAGAACAACATGTTAAAAAACAAGGAACAACATGTAAAAAAACAAGGAAAAACATGTAAAAAAAACAAGGAAAAACATGTAAAAAAACAAAGAAAAACATGAATGTTTAATGAAAGAATGACAGTAGAAAGAATAAAACACTGTTTAAAGAACACAATATTTATATATATATATAAAATACAAGACATTAATTTTTCATTTAAAGTTCAGTTAGAAGCTTATAAGTGTGTGTATGCGTGCGATGGTGTAGATATTTGTGTTAGAGCGCGTATATGTATGAATGCGTGTATCGCCTCTTGTTGGGGTGCATAGTTGTACAAATGTGTGTACACGGGCGAGTTGAGACTGGATAGGGAGTGTAGGCATTTGTGTGTGTGCTGCTTTTTGTCAGCAGGGTGTGTAAGCAGGTGTGGATGGGTTGAATAGTAATTGTAACAGCAAGCAAACTGGAGCAAAGACCTCGGACACGAATTACACTGATGAATATGTATTTATTTGCGCGCACGTGGCCAACGCTGAACTATAACATCTTTTCACCGTAAAACTGGAAATACATGAAAATAAACAAGTCTTACAAACGTGTTCTAAGACAAAACAAAGCAAATTATAAAAGAGTAAAAATTCTAATAGGTTTGGAGAACTATGCGTTGCTTACCTCTATTTTTGCCAAGCTACTTGTCCCAGAGCCAACGTCCATCACAAGCGGAACAAACGCTCGACTCCCATGTTGACTGATTCGAAAAGACCGCCTCTGGGCAAGCAGGCGGTGTAGAGGCACGACAGTTACCCCGTGCGCATGTCTTCCGGAAGAGGACGGTGCTGAATACAAAATGTTTCCTTCCTGAATTATGACCGGCCAACATGTGAAACTCCTACGTTTACAGTAATAGTCGCTCGAGCCCCGACGGGGTGAGGGAGTGTGGAAACGTTGTACTCCCATTAAGCGTGTGCTGATTTTTTCCAACTCGCCTGGTCGACGAAAATCTCCGCTTATTTAAAGGTTTTAATCAGCTCCAACAAGCACCTTGAGTTTCGGCGCAAAAATAGAAATTTTAATCACATAGTGTGACGGATGTAGTGGAAAACACAACACGTGACCGCTATTTTTGTTTTTTTGGTAATATTGACGCTGGGACCTGGTTTTTGAAACGAAAATCTAATTTTGTTTTTTAGATGGAATTTGGGGGGCGTGGCTTGTGTTTTCGCTCACGCCGTCGGTCAGTCAGCATTATAAGATTTGTATACATTTCGATCCCATAGATTATACATCGAAAACTGGTTGACTGGTCACCAAACTCTCTGTATTTCGGTTCTTTGGATTTGTTCTTAAACGAGTGGTTTATGTTAGCAAACCAAGAAGTTTACGAAGACTAGAAGATAGTATCGCGTGAGAAATTAAAATAACAAGAAATTTAAACTAAATGCTCGAAAATGTGAAAAGACAGTATTTGTACGAAGGTGGATATCAATCTGAAGGCCGAGGACAAGATGGGAGGAAGCGATAAGGATGGACTTGAGAGAAAGCGAAATAAATAAAGACTTGGCTAGGGATGTGTGCAGAACAGGAGATTCTGATAGTATGGTCACGCTGAAAGAATGGATGAGAGTTCTTGGGTTAGTAGATGTAGAACAGTTGAGGTAGCAGGTCCAGTACACAGGGGAACGCCAAGGAAACATGGAAGGAAGTGATAAGGATGGACCTGAGGGAAAGAGGGATGAATAAAGACCTTGTCATGGTAGTTATGGCCACGTTTAAAGAATGGATGAGAATTCTTGGGTTAGTAGATGTAGAACAGTTGAGGTAGCAGGTCCAGTACACAGGGGAAGGCTAAGGAAAACATGGAAGGAAGTGATAAGGATGGACCTGAGGGAAAGAGGGATGAATAAAGACCTTGTCATGGTAGTTATGGCCACGTTTAAAGAATGGATGAGAGTTCTTGGGTTAGTAGATGTAGAACAGTTGAGGTAGCAGGTCCAGTACACAGGGGAAGGCTAAGGAAAACATGGAAGGAAGTGATAAAAATGGACCTGAGGGAAAGAGGGATGAATAAAGACCTTGTCATGGTAGTTATGGCCACGTTTAAAGAATGGATGAGAGTTCTTGGGTTAGTAGATGTAGAACAGTTGAGGTAGCAGGTCCAGTACACAGGGGAACGCCAAGGAAAACATGGAAGGAAGTGATAAGGATGGACCTGAGAGAAAGAGGGATGAATAAAGACCTTGTCATGGTAGTTATGGCCACGTTTAAAGAATGGATGAGAGTTCTTGGGTTAGTAGATGTAGAACAGTTGAGGTAGCAGGTCCAGTACACAGGGGAACGCCAAGGAAAACATGGAAGGAAGTGATAAGGATGGACCTGAGGGAAAGAGGGATGAATAAAGACCTTGTCATGGTAGTTATGGCCACGTTTAAAGAATGGATGAGAATTCTTGGGTTAGTAGATGTAGAACAGTTGAGGTAGCAGGTCCAGTACACAGGGGAAGGCTAAGGAAAACATGGAAGGAAGTGATAAGGATGGACCTGAGGGAAAGAGGGATGAATAAAGACCTTGTCATGGTAGTTATGGCCACGTTTAAAGAATGGATGAGAGTTCTTGGGTTAGTAGATGTAGAACAGTTGAGGTAGCAGGTCCAGTACACAGGGGAAGGCTAAGGAAAACATGGAAGGAAGTGATAAAAATGGACCTGAGGGAAAGAGGGATGAATAAAGACCTTGTCATGGTAGTTATGGCCACGTTTAAAGAATGGATGAGAGTTCTTGGGTTAGTAGATGTAGAACAGTTGAGGTAGCAGGTCCAGTACACAGGGGAACGCCAAGGAAAACATGGAAGGAAGTGATAAGGATGGACCTGAGAGAAAGAGGGATGAATAAAGACCTTGTCATGGTAGTTATGGCCACGTTTAAAGAATGGATGAGAGTTCTTGGGTTAGTAGATGTAGAACAGTTGAGGTAGCAGGTCCAGTACACAGGGGAACGCCAAGGAAAACATGGAAGGAAGTGATAAGGATGGACCTGAGGGAAAGAGGGATGAATAAAGACCTTGTCATGGTAGTTATGGCCACGTTTAAAGAATGGATGAGAATTCTTGGGTTAGTAGATGTAGAACAGTTGAGGTAGCAGGTCCAGTACACAGGGGAAGGCTAAGGAAAACATGGAAGGAAGTGATAAGGATGGACCTGAGGGAAAGAGGGATGAATAAAGACCTTGTCATGGTAGTTATGGCCACGTTTAAAGAATGGATGAGAGTTCTTGGGTTAGTAGATGTAGAACAGTTGAGGTAGCAGGTCCAGTACACAGGGGAAGGCTAAGGAAAACATGGAAGGAAGTGATAAAAATGGACCTGAGGGAAAGAGGGATGAATAAAGACCTTGTCATGGTAGTTATGGCCACGTTTAAAGAATGGATGAGAGTTCTTGGGTTAGTAGATGTAGAACAGTTGAGGTAGCAGGTCCAGTACACAGGGGAACGCCAAGGAAAACATGGAAGGAAGTGATAAGGATGGACCTGAGAGAAAGAGGGATGAATAAAGACCTTGTCATGGTAGTTATGGCCACGTTTAAAGAATGGATGAGAGTTCTTGGGTTAGTAGATGTAGAACAGTTGAGGTAGCAGGTCCAGTACACAGGGGAACGCCAAGGAAAACATGGAAGGAAGTGATAAAAATGGACCTGAGGGAAAGAGGGATGAATAAAGACCTTGTCATGGATGTATAATGTTAGTCTTAAAGACAGGCTTAGACCTGATGAGCTTAGAGGAAGATTAAATCTGGACAGTATAGGGAGAAGTGTTTGCAGAATCGAAGACGTCAATGGTATGACCATGCTGAAAGAATGGATAAGAGTTCTTGGGTTAGTAGATGTAGAACAGTTGAGGTAGCAGGTTTAGTTCACAGGGGAGCGTCAAGGAAAACATGGGAGGAAGTGATAAGGATTGACTTGAGAGAGAGAGAGAGGGATAAATAAAGACCTCACAGAGATAGGTTAGTTTGGAAGTGAAATTCTAAAAGCTGTCCAACATATGCCAGTATGTAAAATGGATGCTAAACTAAATATGATTATGATGATGATGATGATGCAGAAAATTGTCTCTCGGTGCAAATATGTGCACCATACTGCATGCAGATTTATTTTTAATTTACATTTATTAACATTCCATGAAAAATGCCAGTATACTGAAATCATATGCCCTTAATAGGGTTAAGATGAAAATTCATATACACTAAATGTACAAAAGCAAGGAAATTCCCAAATTTGTACACTTTTATTGTCATTAAGGGTATGACTACATATCAACGAAACCATTTCATTATCACATCACTACAGTATAAATCTCTATGCATGAGTGGATGAAGTGTGTGAGGTGCACTGAAGAAAAATTCCTACCAGTAAAATACATAGCCCTGTTGTGCTCGCATACCCTTAATGACAATAAAAGTGTAAAAATTTGGGAATTTCCTTGCTTTTGTACATTTAGTGTATATGAATGTTCATCTTAACCCTATTATGGGCATATGATTTCAGTATACTGGCATTTATCATGGAATGTCACTACTTTTGTAAAGGCTATGCCTCAATACAATGGTAATTTTTAAGGTTCTTTGGAATTTTCTGGAAAACTAAGGTATATGGAAAACTGAAATTAAAATGCAACGAACTAGACCCTAGAACCTCTATCTCTGCCAAAAATCAGCTGAACCCATCAAATAGTTGATGAGATACAGGGTGGCACATATGTACGTACACACGGATAACACAAAATCATGCCTGACCTTTCTGGATCTCTGGGTTGCCTTGACTAATGATGCTGAAATTCTACACACTTATAGAACCTATCAAATAAACATTTTGTGCAAAGTTTTAACTAATTTGGTGTATTGGTTTTTGAGTTATGATTGATTGATCAAAGAAATGAGATTTCTAGCATAGGCCATTTTTGGAGTCTATTAAGGGATAGAGCGCTCTCGTGCCTCCCTTGATTAAAAAAAAATATTACAAAAGGTGAAAATAGCCATTCTTTTTTTTTAAGAGATTCTGAATTTTCAGGGAACGTCAAGGAAAACATGGGAGGAAGTGATAAGGATGGATTTGAGAGAGAGGGATAAATAAAGACCTGGTCAGAGATAGGTTAGTTTGGAAGTGAAATTCTAAAAGCTGTCCAACATATGCCAGTATGTAAAATGGATGTTAAACTGAATATGATGATGATGAAGCAGTAAATTGTCTCTCGGTGCAAATATGTGCACCATACTGCATGCAGATTTATTTTTAATTTACATTTATTAAGATTCAAAAGAAAATTCTACAAAAAGTGAAACTAGCCATTTTTGTTTTTTTTTAAGAAATTCTGAATTTTTTTCATCGGCAGAAGAAAACACTCACCTGATGCGGTCGGTCTCCTGATAGTCGATTAAGAACACCTTTGTCGCTCGGCATCACCGTAATGCCCTTCTCATTACACAACGTTACAATTTGTTGGTGAGGGTCGGACAATTTGACGGATGTCTGCAGGTACAATTTGTAAAAAGTCCGTTTCCCCACGTTGAGGGCCAACGTCACAGGGTGGACACCAAACAGAACCTCGCCGTCGATTTGGGGGATGATCTGCTGTTTACTAAAAAGAGAAACGTTTCATAATTTCCTCACCTGCTCAGAAATTACATCGGATTTTTTAATGTTTAGATTATAGTTGCGTTAAATGCATTTTTAGCAAAGGGAAAATTACGTCGCATGATATTTTTATTAAAACTGTGTTCTACGGCTACGGTAGTCAAATGACATCCCGTAGCTGCAATCAGTCCTCCATGCTAGTCCCAGACCACCTGGCCTTGTCATGCGCAAGTTGTCGTAGGCAATGAAGTTGTTTCGCTGTACGTAGTGGTCCTAGTCGTGCCTGCTTGAGGTCAGCACGTAGTGTGCCCAGCAGATTTGTGCAGTGCCGTCCTAGTCACGGTTGGTAGGCTTGCGAGCCAGTAACGGCAAAGTCTAGTGCCCTCTGTGCGGGAGTGTCAGGGTCCATTCGTCGGACATGGCCTAACATAGACCATCTTTGTTCAGCGAACTTTGTGGAGAGGGTTTTTTCGTTGCACAGCTCGTATAGTGCCTTGTTGCTGATAAGTTTTTTCGGCCAGCAGTGACCTGTGATGGAACGGAGGTGTCTCGCACGCATCCAGCTTGTCAAGCATGGCTTTTGTTATTGCCCAGCTGTTGCTATTGTAGAGCATGATGGGCACGCAGTACGCGTTATAGCAACGGAGTCTAGTCTTCAACAGGATCTTGGTTCATCGGCTCCAGAGTTTATGTAATGAATGAAACGCTACATTGCCATGTATATAGCGGGCTGTGACGTCTGCAGTGCTGCACAGAAGGGAGCCCAGGGTCTTGTTCTGGCGCCAGCACTCATTGTCGCGGAGGGTCTTGCCTTGATATACTTTCGAAAAAAAAAGTTAGGTTTTTCATAAGTCAGTTTTACTGGTCAGTTTAATTTGTATTCAAATGTATGACATTATATGAAAACACTTTTAAAGGTTGGATAACCCATGAAAGTACAGAAAGTGTTAAGATAATATTTTTTGGTGCTTGTGCTGTTCAGTGGCCGTATGAAAAAATTATTTTTTTATAAAAACAATATTATATACTTATTCAGCGTTATATTCTTACTCTCTGTACAAAAAAGTAGAAAAAATTATCCACTAGAACTTTAATTAGAAGTATTTTTCCATTCTGCGTATCATTAAGATTTCGAATTATCTGCCCTTGAAATCTTCTTAAGAAAGAAAATGGAGGCTTAGTGAACGAATCGCTGTTATGATGCAAAGAATGGAAAAATACTTGTAATTAAAGTTCTAGTGGATAATTTTTTCTACTTTTTTGTACAGTGAGTAAGAATATAACGCTGAAAAGTATGTAATATTTTTTTTTATAAAAAAATAATTTTTTTCATACGGCCGCTGAACAGCACAAGCACCAAATTCTTTTATTGTCTCAGTTATTTTGGCTGAGTTTTGTATTGATTTTTGATAGTCTATATCAAGTGGGTTTTTCAATGTGCAAACAAGTTTTTCTGAACATTCGAATCTAAGTTTTTGGTGATTTGAAATCTTTTTTGACATGTGTCAATCCATTTCGCCATTGACTTTTGGTGTTGCTTTCCTGTATGGATTTCATTTCGCCTTGATGGTGTATGCATTTCATTTTGCCTTGATGGTGTATGGATTTCATTTTGCCTTGATGGTGTATGGATTTCATTTTGCCTTGATGGTGTATAGATTTCATTTCGCCTTGATGGTGTATGGATTTCATTTCGCCTTGATGGTGTATGGATTTCATTTCGCCTTGATGGTGTATGCATTTCATTTCGCCTTGATGGTGTATGGATTTCATTTCGCCTTGATGGTGTATGGATTTCATTTCGCCTTGATGGTGTATGGATTTCATTTCGCCTTGATGGTGTATGGATTTCATTTCGCCTTGATGGTGTATGGATTTCATTTCGCCTTGATGGAGTATGCATTTCATTTCGCCTTGATGGTGTAGGCATTTCATTTCGCCTTGATGGTGTAGGCATTTCATTTCGCCTTGATGGAGTATGCATTTCATTTCGCCTTGATGGTGTAGGCATTTCATTTCGCCTTGATGGTGTATGGATTTCATTTCGCCTTGATGGTGTATGGATTTCATTTCGCCTTGATGGTGTAGGCATTTCATTTCGCATTGATGGTGTATGCATTTCATTTCGCATTGATGGTGTATGCATTTCATTTTGCCTTGATGGTGTATGTATTTCATTTCGCCTTGATGGTGTATGCATTTCATTTCGCATTGATGGTGTATGCATTTCATTTTGCCTTGATGGTGTATGCATTTCATTTCGCCTTGATGGTGTATGGATTTAATTTCGCCTTGATGGTGTATGGATTTCATTTCGCCTTGATGGTGTATGGATTTCATTTCGCCTTGATGGTGTATGCATTTCATTTCGCCTTGATGGTGTATGGATTTCATTTGGCAACAAAATCTGATGACGGGATTTTTGTGTTACTACTTCAATTTGTTCAGGTAAGTTTTGACTTCTTCTAGAAACATGTGTTAGTTTTTCTTTGCTTCGAAATTCAAATTAAATCACAGGATGATTTAACTGCTCTGTCATTATATATATATATATATATACATATATATATATATATATATATATATATATATATATGATAATTTTATTTACACAGACATGTACAAAATCTGCGACACTGGCATGTCGATGTTATCGATCAACAGTTACTATAAACTGAGATCTTATCAGGCAGAGTTAGAATCCGATCTTAACCTCAGATCATATTTGGAGAGAATGAAGTGGAGGGATAGAGAAAGAGAAGAAGAAGGAAAGAAATTTAACATTTCAAAAATTAAAGCCGTTAAAAAATTTAAATTAAAATTAAAATTAAAAATTAAAAATTAACGGCTTTAATTTTTGAAATGTTAAATTTCTTTCCTTCTTCTTCTCTTTCTCTATCCCTCCACTTCATTCTCTCCAAATATGATCTGAGGTTAAGATCGGATTCTAACTCTGCCTGATGAGATCTCAGTTTATAGTAACTGTTGATCGATAACATCGACATGCCAGTGTCGCAGATTTTGTACATGTCTGTGTAAATAAAATTATCATATATAAAGCTCTATTTTGATATTGAGCACTTTTTATAAACCCGGTTAAAATTCTCTGGATTACCACCCTGTGGATATTTTTCACCTGGATTATTACCATTATTATTATATATATATATATATTTATATATATATATATATATACATATACATGTTTCTGGGGCGGCAGAGTAGCTTTTCAAGTGGATTTCTGGGGAGTCTTACTGGTGAATTTCCATATATATATATATATATATATATATATATATATAATTCAGAGCTTAGCAATAAGTCATATATATATTAAATTCCCGAAACAGTTTTTCATGGTAAACAACTGATGATCCCTTAAAATAGTGTTAGAAATAAACTAATATAATAACTGTAAAAAATAAATTGACTTACATGAGTGATTTTCCACTGGAAGACTTGGGACTATAAGTTTTTTTTTTTTTTTTTTTTTTTTTTTTTTTAAATATAGTTTTAATGGTTGAGAAACTTCCGAGACTATATATATATATAATAATAGAAATAAACTAATATAATAACTGTAAAAAATAAATTGACTTACATGAGTGATTTTCCACTGGAAGACTTGGGACTATAAGTTTTTTTTTTTTTTTTTTTTTTTTTTTTTTAATATAGTTTTAATGGTTGAGAAACTTCCGAGACTATATATATATATATATAATATTTATAAATAAATATTAATTATTTATTACGTACAGACATCGATGTTTCATGCTAACTCAATCTTCGGTGCAGGAAGTTAATTTCCGACGGTCGGCGGGCGCGAACTCCGATCACAAGTCGCCACTGATTCACAGTCAAGAACGTTTTCCCGTTGCTTAGAATTAAGGAGGAATTTAACTTTGTAAATACCAAGTTGGCGGGTATTTTACAACGAGCAGCGAATAGTGATCTACAACAACAAACTGTGTTGGATCTCGCAATGAAGCTAGTAGTACTGCTTGTTATTAAACTCACTCAGAGTGCCCGGCCTTAGTAAAGGGGGCTTTTAATAATATTTATAAATAAATATTAATTATTTATTACCTACATATATATATTTATGGAAATCGCTCCAGACAAGGCATAAAGCCACTTTATGTAAGGAGATAAAAAAAAAATACTACTTCAAGGTATAAAACTAGCCAACGATAAGATGGATAGATTCTGACCCAGAAAACAGCAATTCTTCCCCTTTTGTCAGAAAGAAAAGTAAGGGGGAAAAAAAAGAGAAGCGAGAGTTACGAGGCTGCCGAAAGTAAACCCAAAAGTCCACTTTCTACTCTCCCTATTTATAAGATCACAGAAGTTCAGATCAACATGGTACCTTAGGTTTCAAGCTGGGAGAACAGACCTAGGCGAAAAAATTTTAATTATAAACTGCTCACTGGCTTTCTCCATAGATCAGATATATCAAATAATAGGAAGTAATCATTATCATATTCAGTTTAACGTCTGTTTTACATTCTGGCATGTGGTGGACAGCTTTTAGAAAATTTCCAAATGAATCTATCTCTGGTCAGGTCTTTATCTCTATTTCTCTAAAATTATTGCTTTCTTTGGCCTTCCCCTGCCAACTGACCTTGCCACTCCAACTGTTCTACTTTTAACTTAAGCGTTCTCATCTATTTTTTCTATGTGACAAAACCAACAAAGTCTCCTGTTCTGTACACATCTCCCTGTACTGTCCAGATTTAATTTTCCTCTGAGGTCATCAGAACTAAGCCTGTGTTTAAGACTCACATTACACATCCGTTGTATCATTCTCATATCATTTCTCTCCATGCAACGCATGTCCTCAACCCTCACTGGCCAGGTTTCACTTCCATACATCATCACACTGCATACGTGTTCCTGATAAACTTTTCCCTTGATCGACAGTGGTAACTCTCTGCTGGTTAGTAATGGCATAACTTCCTTAAACTTACTTCAGCTACTCCTAACTCATAGCAGCACCATCCCCTCCCTGTGCTCCAATGGTATCACAAAGGTAACAACTCTTCTAAACAATCTCAATAGCTTCCTCATCCAAATATAATTTCTCTACATCTGAGTTCTCATCCATGCCTGATAGACTCTTCCCTTGGTCGAAAGTGGTAACACTATGTTGGTTAGTAATGACAAAATTTCCTTCAACTTACTTCATCCACTCCTAATTCTTGCAATCACACTAGCACCTGCTCCACCCTGTGCTCTCATTGTACATTTCCTGTTCAAAATCGCATAAGAATCGATTCAATAGTCCGTGCAGATATAATAGATATTCTTTTTATTATAGAAATTGAATTTTTATCAAATGTTTTGGACAATTAACATTGTCTGCAATTATAAGCGTGCGATTCACTTCTTTAAATCAAAGAAAGCCAGAGAGAAAAAAGTTACGGAATAATTCTTACCGTTTTTTGGATTTACCTTTTCCTGTCAGTCCATAATTGTATTCTGGGAGAGAAAATTTCGTTTTCGGCAAAACATTGTCACAAAAAGTCCTGTAGATTTGAAACTTTGTAGAAAGAATTTGAAGAGACAAAAACTCCTTGGAACGAGACGTAAACAATTTGACCCACATTTTTAAAACTGAAATTTATAAAAAAATATTTTTTTAAAAAACTGAAATTTAAACAAAAATATTTTTTTAAAAACTGAAATTTATACAAAACTATTTTTTTAAAAACTGAAATTTAAACAAAAATATTTTTTTTAAAACTGAAATTTATACAAAACTATTTTTTTAAAAACTGAAATTTAAACAAAAATATTTTTTAAAAAACTGAAATTTATACAAAACTATTTTTTTAAAAACTGAAATTTAAACAAAAATATTTTTTTTAAAACTGAAATTTATACAAAACTATTTTTTTTTAAACTGAAATTTATGCAATATTTTTTTTAAATCTGAAATTTATAAAAAAAATTTTTTTATAAATCTGAAATTTATAAAAAATTTTTTTTTTTTTAAACTGAAATTAAAACAAAACTATTTTTTTTTAAACTGAAATTTAAACAAAACTATTTTTTTTTAAGTGAAATTTAAACAAAACTATTTTTTTTAAAACTGAAATTTAAACAAAAATATTTTTTTTAAAACTGAAATTTAAACAATAATATTTTTTTTAAATCTGAAATTTATAAAAAAATATTTTTTTAAAAACTGAAATTTATAAAAAAATATTTTTTTAAACTGAAATTTAAACAAAAATATTTTTTTAAAGTGAAATTTAAACAAAAATATTCTTTTAAATATGAGCAAAAAAATAAATTTTATAAACAAATCTTCGTAACTGACAAAGGCAGCAAAATATCAAAGTCAAATCGAAAAAATTGATGCTATATAGAAAAAATAGAACAAGAAACTCACGGAACTTATATAAACCAATTTGACCAAAATACTAAATAGACTAGTCGGAAAATCGAAAAAATAAAATACTGAATGCTATTTAATAACTTTAGCATTTTTTTGTTGCTATGGGCGATAAATTCTGTGCGTTTTTTTTTGTTTTCTTACATGTTGTTTTGCAAAGTTTTTTGGAGATGGGGCTTGGTCACTCGGACTTGTAGCAGCCATAAACATTAACATTTATTTCCTCTTACGAAGAGCAGCCCCTGTGAGGTGGTGGTCAAACAGTGGGAAATAGAAAAAAATTAGTGGGAAATAGAAAAAAATTAGTGGGGAAAAAGAAAAGAATTTAGTGGGAAATAGAAAAAATTTAGTGGGGAAATAGAAAAAAATTTAGTGGGGAAATAGAAAAAATTTAGTGGGGAAATAGAAAAAATTTAGTGGGGAAATAGAAAAAAATTTAGTGGGGAAATAGAAAAAATTTAGTGGGGAAATAGAAAAAAATTAGTGGGGAAATAGAAAAAAATTTAGTGGGGAAATAGAAAAAAAATTAGTGAGAAATAGAAAAGTGAGAAAGAGAAAAAAATTAGTGGGAAATAGAAAAGTGGGAACTAGAAAAAAATTTAGTGGGAAATAGAAAAGTGGGAACTAGAAAAAAATTTAGTGGGAAATACAAAAAAATTAGTGGGAAATAGAAAAGTGGGAAAGAGAAAAAAATTAGTGGGAAATAGAAAAAAATTAGTGGGGAAATAGAAAAAAATTAGTGGGAAATAGAAAAGTGGGAAATAGAAAAAAATTAGTGGGAAATAGAAAAGTGGGAAAGAGAAAAAAATTAGTGGGAAATAGAAAAGTGGGAAAGAGAAAAAAATTAGTGGGAAATAGAAAAAAATAGAACAAGAAACTCACTAAACTTATATAAACTAATTTGACCGAAATACTCCAAAGACTAATAGGAAAATTTATTAAATTTCATCAAACAAAAAAAACAAAAACTAAGTGTTATTAATAACATTTGCCTGAACATATATATAAGGGAGGACTACTACACACCACCCTCGGGTGTCTTCGGTCTCTCTGTACAGGGGTTTGTCAGAGACTCTGACATGAGGATACTTTTTATTTGAAGTAAACCCTGACCAAATATTCAAAACAAATGGTGTGCTGTCTCCTCAAGCCATCCAGCACGTCTCCCTAATTGCAGATGGGGGCACTCCCTCTATTAATAGAGGGCAGCTTCGAATAATGAATTAGAAGCCGTTGAAAATGTGGAAATGAATGATAAAAAATATGAATAAAAACAAAAATAAATATTGGCAGGCCGGCACCCAGGATAAAAAGTGCCCATCAACCTGATCATACACCAGGCAGGAAGATGTAAGCAATGGTGTAAACCTTCCTGCCTCTGGAAATTGTGCTCCAGCCAATACAGAGGCCAACCAGGGTCAGCCATCAGGCCTTGAGACAAAAGGTCCTGGCCCCCTATCTCCATCAAATGCAGCAACAACAAAAAAAAGAAATATAAGAGGCTTAAAAGCCCAACAATGGACTGTTGCACAAAAGAAGGTGCTATTGTTTTGCTACCACTACTCAAAGTTTGAAAAGGGGAGCAAAACATCTAATGAGATCCTAGCTGATAAGATTCAAGAATCTACCCTCCCCAGAGAAAATATATATATATATATATATATATATATATGGGGTAAGGTACACGATAATTCATGAAAATAAAATGCTGTGGTAGACAAAATGTGTGAAAAAAGACAAACGGAAAACAGGTTGAAATGCAGGAGAAAAACAAAAACAAGAGATTTGACCGGTTTCATTTGTGTTAGCAAACGTCTTCAGAACAAGTGAAGATTTGGAAACAATTTTATTTCGAAGGCACACACATGGGAGAAGGAAAAGATGATCCGATTAGATCATATGAGAAGACTTTTAGCGACATTGAAATATGATTTGACAAGTAGGTGACATATTCTTCTTTATTTCTTATTCTTTTTTTTATTTTTATTTATTTTCTTTTTCCTATATATATATATATATATATATATATATATATATAACATCATATAAAACCTTAGTTATTCAGGGAACAACATTCCATATATTTATCAAAAACACTTATTTGCGAACGTGTTTTTGCTAAAAAATATAGAATGTTTCTCTGAATAAGTAAGATTTATATGATGTTAAATTAAGAGCTCTAGTTCTACACTCTTGGGATACTACATAAATCCTTGTGTTAACTTGAAGAAATTTATATATAATGCAACAACATACACATCACAAATTAAGGGTCAAATTGAACTTTAAGGGCTCCTAAAAATTGAACAATCTCAAACAAAATGGCGACCCACAACAAAAAGAAACATAAGGCAGACAAAAAGTGAGAGATTTGTTTTGTACTGCCACCCGAACTTAGGGTTATTGGTAGGTTAAGAAGGGGCATGTGTTTTTTTTTGTTTTTTTTAATAAATTCTTACATTAGATTTCTATCATTGCTCTTGGACAATCAGGACTAGAGAGAGGTAAAGAAGCTGACATAGCATTTTTTTTTTGCTACGGGAGATGCATTTTTGGGGGTAAGAGGAGGGGGGGGGTCTACTAAGGCGATTACATGTGGGTTTACTCGGACTTGTCACAGTCATAAACATTAACATATCTATCCTCTTGTGGAGAGCAGCCCCTGTGAGATGGTTTGGTCACACGGGGACCAATCAGCTTCCAGGGCGTACTAATTTTGACCAAACTATTGAAGGACAACTTCCAGGCCCTTTGGGATTTACACGGCAGTCACAGAGAGCTGCCAGGCACCAACGAAGAAAGATGCCCTCTCTCCTGTCTCTGTCAACTGAACAGTCGAGCGAGGCTATCTTCACTTGAAGATATATCGCTCTAAAGAAAATACTTTTGGCAGCCAAACTTTCTTACTTTATTACTTCATTCACTGTGACACTGTCTTTCGGCAACCTACCCCTAACGATACCATTTGGGGTTTTTTGATGATGAAAAGTAATATTAAAAAAAAAAAATTTTGTACTAATTTTTCAGCATAAAAAGTCCCCCCCCCCTCCGTCCTCGAAAAAAAAAAAAAACACAGATAATTTATCTCCTATAGAAATTTTTTGGTTGTATACAAATTGTATATGTTCATCTTAAAGTAAAAGAAATATGGGGTCACGTGATCTGTATGGATGGACGTAACTGCCCCACCCCCACCCAAAAAAAACCCAACTTTTTAGGGCTCTGCGAGGGACTAGCAGGAGGAACTTTACTAGTCAGAGAAAAAAGAACTTTCGGTTAATAATTTGGTTAACTGCCTTAAAAACTAGAATGGCCCGAAAATGAGTTATCATTTTACGTTAAATGTCCCATAATTGGTTTTTTTTTTTCGCTACGTTTTTCAGGCTGTTGAACACGTAATCGACTAAAAAAAAGTAGAATCTTAGGTAAAAACGTATTGTAGTATCCATATTTTGGGAGGCTCTTGCGTCAGATTCATTCATAAAAAAGTCGTAGTGAGTGATTCAAATCAAGCGCATGCGCACACAATTCAGTTTGTAGGGAAAAAAACGTGTTTCATTTTTTTGTTTTAGATAAAAAAAAAAAACACGTTTCTTTCGTGTTTGTTTTCATTTTCAGTTGTTTTTATTCTTAACACCTTTTGTTTTCTTCACTTTTAGCGTATTTATTTTCAGCGATAGTAACTTAATTGTTAAAAATGCCCACTTTTTGTTTTAGCGTGTTTGTTCTCATTCTGTTTCCTCTGCACATGCGCTGGTTTGAATCACTAACTACGACTTTTTTATGAATGAATCTGACACATGCGCAGAGCCTCCCAAAATATGGATACTACAATACGTTTTTACCGAATCTTATTTTCTTTTTTTTAAGAGACGTGGTGGTGGTGGTGCTCATCTACAATTTACCATCACGAGGCCCTTAATTTATAGTCTACGGATTCTGGGCATCTTTTACGAGACTCAGCAGAGTAAAAACGCTAAAAAAAACAAATTTACAACAAATAAAAGTAACTGTAAGCTGTAAAAGTTAGTTTCAAACTTGCATGTGCTATTTGTTTGTATTTTAAACCCGTTTGCAGTGCTATTTATTAGAAATTTATGTTCGACAGATGGTTTTCGAAGAAATCAAAATGGCCGATTTACGTAATAATATAGAGGGACTGGCGGCCATTTTTCTTTGCCAAATTAGATGTTTAAAAAAACAAGAAATTTTTTTTTAACATCTAATAAAAAGCCATTTATACTACGTAAAAATACAAACAAATTACATAGGTAAGTAGAAAAATGTCTATTCTAGACATAAGTCAACTTTACTTGTTGCAAATTTATGTTTTTAAACTCTTTCTCGTTCTTTTTTGGACCCCGTTCGCGCCTCTGCTGAGCGTCGTAACATATACCCCGGATTCTTAAAGCCCAAATTAAGGTGCTTATCCAGATTAAGGGAGATATTCGAAAAAAAAAAAAAAAAATACATAAACTGAGGAATGTCACGGGCTGAATATATCCTATACCAAAAAATCACGTAAATTAATAAGTTTTTTTTTATTTTATAAAAGAAAATTAAATTTTACCGATTAACGAATAACGTGGAAATACGGTCGCCATTACGGCTTATTATGAATTTCGGTTATCTCCCTCGAATAAGCCGTAATGACGGCCTTATTTCCACGTTATTCGTTAAAATTTAATTCAAAACAATAAAATGAAAAACAAATGGGTATATGTTACGACGCTCAGCAGAGGCGCGAACGGGGTCCAAAAAAAAAAAAGAACGAGAAAGGGTTTAAAAACATAAATTTGCAACAAGTGAAGTTGACCTACGACGAGAATAGATATTTTTCTACTTACCTATGTAATTTGTTTTTATTTTTACGTATTATAAATGGGTTTTCATTAGATGTAAAAAAAAAAATTTCTTGTTTTTTTTCCCACCGTTTTCACAAAATTCAATATGGCCGCTCCAGGTCCATTCGTTAGTACCCCCCCCCAAATCGGCCATTTTTTTCCCCAAGTTGCGGTGACAAAACTATTGATTTCTAATAAATAGCGGTTGTAACGGTCTAAAAATACAAACAAATGCCACAGGCAAGTTAGAAAATAACTTTTACAGCATACAGTTACTTTTATATATTGTATATTTGTTTTTTTTTAGCGTTTTTACTCTGCTGAGCGTCGTAAAAGATTCCCAAACAAATAAATTATTAAAAAAATAGATCCGGTATTCTGTTAATTATTTGTTAGGTACGTGCAAATCAATGGCCGATTCCCAAAAATGAAAAAACATTTTGACCCCCCCTTCACTTAAAAATACACCAAAATTCAGAAAATCAAGCAATTTTACTGAAATTTTCAATATTTATTAATCAACAATCACGGAATATAATGAAACCATTATTATTTTTTTTAAATCTTAGTGAAAAAGTATTATTTGGGTATCTTTCAGAATGATCAGTACGCTGAAAACGCTAAAAAAAACAAATATACAACAAATAAAAGTAACTGTCGTCGATAAAAGTTAATTTAAAACTGACCTGTGATATTTGTTTGTATTTTTAAACCGTTCCAACTGCTATTTAGTAGAAATCAATAGTTTTATCACGCGAACTTCCCCCCCCCCCCAAAAAAAAATGGCGCTTGCTCGTAAGACGCCATAATGTCTAAAGAAAACGAGTAAAAAATGAACAAGAAATTTTTTTTACATCTAATAAAACCCCATTTATAGTACGTAAAAATACAAACAAATATCATAGGTAAGTAGACAAATATCTCTTCTCGACGTAGGTTAAACTCACTTGTTGCATATTTATTTTTATAACCCCGTTCTCGTTAGTTTTTTAGACCCCGTCCGCGACTGTACTGATCATTCTGAAAGATACCCTATTATTTTTTTAAAAGAAAATACACCTTTACTAAAGTTATATTTTTATATATTAATAAAAAAAAATGCATGATATTTGTTTATTACGAAATAAAAGTAAAACATTCGTTGGACAAGTCTGAAATTGGTATTAATTGTGGAGAAAGTTTTTTTTTTTTAAATCATTTCTGGCCATCCGTATATGAGAAACGGCGTCATTTGCCGCGGAGTGAAAACGAAAGTATGAAAGTCACAAATCGCCCCTAATTTAAATAATTTCATTTTCTTAAAAATAAATTGTACCTTCGAAAGTAACTTTTTACCAAAAAGACAACATCACTACAAACAACAATCAAACGATGAATTAATTAGATTATCAATTGCAAAGTAACATCTTTTAAATATTTAATCGAGTGACGAAATAATTTGTTGAAAGTTTTTCCTCGAAACCGATTCAAAAAGTAAAAAGAACATTTCAAACTTACGCCTAAAACGATATTTACATCAAACACGTGCTTTTAAAGGTTAAAAACAGTCGCCATTTTTCCTACGGTGTAAACGATGAAATGTTCCCTTAAAAATAAAATGTCCCTTGAATTAAACTCATTCAACAACAGATCATCCCCCCTTTCTTTTACCATAATTCTTTTCTTTATTGCGATTAAAAAAAAAAACATCGGTTAATGGTTTCGTTATGCCAACTGCGCCTGTACAGTTTCCGTTTTTGTTTTTGCATTTCATCTCAGATTACATTTAAATTTCTGTTGGTATAGTCAGGGAAACAGGGAGTAGGGAGGGAATTACAAAGGCTAGCAGTTCGATGAAAGAGAGAAGAAAGCCTTCCGGCATTTTGGGGACCTCCACAGTGGGATTTAGCTGATTGTCGGGTTTATCGAGGAGGCACCAGTGCCGCAAGTTCGTCGGAGCACATTCCATTGAAGTACTTGTAAAAAAAGAACAACAGTGCAGTGATAAGACAGAGGCTGGAGCTTGGTAGATAGTGTGGCACCTATTAGGGTTTTTTTTTTTTAATTTTTTTAACATAGTTCACCCCAAACAAGGCAGGCCGCCACTGTAGACGTAAGGGGCTACTGAGAAAAAAGAAAAGGGAGACGGTTGGGGGGGGGGGGGGTCAACCTAAATTGGTATCTGCGCAGCGAGATGTCTGTTTACATTAGTTTTAAATTTCTGAATGTCAGTACTGTCGGGGAAAACGGGGGCCATGGAGGGAGTTCCAGAGGCCAGCAGCACGAGGAAAGAAGCTGTTTGAGTAGAAAGCTCTCCGGCGTCTGGGGACCTCCACAGTGAATGGATGGGATTTAGTTGATTGTCGAGTTGGTCTAGTGAACTTACGTCGAGGCTTTTTTGGACCCCCGTCTAAGAGTGAGAGACCAGTGGTTGGTGCATCAGCCCGGATGTGGTAACAGTATAGACACACACACACACCGGAAATTTTCTTGCCTCTACGTGAGCGCATTTTTTGCAAGAAAGTTATTTGTAGTTATTAAATAATACGAACGTTTTAATGTTATGGTGTTTGTACAGAGAAACGTACGGATTAAATTAACAAAAATGATCCAAAATCCGGGCGGGGGGGGGGGGCGTTCGTATATGCAACCCTATTTAAATCTGCAGCACGCTATATTAATTATGCCAAACGCGCTTATCTCCCCCTGATTTTGTATCCGGGTTACCTTAAGATGGCGGCCTTCGAACATGTCAATTGACTGTTCCCGAAAAATGGATTTCGCTTATAATTAGATTTCTACTCGATCATTTTTCCTACTTTTTGGTGAGGATACTTATTTAAATCTGCTGCGTAAGTATATAATAATGTTGTTTTTTTTTGTGTGTTATTGATAATTTTTGTTAATTTGTTAAATATAGTAAAAAAAAAAAAAAAATTGTTCGGTGCTTGTACAGATTAGCGTACATATGAAAAACGCTGAAGATCGCAGTTCCAATTAAATTAACCGGAAAACTCTTTGAAATAATTATGTATCAAGCAAAAAAAACACGAAATTCAAGGGAGATAACTCGGTGTGTCATATTAACAAGTAATAAATCAATGGCAGTCATCAAAATACGATGAAACTGATTTTGATTTTTAATTAAAATTCTACTCGATCATTTTTCCTACTTTTTGGTGAGGATACTTATTTAAATCTACTGCGTAAGTATATAATATTGTTTTTTGGTGTTGATAATTTAATACGGACGCTTCTCTGTACAAGCACCAAATCTATAAAGGTAAAAAGTCTTGGAGTGAGTAATTTACTCCTCTCCAGGAGTTAGGCACAAGGCCAGTTTTTATCCTACTCCCACAAGTAAGATGTGACCCAAGCTCGGGTCGGAAAGTGGGGGTTGAAAAGTCAGCGCCCGAGAGGTGAGCACTCTGACCATCAAAAATTGCCTGGGCAGCCCCGTCGGCATTCCCCGGTAGGGGCGCCTCAAGCAGTAAGCAATTAACTTACTCCTCCCCAAAGAGGGGAGGCAAAGCCTGGGAGGGTGGACCTCCTAGAACTGCACAGGACAATCCCATAGACCGGCGTAAATCAAGCCCCGAAGGCCAAGACAATACCAGTCTATAGGGTGCAGTATCCATCGGAACAGATACTACACTTTGATCTCGACCAAAAGGGAGTGAATTGCTATGCATCGCCTTCACTCTCTCGCGTGTGTGTGTGTGGGGGGGGGGAGCCTATATCGATAAGAAAAGTTAAAGAATTAAATTCTTTTTTTGTTTTTTTTTTGTATATTTGGATTTTGGTTACATTTTGTCATTTTAAATTGATAATTTTTGATAATTTAATCCGCACGCTTCTCTGTATAAGCACCAAAAATATTAATACGGAGTTCAAAAGCTTGCGTCCCACGACTATCTCTATTTATATAAAGTTAGGTATAAATAAATAAAAACGGCTCCGTTCAGTCTTAAGAAACAATGGATACCCTCTGTAAAGTGGCTTCATGTGAAATTATAAAGCAAGGGTTGCGAAATCTCAACCACACCTCTTCTGAGTCGGCACTGCCTGAAGAAGGAAAGATGAAGATAAAAAATTGCATAAAATTATATTTATTTAGTTATTTATTATAAATACCACATTACATTACCGAATTTTATCCTCTGACGAGAAGAGTTTTATCTTTGAAAAAACATGGTGTAACTCCTTGCATCTGAACTTTCGATGTAATAAAATTTGTATCAATTTTATGTAATTTTATGCAATTTTTTTATCTTCATCTTTCCTTCTTTAAAATTGATTGCTCTACTCAACGTATTGAGCTTTACTTTATCACGATAGATCACTTTAACGATACTTCACTTATCGTTAATTCTATTATTATTATTATTATTATTATATATATATATATATATATATATATATATAATGATTATTTTTATTTACACAGACATGTAGAGAATCTGCAACACTGGCATGTCGATGTTATCGATCAACAGCTATTATAAACTGAGATCTCATCAGGCAGAGTTAGAATCCGATCTTAACCGTAGATCATATTTGGAAAGTACCAAATAAAAATAATCTATTTGATATTAAGCACTTTTTATAAACCCGGTTGAAATTCTTTGGATTACTACCCTGTGGATGTTTTGCTTCGGAATTTTTAAGCTGAAGGTTGATAATTCGTAGAATTTGGTATATTCGGACTACTGTTCTCATCTTAGGTGTTTTTATCACAACGTTTCGGCCGATGTAACCTCTGACCTTCTTTAGATGTACTTTGTCGAACTCGAGTTCGACAGAAAGATTCCCGAGTTCGACAAAGTACACCTGAAGAAGGTCGGAGGTTACATCGGCCGAAACGTTGTGATAAAAACACCCAAAATGAGAACAGTAGTCTGAATATACCAAATTCTACGAATATATATATATATATATATATATATATATATATATATATATATATATATATATATATATACAGGGCTTTACGGAGCCCTCCAAAAAAGAGCACACTCCAGGAGCACGGTCCTTTTTGCTGGAGCAAATGAGAAGAGGGCTCATTTTATATTCAGTGGGAGTGGAGCAGGAGCAACTCCATTTGGGACTAAAGAGTGGTGATTTCATCGCTCAACGCTCCTTGCTCCAAAATTATTTGATTTTTTTTTAAGCATTAGGTTTTTTCTATTCAGCAATAATAAGGAAAAGAAAAAGTCTTGGTAAACTTCTTTGAGTTATTTATTAAATTATATCTCTGGTAAATGTATATGAGAGAGAGAGGGGGAGAGAGGAAGGGAGAAAGAACTTCTCAGGTTTTTTTCACATGTACATGTTACATTTTTGATAGGACAGTTTTCTTAAGGACGGAGACAATTTGGCAACGAATGTCTTCAAATGTACCAGTGAGTCTATAGATGTCTTTGAAGTTTTTTTCTTAAAGATTTTAACTTTTTTTGTATTTATGATAATGATTTTTATTGCTGATTGAATAAATAAGCCAATTTTTCTTTCCATTTTAATTTAACTTTTATGCCACATTTATACCGTTGTCTTTTTGGCAACATTTTGTTATTCTTAAATTCACAACTAGTATGTTTTAACCTTTTCATGTTTGCTTTTAAATTCGTTTAATTCCGTTAAAACTTGCTTTTGTAAATAGAATGTTCATTTTTTTTGTGTGTAATAAAATGTTAAAGCAGAAAAAATATATTTAGTCCAAAGAAAAAATATATTTAGTCCAAGGAAAAAAACAACCCAACATGGCCGCCTGGAATTAAAGTTAGATTCTCAACACTTTAAAAAGTAAATAAGAATTTTATTTCAAAACAAAAAATATAATTAAGACCAACAATCAGTTGTATCCAAAATTTGGGCGAATACAAAGCGAAATGAGCGAAAGAAAACAGCGGCCCCTATTCTACAATTAAACCGATGTTTAAACTTAAGTAAATTAAAGAAAATGTCTTAAATTTTAATTTTAAAAAGCAAATAATTAGACTAATTAATTTGTTGTTTTTTTAGAACCGAAAGTAGCATAGATATCTTTCTTTATCTTAAAAAATATATTATCGAATATTAAAATTGTAAACAGTTTGTTTTTATTATCAATTTAAAATATAGACATTTTCACCATTTTTATTTTAATTTTAATAAATGTTTTTGCCCGACCTAGGAAAACTTGCTCCAGTTAATTTTTCGGGGGAGGAAAATTTGACCCGATATTTTTTTTAACTCCCAAGGTCTAGGTCAGATATTTTGTATGAAATTTTAAGACATTAAATAGAGCTCTGAATTGTTTATTGACAATTTATTGATATTTTTTGGCCAACTTATGAAATAAAAAAAAAAAAAAAATTCAATCTTTAAGAAATAAACTTCATTGTTTTGTTTTTTATCCTAAATTGTACTATTGAAAAATATGGATAAATCGATTTGTTTGAAAGTACTTGCGCGTTTCTCTGTTATAACTAATAATATACATTATACAATATCTGTGATAACTAATAATATACATTATACAATATCTGTGATAACTAATAATATGCATTATACAATATCTGTGATAACTAATAATATGCATTATACAATATCTGTGATAACTAATAATATCCATTATACAATATCTGTGATAACTAATAATATACATTATACAATATCTGTGATAACTAATAATCTTAATTATACAATATCTGTGATAACTAATAATATGCATTATACAATATCTGTTATAACTAATAATATCCATTATACAATATCTGTGATAACTAATAATATACATTATACAATATCTGTTATAACTAATAATATACATTATACAATATCTGTTATAACTAATAATATACATTATACAATATCTGTGATAACTAATAATATGCATTATACAATATCTGTGATAACTAATAATATACATTATACAATATCTGTGATAACTAATAATATGCATTATACAATATCTGTGATAACTAATAATATGCATTATACAATATCTGTGATAACTAATAATATACATTATACAATATCTGTTATAACTAATACTATGCATTATACAATATCTGTGATAACTAATAATATACATTATACAATATCTGTGATAACTAATAATATACATTATACAATATCTGTGATAACTAATAATATGCATTATACAATATCTGTGATAACTAATAATATACATTATACAATATCTGTGATAACTAATAATATACATTATACAATATCTGTGATAACTAATAATATACATTATACAATATCTGTGATAACTAATAATATACATTATACAATATCTGTGATAACTAATAATATGCATTATACAATATCTGTGATAACTAATAATATCCATTATACAATATCTGTGATAACTAATAATATGCATTATACAATATCTGTGATAACTAATAATATACATTATACAATATCTGTGATAACTAATAATATACATTATACAATATCTGTGATAACTAATAATATACATTATACAATATCTGTTATAACTAATACTATGCATTATACAATATCTGTGATAACTAATAATATACATTATACAATATCTGTAATAACTAATAATATACATTATACAATATCTGTGATAACTAATAATATGCATTATACAATATCTGTGATAACTAATAATATACATTATACAATATCTGTGATAACTAATAATATACATTATACAATATCTGTGATAACTAATAATATGCATTATACAATATCTGTGATAACTAATAATATCCATTATACAATATCTGTGATAACTAATAATATACATTATACAATATCTGTGATAACTAATAATATGCATTATACAATATCTGTGATAACTAATAATATACATTATACAATATCTGTGATAACTAATAATATACATTATACAATATCTGTGATAACTAATAATCTTAATTATACAATATCTGTGATAACTAATAATATACATTATACAATATCTGTGATAACTAATAATATGCATTATACAATATCTGTGATAACTAATAATATCCATTATACAATATCTGTGATAACTAATAATATACATTATACAATATCTGTGATAACTAATAATATGCATTATACAATATCTGTTATAACTAATAATATCCATTATACAATATCTGTGATAACTAATAATATACATTATACAATATCTGTGATAACTAATAATATACATTATACAATATCTGTGATAACTAATAATCTTAATTATACAATATCTGTGATAACTAATAATCTACATTATACAATATCTGTGATAACTAATAATATGCATTATACAATATCTGTTATAACTAATAATATCCATTATACAATATCTGTGATAACTAATAATATACATTATACAATATCTGTGATAACTAATAATATACATTATACAATATCTGTTATAACTAATAATATGCATTATACAATATCTGTTATAACTAATAATATCCATTATACAATATCTGTGATAACTAATAATATACATTATACAATATCTGTGATAAC
>OY744555.1:12051682-12131682 GCA_963556195.1 Sepiola atlantica
TTCCTTTAGTTCCCGTTGAGTTTCACGAACGTATATCCAATGACAATTATTGCATGGGACAATATATATACCTGCATTATATGTGGGGTTTAGAAAATGTTATGTTAATGTGCCGTACCTATATGATGAACAGTGGACTCGTCCATTCCTAATAAAAGACTGGAAGCGTTTAGGCATCTCGTAGTGATTGGATTGAACTGCAGTCTACCCTGGCAGTCAGGACTGATATACCACTTCTCTTGTTCTCTGTACATATCTTTCCCTCAATAAATATTGTTCACCTAACCCTGTGTCTTCATTTCGGCCCCTAAACAGGGTCACAACAGTTTTGTTTTTAATATTTGTTTTATAGTTGGTGATGTAGTTTTATTGTAGGAATTCTAAATTTATTTAGAGTGTTGTAAATTATTGCATTATTGGCATGGGTAGGTAATAGAAGATGTCTGTTTATAAGAGAAGTGTCCGGTGTATATGATTTTTGCCTATTGTTTCTAGAAGATATTTGTAGGGTGTTTTTTCTTTCATTTAATATTAAATATGTGGGGTATTGCAATGTTTTGAATGAATTTGTGAGGTATTTGAATGGATATTGTGGCTTACAAATTCTGAATGCACGTAGAAAGAAACCGATTAACCCGCCTGTTTTGATTTTGTTATTTCGGTTTGAGTAAAAATGCATGTCGTCATTTTTGTGTGTTGTTTTGCAATGCACTTTGAAGGTTAGATTATTGTTGGATTTTATTATAAGTATGTCTAGAAATAGTATCGAATTATTTTTCTGTTTTATAGGTAAACTTTATGAAGAGTTCGACTGTGTTTAATTTGTTTTTAAGATTTTCTATTTGTGTTTTCAGGAATAAAAATAAAAACGTCGTCCAATATATTTAAAGTATCTAGTGTTTGGTGGTAATCGAAATGGGCCAGCTTCAAGGAATTCGAAAAGAGTTCCCCTATAAGAAACCCCTTAGTGCAGTACTAGCCTGTACTATACAGAGTGTTCCAAAAGTCTTGGGCACATTTCAAGTCCTCATATCTGCTGGACTATGAATGGTAGTAAGATGAAACTGGTACCATTTTTAAAGCTAAATTCATTAAGTTTTTTGTAATGCTAATGATTTTTTCATATCTCATTAGGCCCAGTAATGGCGTTCACTCAACCAGAAAAAGCGTTTTGCTTCCTTGAATTTTCAAAAACTGAATCATGGACACGTGTTCAAAATGCATTTCGCACAAAATTTCGAAAAGAAGCCATGTCCAAGAAAGCTGTCTACAGACCATTCTTCTTTGAAAGATGAACAGTCAATTGTGGCATGTACCTCAACATGCTGGAAAACTGGTTCATGGATAAGTTGAATGAGGAAGAGTCTGGCGACTTCATTTTCCAACAAGATGGGACGCCACCGCAATGGAACCTCAGGGTTAGACAGTATCTGAACACAACACTGTCAGACAGATGAATTTGACGGTCTGGGTTAGATGATCGCGTTCTCATGTCGTGATCTCCCAAGTTTCCAGATATCACACCCTGCGATTTCTTTTTGTGCATCTCCCGTCTTTGCGTTAATCATCTTTCGTTCTTTTGTTGCATGTGAGTTTGAATAGTTGAATGTTATAAGTGCATTTGATTTTGCACGGTTGAATGTGATAAGTGCATTTGAGTTTGCACGGTTGAATGTGATAAGTGCATTTGAGTTTGCACGGTTGAATGTGATAAGTGCATTTGAGTTTGCACGGTTGAATGTGATAAGTGCATTTGAGTTTGCACGGTCGAATGTTATAAGTGCATTTGAGTTTGCACGGTCGAATGTTATAAGTGCATTTGAGTTTGCACAGAAATTTGTTTGCAATTATGTCTGCACCAGTGTTTCTTTGTTTTTCGGACTTTTATTATACAAGCACCAAAAAATTAAATATATATATAAAAAAAATGTAATATATATAAAAATATTATAAAAATAAATATATATGAAAATAAATATATATATAAAAAATTAAATATCTATAAAAAAAAATTATAAAATATATATATATATAAAAAAATTAAAAAAAAATTAAATATCTATAAAAAAAATTATAAAAATAAATATATATGAAAATAAATATATATATAAAAAAAATTAAATATATGTAAAAATATTATAAAAATAAATATATATGAAAATAAATATATATATAAAAAATTAAATATCTATAAAAAAAATTATAAAAATATATATATATAACAAAATTAAATATCTATAAAAAAAATTATAAAAATAAATATATGTAAAAATAAATATATATATATTTATATATATATATATATATATAAAAAATTAAATATATATATATAAAAAAAATTTTTTTTAATTAAAATAAATTTTTTTTAAAAAAGTGGCACTTTCTTTGGATGACAAACAAGTTGTAGTAACAATCAACCGTAGAAAGTTTTTTTCCAATAACTATCAGTCTGTGGAACGCAGTACTATGGGGCTGATTCCCAGCTGACTACAACATGGTTATTTTCAAGTCAAATGTTAATAAATTTTTGTTGAGCCGTCCTTTGAAATAATCAAATTGTGCCCAGTTTCGGCCATTGTTACCAATCCTAAAAGTGTTGTCTCACCATCCACCTGATAAATTTATTAACTTTATCCTCGAGTGGCCTTTGGGCTTTGATAAACGGTGACTGGTTAGTACATAAAAAAATACACAAAACTCGAGAGACAGATAACCACTACATTCGCTGCTGCTACTCCTTCAAGTGTCACATCATTGACATGTATTGCCTCCTACTGCTACACGACACGCATGCCGGCCATTTGATTACGTTTTGAAGATTCGTCCGCTATGGTACAGCTTCAGTTCGCCTAACAATACTAAACCAATAGTTCCTGTTTCTTACAGGTTTTTTTTTTTAAATAATTGAGAAACAGATCGCAACTTGTTTAAAATCAAGTCACTTCTTCTAAAGAAATGTTAAATATTTGTCTTGGAGATTAAACAATATTGCAAAACAGAACTATTTGTTGTATTAAAACCAAAAAAATCATTGAATTAAAAAAAAAAATAACAAATAATAGTTACTTTTAAAATTTTTATTGAAATCGCTCCAGACAAGGCATGAAGCCACTTGATGTAAGGAGCTTAACAAAATACTACTTCAAAGTCAAAAACAACAATAAGTGTGAGATGGATAGATTCCGACCCAGAAAACAGCAATTCTACCCCCCAGAAACATCGCTTATGAAATGTGAGGACTAAAGGACAAAATTAGGGAAGCTAGAGTTATGAGGCTGCCGAAAGTAAACCAAAGGTCCATTTTCCAACCTCCATTTGTCAGATTGATAGATTGATGATAGATAGATTCCGACCAAGAAAACAGCAATTCTTCCCCCTTTCTCAGAAACATCGCTTATGAAATGTGAGGACTAAAGGACAAAATTAGGGAAGCTAGAGTTATGAGGCTGCCGAAAGTAAACCAAAGGTCCATTTTCCAACCTCCATTTGTTAGATTGATAGATTCCGACCAAGAAAACAGCAATTCTTCCCCCTTTCTCAGAAACATCACTCATGAAATGTGAGGACTAAAGGACAAAATTAGGGAAGCTAGAGTTATGAGGCTGCCGAAAGTAAACCAAAGGTCCATTTTCGAACCTCCATTTGTTAGATTGATAGATTCCGACCAAGAAAACAGCAATTCTTCCCCCTTTCTCAGAAACATCACTCATGAAATGTGAGGACTAAAGGACAAAATTAGGGAAGCTAGAGTTATGAGGCTGCCGAAAGTAAACCAAAGGTCCATTTTCCAACCTCCATTTGTTAGATTGATAGATTCCGACCAAGAAAACAGCAATTCTTCCCCCTTTCTCAGAAACATCGCTTATGAAATGTGAGGACTAAAGGACAAAATTAGGGAAGCTAGAGTTATGAGGCTGCCGAAAGTAAACCAAAGGTCCATTTTCCAACCTCCATTTGTCAGATTGATAGATTGATGATAGATAGATTCCGACCAAGAAAACAGCAATTCTTCCCCCTTTCTCAGAAACATCACTCATGAAATGTGAGGACTAAAAGACAAAAATAGGGAAGCTAGAGTTATGAGGCTGCCGAAAGTAAACCAAAGGTCCATTTTCCAACCTCCATTTGTTAGATTGATAGATTCCGACCAAGAAAACAGCAATTCTTCCCCCTTTCTCAGAAACATCACTCATGAAATGTGAGGACTAAAGGACAAAATAAGGGAAGCTAGAGTTATGAGGCTGCCGAAAGTAAACCAAAGGTCCATTTTCGAACCTCCATTTGTTAGATTGATAGATTCCGACCAAGAAAACAGCAATTCTTCCCCCTTTCTCAGAAACATCGCTTATGAAATGTGAGGACTAAAGGACAAAATTAGGGAAGCTAGAGTTATGAGGCTGCCGAAAGTAAACCAAAGGTCCATTTTCCAACCTCCATTTGTCAGATTGATAGATTGATGATAGATAGATTCCGACCAAGAAAACAGCAATTCTTCCCCCTTTCTCAGAAACATCACTCATGAAATGTGAGGACTAAAAGACAAAAATAGGGAAGCTAGAGTTATGAGGCTGCCGAAAGTAAACCAAAGGTCCATTTTCCAACCTCCATTTGTTAGATTGATAGATTCCGACCAAGAAAACAGCAATTCTTCCCCCTTTCTCAGAAACATCACTCATGAAATGTGAGGACTAAAGGACAAAATAAGGGAAGCTAGAGTTATGAGGCTGCCGAAAGTAAACCAAAGGTCCATTTTCCAACCTCCATTTGTTAGATTGATAGATTGATGATAGATAGATTCCGACCCAGAAAATAGCAATTCTTCCCCCATTTCTCAGAAACATCGCTTATGAAATGTGAGGACTAAAGGACAAAATAAGGGAAGCTAGAGTTATGAGGCTGCCGAAAGTAAACCAAAGGTCCATTTTCCAACCTCCATTTGTTAGATTGATAGATTGATGATAGATAGATTCCGACCCAGAAAATAGCAATTCTTCCCCCATTTCTCAGAAACATCGCTTATGAAATGTGAGGACTAAAGGACAAAATAAGGGAAGCTAGAGTTATAAGGCTGCCGAAAGTAAACCAAAGGTCCATTTTCCAACCTCCATTTGTTAGATTGATAGATTGATGATAGATAGATTCCGACCCAGAAAATAGCAATTCTTCCCCCATTTCTCAGAAACATCGCTTATGAAATGTGAGGACTAAAGGACAAAATAAGGGAAGCTAGAGTTATGAGGCTGCCGAAAGTAAACCAAAGGTCCATTTTCCAACCTCCATTTGTTAGATTGATAGATTGATGATAGATAGATTCCGACCCAGAAAATAGCAATTCTTCCCCCATTTCTCAGTAACATCGCTTATGAAATGTGAGGACTAAAGGACAAAATAAGGGAAGCTAGAGTTATGAGGCTGCCGAAAGTAAACCAAAGGTCCATTTTCCAACCTCCATTTGTTAGATTGATAGATTGATGATAGATAGATTCCGACCCAGAAAATAGCAATTCTTCCCCCATTTCTCAGAAACATCGCTTATGAAATGTGAGGACTAAAGGACAAAATAAGGGAAGCTAGAGTTATGAGGCTGCCGAAAGTAAACCAAAGGTCCATTTTCCAACCTCCATTTGTTAGATTGATAGATTCCGACCAAGAAAACAGCAATTCTTTCCCCGTTTTCTCAGAAACATCACTCATGAAATGTGAGGACTAAAGGACAAAATTAGGGAAGCTAGAGTTATAAGGCTGCCGAAAGTAAACCAAAGGTCCATTTTCCAACCTCCATTTGTTAGATTGATAGATTGATGATAGATAGATTCCGACCTAGAAAACAGCAATTCTTCTCCCTTTCTCAGAAACATCGCTTATGAAATGTGAGGACTAAAGGACAAAATAAGGGAAGCTAGAGTTATGAGGCTGCCGAAAGTAAACCAAAGGTCCATTTTCCAACCTCCATTTGTTAGATTGATAGATTGATGATAGATAGATTCCGACCCAGAAAACAGCAATTCTTCCCCCTTTCTCAGAAACATCACTCATGAAATGTGAGGACTAAAGGACAAAATAAGGGAAGCTAGAGTTATGAGGCTGCCGAAAGTAAACCAAAGGTCCATTTTCCAACCTCCATTTGTTAGATTGATAGATTCCGACCAAGAAAACAGCAATTCTTCCCCCTTTCTCAGAAACATCACTCATGAAATGTGAGGACTAAAGGACAAAATAAGGGAAGCTAGAGTTATGAGGCTGCCGAAAGTAAACCAAAGGTCCATTTTCCAACCTCCATTTGTTAGATTGATAGATTAATGATAGATAGATTCCGACCAAGAAAACAGCAATTCTTCCCCCTTTCTCAGAAACATCACTCATGAAATGTGAGGACTAAAGGACAAAATTAGGGAAGCTAGAGTTATGAGGCTGCCGAAAGTAAACCAAAGGTCCATTTTCCAACCTCCATTTGTTAGATTGATAGATTGATGATAGATAGATTCCGACCAAGAAAACAGCAATTCTTCCCCCTTTCTCAGAAACATCACTCATGAAATGTGAGGACTAAAGGACAAAATAAGGGAAGCTAGAGTTATGAGGCTGCCGAAAGTAAACCAAAGGTCCATTTTCCAACCTCCATTTGTTAGATTGATAGATTCCGACCAAGAAAACAGCAATTCTTCCCCCTTTGCCGAAAGTAAACCAACGGTCCACTTTTTAAAATGTCCTTTTTTAAAACTAATATACAAATTAGTTAACCTTGCAACTGATATCGCATATACATAGGCAGTATATAAAAAAGATGGTGCGGCTATAGTGTAAAGTTGAATTAACTTGAAATAGGGGGGTTGTGCGAGAAATGGGCCCTACCTTTGCATTTATTCATTTAGTAAAACGTGACCGTTTGTCTAATTGTCCTCTGGTAGAATGGCGAGTAAGGGGGAACGTTATGATGAAACCAAAATGCATTCTGATGATCTTAATTTCCGAAGAAAATTATTTGTATTTTAAATGTAAATTAAACATTTTTGTTTTAAGTAAAGACAGAAATTGTATCGTAATCATAATTTTGCAATTGTTAAAGTTCCCTGCATTTTTTGTTTTATCGCGTTGTTATGTTTTTATTTGTTTAAAAAGTAAACATCCTCCTCATCCTCCTCATCCTCCTCATCCTCCTCTTTTCTCAAACTTTATGAGAAGAAAGAATTTTTATTTACAGGGTGTTCCAGACAAATCTGACACTTTTTTGAATGAAAGGAAATTAAAAAAAAACGTCATATCCTGGCCAATAATTGACGTATTCTCAAAATTCAAGGTGCATCTCTTAGAGGATCTTTTTTTAAAGAAGCCGCTTTGAGCCTCCATCACAGCATCCAGGCGGAACCTGAACCTGGAGCAAGCGGCCTTCATGGTGTTCTTCGAGAGATGCTTGAACGCTAGTTTTGATCTTGGCAATCAGTTCATCCTTGGTGTTCATGCAGTACGGTTAGCGTTGTTAGGATTCTAGGGGGAATCTCGATTACATGCTCATAGAACAAGCAATGTTACATGAAAGGCAAAATAATAATTCACAGGCAATAGGTTGTTTAAATAAAGCTTCTACCTTATTTGTTTTTAGTAAGCCTTCCTCTTCATCCTCCTCCTCCTCCTCCCCCCCTCTACTCCCTTTTTTCGTATTATTTTTCTTTTTCTTCTCCACCTTGTCGGGTTTCTAAGGGGGATCCCGGTTCCATGCTCATAGAACAAGCAATGTTACATGAAAGGCAAAATAATAATTCACAGGCAATCGGTTGTTTAAATAAAGCTTCTACCTTATTTGTTTTTAGTAAGCCTCCTCCTCCTCCTCCTCCCCCCTCCACTCCCTTTTTTCGTATTATTTTTCTTTTTCTTCTTCATCTTGTCGGGTTTCTAGGGGGATCCCGGTTCCATGCTCATAGAACAAGCAATGTTACATGAAAGGCAAAATAATAATTCACAGGCAATAGGTTGTTTAAATAAAGCTTCTACCTTATTTGCTTTTAGTAAGCTTTCTTCTCCCTCCTCCTCCCCCTCCTCCTCCCTCTACTCCCTTTTTCGTATTATTTTTCTTTTTTATCTCCACCTTGTCGGGTTTCTAGGGGGATCCCGGTTCCATGCTCATAGAACAAGCAATGTTACATGAGAGGCAAAATAATAATTCACAGGCAATAGGTTGTTTAAATAAAGCTTCTACCTTATTTGCTTTTAGTAAGCCTCCTCCTCCTCCTCCTTCCCCCTCTACTCCATTTTTTCGTATTATTTTTCTTTTTCTTCTTCACCTTGTCGGGTTTCTAGGGGGATCCCGGTCCCATGCTCATAGAACAAGCAATGTTACATGCAAGGCAAAATAATAATTCACAGGCAATAGGTTGTTTAAATAAAGCTTCTACCTTATTTGCTTTTAGTAAGCCTCCTCCTCCTCCTCCTCCTTCCCCCTCTACTCCCTTTGTTCGTATTATTTTTCTTTTTTATCTTCACCTTGTCGGGTTTTTACGGGGATCCCGGTTCCATGCTCATAGAACAAACAATGTTACATGCAAGGCAAAATAATAATTCACAGGCAATAAGTTGTTTAAATAAAGCTTCTACCTTATTTGCTTTTAGTAAGCCTTCTTCTTCTCCTCCTCCTTCTCCTCCTCCTCCTCCCTCTACTCCATTTTTTCGTATTATTTTTCTTTTTCTTCTTCACCTTGTCGGGTTTCTAGAGGGATCCCGGTTCCATGCTCATAGAACAAGCAATGTTACATGCAAGGCAAAATAATAATTCACAGGCAATAGGTTGTTTAAATAAAGCTTCTACCTTATTTGCTTTTAGTAAGCCTCCTCCTCCTCCTCCTCCTCCTTCCCCCTCTACTCCCTTTTTTCGTATTATTTTTCTTTTTTATCTTCACCTTGTCGGGTTTCTAGGGGGATCCCAGTTCCATGCTCATAGAACAAGCAATGTTACATGCAAGGCAAAATAATAATTCACAGGCAATAGGTTGTTTAAATAAAGCTTCTACCTTATTTGCTTTTAGTAAGCTTTCTTCTCCCTCCTCCTCCCCCTCCTCCTCCCTCTACTCCCTTTTTCGTATTATTTTTCTTTTTTATCTCCACCTTGTCGGGTTTCTAGGGGGATCCCGGTTCCATGCTCATAGAACAAGCAATGTTACATGAGAGGCAAAATAATAATTCACAGGCAATAGGTTGTTTAAATAAAGCTTCTACCTTATTTGCTTTTAGTAAGCCTCCTCCTCCTCCTCCTCCTCCACCTCCTCCTTCCTCCTCTACTCCCTTTTTCGTATTATTTTTCTTTTTTATCTCCACCTTGTCGGGTTTCTAGGGGGATCCCGGTTCCATGCTCATAGAACAAGCAATGTTACATGAGAGGCAAAATAATAATTCACAGGCAATAGGTTGTTTAAATAAAGCTTCTACCTTATTTGCTTTTAGTAAGCCTCCTCCTCTTCCTCCTCCTCCGCCTCCTCCTCCCCCCTCTACTCCCTTTTTTCGTATTATTTTTCTTTTTTATCTTCACCTTGTCGGGTTTCTAGGGGGATACCGGTTCCATGCTCATAGAACAAGCAATGTCACATGCAAGGCAAAATAATAATTCACAGGCAACAGGTTGGTTAAATAAAGCGTTTATTGAACGTGTGTAACGACAATGAAACAGAGTACATTAATATGTATACAGTGGGTATGTGGAATGATGAATGCTGTGTGTATATATGTATGTATGTATAATGTGTGTGGAGTTGAAATATTTCATATGATTGAAATGCACATGGGAAAATATGTTCAATAAAGAAATTGTGTACGTAAAAATAAAATATTTTGGAGAAGAAATTGTCTCTGTAGGAATATGAATGCGTGTGTGAAGAAAAATCTCTTACCGAGAAAAACGTGTTTATGAATTTGAACATGTGTGATTTTATGGGTAAGACAAGGAGACGAGCAGCGTCTCCGATGACTACCGTCTGTCGTGGCCGGAACTGAAAAGAGGCCTTTCTGACGTTGTGCACCAGTTTATATAATCAAAAAGGGCAGATAACTCTGTGGTCGTCTTTAAGCGCCACCTGACGGTGAAAAGCGACGCCTACTGGCAAACCGGTGCAATCATGTTTGAAAAGGGGAGATAACTGCTACGGTGTCTTTATCAAATCTGCGCAACACATAGAAGTATAAGCAGGTGAGTTCGATCGACGCCAGATGTTGGGGCAGATGAAGTTGTGGAAGTTCTTATGGGTTTTCTCAGAGGTGTGACACCAATATTCTGGTGCTTTCCAATCGTCCATCGTCGCCAGCTCTCAAACCCATCAATAGTCCACAGCTATCTGTTGCCCTTTACCGCTATAAAATACTTCAAATCGTTCTGAAATGAAAGAATATAAAAAAATTATCAAATTTGTCTCGGACATCCTGTATGTTTCAGTTTTGTGTTAATTTTTTTTTTTACATTTATGGAATAGTCTTTTCAAACCTTCTTCCCCTCTCTCTCTTTCTCTCTTTCTCTCTCTCTCTCTTTCCCTTTCACTCTCTGTTTCCCCCTCTCTTACCTCTTTCCCTCTCTCTTTTTCTCCTCTTTCCTTCTTCTCTATCTCTCTTCTTTCCCTTTCACTCTCTCTTTCCCCCTCTCTCACCTCTTTCCCTCTCTCTTTCCCCCTTTCTCTGTCTCGCTTATTTCCCTTTCCCTCTCTCTTTCCCCCTCTCTCACCTCTTTCCCTCTCTCTTTCCCCCCTTTCTCTGTCTCTCTTCTTTCCCTTTCCCTCTCTCTTTCCCCCTCTCTCATCTCTTTCCCTCTCTCTTTCCCCCCTTTCTCTGCCTCGCTTATTTCCCTTTCCCTCTCTCTTTCCCCCTCTCTCTTTCCCCCCTTTCTCTGTCTCGCTTATTTCCCTTTCACTCTCTATTTCCCCCACTCTCACCTCTTTCCCTCTCTCTTTCCCCCTTCTCTGTCTCTCTTCTTTCCCTTTCACTCTCTCTCTTTCCCCCTCTCTCACCTCTTTCCCTCTCTCTTTCCCCCCTTCTCTGTCTCGCTTCTTTCCCTTTCACTCTCTCTTTCCCCCTCTCTCACCTCTTTCCCTCTCTCTTTCCACCCTTCTCTGTCTCGCTTCTTTCCCTTTCACTCTCTCTTTCCCCCTCTCTCACCTCTTTCCCTCTCTCTTTCCCCCTTCTCTGTCTCTCTTCTTTCCCTTTCACTCTCTCTTTCCCCCTCTCTCACCTCTTTCCCTCTCTCTTTCCACCCTTCTCTGTCTCGCTTCTTTCCCTTTCACTCTCTCTTTCCCCCTCTCTCACCTCTTTCCCTCTCTCTTTCCCCCTTCTCTGTCTCTCTTCTTTCCCTTTCACTCTCTCTTTCCCCCTCTCTCACCTCTTTCCCTCTCTCTTTCCCCCCTTCTCTGTCTCTCTTCTTTCCCTTTCACTCTCTCTTTCCCCCTCTCTCACCTCTTTCCCTCTCTCTTTCCCCCCTTCTCTGTCTCGCTTATTTCCCTTTCATTCTCTCTTTCCCCCTCTCTCACCTCTTTCCCTCTCTCTTTCCCCCCTTCTCTGTCTCTCTTCTTTCCCTTTCACTCTCTCTTTCCCCCTCTCTCACCTCTTTCCCTCTCTCTTTCCCCCCTTCTCTGTCTCGCTTATTTCCCTTTCACTCTCTCTTTCCCCCTCTCTCACCTCTTTCCCTCTCTCTTTCCCCCTTCTCTGTCTCTCTTCTTTCCCTTTCACTCTCTCTTTCCCCCTCTCTCACCTCTTTCCCTCTCTCTTTCCCCCTTCTCTGTCTCTCTTCTTTCCCTTTCACTCTCTCTTTCCCCCTCTCTCACCTCTTTCCCTCTCTCTTTCCCCCTTCTCTGTCTCGCTTATTTCCCTTTCACTCTCTCTTTCCCCCTCTCTCACCTCTTTCCCTCTCTCTTTCCCCCCTTTCTCTGTCTCGCTTATTTCCCTTTCACTCTCTCTTTCCCCCTCTCTCACCTCTTTCCCTCTCTCTTTCCCCCCTTCTCTGTCTCGCTTATTTCCCTTTCCCTCTCTCTTTCCCCCTCTCTCACCTCTTTCCCTCTCTCTTTCCCCCCTTCTCTGTCTCGCTTATTTCCCTTTCACTCTCTCTTTCCCCCTCTCTCACCTCTTTCCCTCTCTCTTTCCCCCCTTCTCTGTCTCGCTTATTTCCCTTTCCCTCTCTCTTTCCCTCCTCCTCTCTCTTTTCTTTTCCTTTTTCTGTCTTCTCTTTCCCTCCCCTCCCCCTTTCTCTCTTCCCCATCTGTCATTAATTGGTCTCAACAAAGTCAAGTACTTTTTCGCTGTACTTTTGAATTCATTTCCTAAAAAAAAAAATACAAGTGTCTTTTTTCGCCTTTTCGCACCCCCCCCCCACAATTTTTTTACTTACTTGTTTTTCTTTTTGTCCTATTAATCAACAATGCTTTTCATTATTCCCCCCCCTCCCTTCCGGTTCAGATTGTCCTTCTTTTTATCCCCCCCCCCCCCCCCCCAGCTCTGCCCACTTATCTCGAGCACCGGGTTTATTGATTCAACAATCACTCAAAGTTAATTTCAATTTGTTCCAATTCTAATGTCAACTACCAACGCGTACGCATACCATCTTGAGAGATTACTTTGTTAACGAATGGTATATTAATTCACTAAGTTCGCCCAAGTCTGGTACAAGGCAATTGTAAAAGAAGAGTATAGGATTACCATATCTTTCAATCCTATATTTTGTTGTGGCCTTGAAAGGGGTGAAAAGAAATAAGACAACAAGGAGGTAGTTAACAAGAGAAGAGAAGTAATGCGTTTCCAGAGACTGCGAATCTGTATTGGTCAGCGCAACTCACTCTGCTACCGCCACTATTCAAAGTGTCGGGAGAGTCCATGTAGTGAGGCAATAGGGTAGATCACCATAACATTTACGAACGCACGCCATCACTGATCTTGAGCGACTACTTCGCACACTACTCTGTATAAGACGTCTATTTGCATTATTATGTTTCTTTATCACTTCCGACACCCCTTACATAAAAAATGAGATCGTCCGATCATCAAAGATGAAATAAACAAGTAAATGAAACTTAACTGGTGTGGATCATCATCATCATCATCATCATCATCATCATCATCATCATCATCATCATCATCATCATCATCAATATCATCATCATCATCATCATCATCATCATCATCATCATCATCATCATCAATACCATCATCATCATCATCAATAGCATCATCATCATCAGCATCATCAATATCATCATCATCATCATCAATATCATCATCATCATCATTAATATCATCATCATAATCATCATAATCATCATTATCAATATCATAATCATCATAATCATCATTATCAATATCATCATCATCGTCATCATCATCATTATCAATATCATCATCATCATCAACAATATCATCGTCATCATCATCATCATCATCATCGTCATCATCATAATCATCATTATCAATATCATCATCAATACCATCATCATCAATACCATCATCATCAATACCATCATCATCATCATCATCATCGTCATCATCAATATCATCATCATCATCATCATCATCATTATCGTCCATTTTACATGCAAGCATGCGTTGAAAATTGACTTCCAAACTGACCAATCTCGAGCCAGGTCTTATTTAATCCCTCTTTCTCTCAAGTCCATCCTTATCACTTATTGGATATTCCATTTTATATGTTTTCATGGCAGTGCACATGGTGGACACTTTTCTCAATCATCATCATCATCGTCGTCATCGTCATCATCATCATCAGTTTAACGTCCATTTTACATGCTGGCATGCGTTGGATGGCTTAAAGAAATTGACTTCCAAACTAATCTGTCTCTGACCAGGTCTTTATTTATACTCTTGCTCTCAAGTCCATTCTTATCATCACCATCATTATTATCATCATCATCACCATCATCATCATCATCATCATCATCGCCATCATCATCATCATCGCCATCATCATCATCATCATCATCATCATCATCATCATTTTTATCATCATCATCATCATCATCATCATCACTTTATCAAATGGTTTAGTGTGATACTATGGACTCCGCAAGAGCCGAGGCCCCGGACAAGGATAGGAAGTGACTCATCAACGCACACAAAAGAAAGTACAGTAATGTTCAAGTTGCATTGGTCAGAGTGCAAGGGCTTGTCGGTGACTGACAAAAGACCGTTGTTGACATTCAGTTTGGAGTCAGTGTTAGATGAGAGCAGATCGTAGGCAGAGCTCGGAAAAGATTTAGCAAGTGATGAGATGAGCTGACGACTTGAGTAATGACAATATGGGTCTCGACAGTCCGCAATGTTGTCACACACACACTCATAGTTTCAACTGATTTATACACAATGTATTTGAGTTTGTGATTTTCTTGTGAGTCTGCGTTGTTTTGTTTTTCTAAACTTGTAAACAAGTGGTGTGCCTTCGCCGATTCGTCAGTGAGAGAGACGACATGGTCAGAACGAAAGATGAAGATGAACAAGATCAGAAGAAAACCACGACACACATGACGTTGGTGTCTACAGTCGTCGAGAGGAGCAACATGGTTCTACATTATTGGCCTTTCCCTGTGAACTGAACCTGCTATTTCAACAGTTCTACATCTACTGACCCAATAACTTTCATCCATTCTTTCAATGTGACCATACCATCGAAGTCTCCTGTTCTGCACACATCTCCATATCACTTCCTCCCATGTTTTCCTTGGCCTTCCCCTATGAAATCGCCCTGCCCTGCTACCTCAACTATTCTACATCTATTAACCCAAGAACTTTCATCCATTCTTTCTGTTGTGGGGTACAAATCACCCCTATTGAAGAACTAATGGAAGCAACCATCTATAATAAATACCATGGTTGCAAAGACTCAAACAGAGGACATTCCTATTCATGTTTTACCGCATGGTAGGAATCCGGTCATCTCCTACCACATTTAGTGGCGTTACTGTATTGTTATGAATAAATACATTGTATATTTTAACCTGTCACAATTTGTGGTTGTTATCTTTGTGACCCCTAGCACGGGTCTACAACACTTTCAATGTGACCAAACCATCAAAGTCTCCTGTTTTGCACACGTCTGCCTATAGTGTCCAGATTTAATCTACTTCTGAGCTCATCAAATCTACGCCTGTCTTTAAGACTCACATTACACATACATCGTATCATTCTCATATCATTTCTCTTCATGCAACTCATGTCCTCAATCTTCACTGGACAGGTTTTACCAGGTTTCGTCATATTGGATAATATTTTCTTGGGTACACACGAGGGTCAGAAATAGAGCAGGAAAAAAGACAAGGATAAGGAAAACGATAATTATAAGGAGACGACTGCGTTTACATAAATAAACATACGTCTATTCAATCACAGAAGCTTTGTCAGAGACAAACGTACGAGAGACATAATAAAACATGATACACAAAAGAAGGGTGCAATTTAAACAGACATAATAAAACATGATACACAAAAGAAGGGTGCAATTTAAACAGACATAATAAAACATGATACACAAAAGAAGGGTGCAATTTAAACAGACATAATAAAACATGATACACAAAAGAAGGGTGCAATTTAAACAGACATAATAAAACATGATACACAAAAGAAGGGTGCAATTTAAACAGACATAATAAAACATGATACACAAAAGAAGGGTGCAATTTAAACAGACATAATAAAACATGATACACAAAACATGATACACAACATGATACACATACTCTACATATAATTTCTCCCTAGCTCACTCCCTCTCTCAGACTGTCAATTTTCCGAACCGCATCCCCGATCGAGTAGATCAGCAAGCCTCACTTCTAGACCTCTTCTTGACCTCATTGCCCGAGGCTTGTGTGACGAAAGCTCATAGCCCACTCGGGAATGCTGATCACATTGTGCTAATGATACGTATCACCCTAAAAAGTCGTCCAAAAGCTGATGAACCGTTGCTCAAAACAACAAGATACTACGAGCAGGCTGATTTCGAGTCAATCAGAGATCACATCAGTGACGCCCCATGGAGGGAAACCTTCTCACTACCTGCAAACCAGTATGCAAACGAATTAACTGAATGGGTCAAAGCAGGCATTGAAGCCTATGTCCCCATGCGAAAATTCTTTAGCAAGCCCCACTCTCCTCAATGGTTCACCTCGGAATGTGCAGCTGCCATTTCTGAGAGGAAACAAGCATTCCGTAAATTCGGCCGCCATAAGTCAGCTACTAATAGACATAAATTTATAGAGTCAAGAAATAATTGCAAGGCCGTGATAGGCGAAGCAAAGAGAAGGTATAATGAGTTAAAAAAAAGACACATCCAGTCACAGAAACTAGGTACTCGCGATTTCTGGAAAATCTACAATAGGGTAGTGAATAATGGTCAATCAACGATTCCCCCACTATCAAACCACAATGATGTCGTTTGCACGGCCACTGATAAGGCTGAACTACTTGCCCAGCGTTTCGCTTCTAACTCTACTTTAGACTCAGATAGCCACCCCCTCCCTGAATTCCCTTTGCAGACCGAAGTCACACTTGATAACCTGGTCATTACCCCATCCCAGGTCAGAGACATCATAAAAAACCTTGACACCTCTAAAGCTTGTGGGCCTGATCTTATACCTGTAATAGTAATAAAGAAATGTTCTGCTGAACTGGCCCCTGTCCTCTCCAAACTCTTCAATAAATGCCTAGCTGAATCTTGCTTCCCCGATAGCTGGAAAATTGCCTCTGTGGTACCTGTCTACAAGAGTTCTGGGAATAGAACCGACCCCCAGAACTACCGCCCTATCAGTCTACTGCCGATCTTTGCCAAAATCTTTGAGTCCTTAATCAATCTAGCTATAGTACAGCACTTAGTTAATGCTAAACTTCTATCTGACCGCCAGTATGGATTTAGGCAAGCACGATCTACTGCAGACATCCTAACGGTCATCTCTGAATGCATGTATCATACACTCGACAAGGCAGGTGAAGCTAGGGCAGTAGCGCTTGATATATCCAAGGCCTTTGACAAGGTTTGGCATAAATGGCTTCTCCTGAAAATACGCTCATACGGTATTACTGGGCAACTACTTAATATAATTAGATCCTTCCTAAACAAAAGAAAAATCCAGGTTGTCCTCGATGGCCGTTCATCTAAGCAACATGACATAAATGCAGGTGTACACCAGGGATCTATCCTTGGACCTTTGTTATTCCTGATCTATATAAACGATCTCCCTGATGACATAGAGTCGGAGGTTGGTTTATTTGCTGACGACACCACGCTTTACTCTCGCCATGTTGGTAAAACAGACGGGATCATATCCGAGGCAATGGCTGAATCTTTAGAAAAAGACCTCAAGGCTGTAGTGGATTAGGGTCATAAATGGTTGGTAACTTTTAATGCCGCAAAGACAAAGCTACTTTCCTTCAACAACTACAAGAAGCCTCTCCAACCACCGATTGCCATGGCAAATAACACCCTACCTGAGAGTTCATCATTCAAACTCCTCGGCCTAACCTTCACAGGTAACATGAATTGGAACAAATACATTGAAGACATTGCCAAGGCTGCCGCAAAGAAGGTTGGTTCCCTCTACCGTGCTAGTAAACTCCTCACACCTGACATTATCCTGTATCTATACAAAGCCACCATCTGTCCATGCATGGAGTATTGTTGCCACATCTGGGCTGGTGCATCATCTACTAGTCTCTCCCTCCTTGACAAGGTCCAAAAAAGAGTCGCCAACCTAATAGGTCCCTCACTGTCAACCAAGCTCCAGCCCCTGTCCCATCGCCACAATGTAGCATCGTTATGTTTGTTTTACAAATACTTCAATGGATTATGCTCGTGTGAATTGGCTACTCCCCTCGACGTAAATTCACTAGACTAACTCGACAATCAGCTAAATCTCATTCATTCACTGTGGAGGTCCCCAGATGCCGGAGAGCCTTCTACTCAAATAGCTTCTTTCCTCGTGCTGCTGGCCTCTGGAACTCCCTTCCTGCCCCCTGTTTTTCCGACAGTACTGACATGCAGAAATTTAAAACTAATGTAAACAGACATCTCGCTGAGCAGATCCCAATTTAGGCTGCCCCCCCCCAACCTTCTCTCTTTTTCTTTTTTCTCAGTAGCCCCTTACGTCTACAGTGGCGGCCTGCCTTGTTTGGAGTGAACCATGTTTAAAAAAAAAAAAAAGAAAAAAAAAAGAAGGGTGCAATTTAAACAGACATAATAAAACATGATACACAAAAGAAAGGTGCGATTTAAACAGACATAATTATCGAGGTAACAGTCTACATTAACAGTCCTTAAACATAGTCCATAATAGACATGTATTGCCAGGGTAAACATGGAGAATGCTACTTGGACGTGTAAAATAAAATACAACTTACTTTTATAGAGAAATTGTCATGCTGAAATGATTGGCTGTCTGGGTATCCCATCTAAATTGCTCAGACGCTAAATCTGACAACAATGCGTACGCGGTGTATAACTATGTAGAGAGAGAGAGAGAGAGAGAGAGAGAGAGAGAGAGAGAGAGAGAGAGAGAGAGAGAGAATTAGACCAGACATGTCTGGCTAACTCAAGTGTGTGAGTCTTGTTAGTACTTCAAAAACTGAAGTGTAATTCCTCACTGGCTAGTATCGATCAGGGTAGATAACTCGGGATTGATTCTAGGGATGTCATTCATGACTATATTAATATAACAGAAGAAAGAAAGAAAGGAAGGAAAGAAGGAAAAGGAAGCTGCCTGATTGTTTGACCTGGTTTCAATGTTGTTTTTAAAACAACCACAAAGCATTTTTTTGGGGGGGGGCGGTTCCCATGAACTAATTTAATCGCTGGTGACCTCAATAGAATGAATATTATAGTATTTCTTTTTTACCATAACCAGTTCGGGTTCATACTGAATCGGAATACGTAATGTTTGTAAGTGTATCTTGTGTAGTTTCTGACTTCTAGTCGGACAGACAGAATTAGGACTTCCCTTTATATAATAGTACTAGCGAAAATAGACTCCCTAACGATCGTCTATTTTTGCTAGGCTGCCGCGTTCTTGGGTGGGACACATTTTTAGTTAAAAAAAAAAATTGTCTCGGAATACTTTTTGTTTAAAAAGGAAAAACATTTTTGAGAGGGGCGAGGGGGATTTTTTCCCACAAAAAAAAAATTCCCCCACTCTTAAAAAAAATCTAGCACGAACGCAGAACTCAAACTATATCAGAGAACCAGTTTTGATACGATCATTCATTGCTAACTGAAAGAAGTGTAAAAACCATTTGTTTAAGTAGTTAAATCAAAATCTTTTTGTTTTATCTTGTCTAATTTGCTCAGATGGTAGAGTGTCGGACAAATTCGTCCAAATTCCTCTTTGACGTTAAGGTTGCGAGTTCGAATCATGGCCTCGGCGTCGAAATTATTTATTGTTTATTTAGTCGTTAATTAATATGTGCCCTAATGTATTTGTTATGTTTCTGACTTTGAAATTAATTAAAAAGTAATTACCTCCTCCCCCGCCCCCTCTCCTGTTTACAAAAATTCTCCAGGACAGACAGACAGACAGAAAGACAGAAAGACAGACAGACAGAGAAGGTGCTCGTTATATTATAAGTGGACTAGAAAAATACCCGTCCCAGGACAATTAAAATTAATTTCCCCAGAAAGAACAGTTTTGCACCACTTTTATGTCCCCCTTACGAAGATTAAAGTCAAATTATGACGATGATACAATGATTCCAATTTTGAACAAAATTCATGACATGATTTTGATTCTAGAAAAGAAGAGACTGCGACGGCATGGCCACGTTGAAAGAATAGATGAGAGTTCTTGGGTTAGTAGATGTAGAACAGTTGAGGTAGCAGGTCCAGTTCACAGGGGAAGGTTACAGAAAACGTGGAAGGAAGTGGTAAATATGGACCTGAGAGAAAGAAGGATAAATAAACACCTGGACAGAGATAGGATACTTTGGAGGTTAATTTCTTAAAGCTGTCCAATGTATGATGATGATGATGATGATGATGCTGATAATGACGACGACGACCACGACGACAACGTCTCAAATTTATGTTTTACACTCAAGAAGTCTTAAGAAGAAATTGAAATTCAGGGAATCTTACTTAATTGATGTCTAACGACTTTAGATCAAATTTAATGCAAATCTGAAATATTTGAATTTTGAAAAGGGATGTTGTGTCCATATTATGCTCCCTCAATCCCTTTAAAATACTCCAAAGAAACTGAAATTTGGGGAATGTTTATTAATTAATGTCAAATACCTATATTTTTTAAATTTCATAAAAATCGAATAGCCATTTTTTTTTTTTTTTTTTTTTTTTTGCTAAAATTGCTCTGGGAGCCGGTTTTGTAAGAAAAATCTAATTTCTTTTTTAGATGTGATTTTTTTTTTTTGCACTCACGCCGTTGGTTGATTAGTATTATTGGAGTGGGATACATGCCAACCCTAAAGCTTTCAACCCCCTTTTTACCTCCTTTGCATGAAACTAAATTAAACTGAATATAGCCCACCTCGTGCTGCCGGCCCCTGGAACTCCCTCCCTGCTCCCTCCGACTGTACCGACATGCAGAGGTTTAAAACTAATCTAAACAGACATCTCGCTGCGCAGCTCCCAACTTAGGATGACACCCAAAACCTACTCCCTAATTCTCATTAGTCCATTACGTTTACATTGGTGGCCTGCCTTGTTTGGGGTGAAATATCATTAAAAAAAAAAAATATTGCGACCCTTACGCCTAACAGCTGTGTTCCAAAATTCATAATGATCGATTAATTAGTTTAGGAGTGAATCCTGTACATCCAAATATATAAACATATACACATACCTAACTTTATATAGAGATATATTAGGTGTAACTAAATTAAACTAAATATAACCCACATTACGATCCCTTACGCTTAGCAGCTGTGTTCAGAAATTCATAAAAGTCGATTAATTAGTTTAGGAGTGAATCCTTTAAATACAAATATATAAACATATACAGATACCTAACTTTATATAGAGATATATTAGGTGTAACTAAATTAAACTAAATATAACCCACATTACGATCCCTTACGCCTAGCAGCTGTGTTCAGAAATTCATAATAGTCGATTAATTAGTTTAGGAGTGAATCCTGTACATACAAATATATAAACATACCTAACTTTATATAGAGATAAATTAGGTGTAACTAAATTAAACTAAATACAACCCACATTACGACCCCTTACACCTAGCAGCTGTGTTCAGAAATTCATAATAATCGATTAATTAGTTTAGGAGTGAATCCTGTGCATACAAATATGTAAACATACCTAACTTTAAATAGAGATATATTAGGTGTAACTAAATTAAACTAAATACAACCCACATTACGACCCCTTACACCTAGCAGCTGTGTTCAGAAATTCATAATAGTCGATTGATTAGTTTAGGAGTGAATCCTGTACATACAAATATGTAAACATACCTAACTTTATATAGAGATATATTAGGTGTAACTAAATTAAACTAAATACAACCCACATTACGACCCCTTACACCTAGCAGCTGTGTTCAGAAATTCATAATAGTCGATTGATTAGTTTAGGAGTGAATCCTGTACATACAAATATATTAACATATACACATACCTAACTTTAAATAGAGATATATTAGGTGTAACTAAATTGAACTAAATATAACCCACATTACGATCCCTTACGCCTAGCAGCTGTGTTCAGAAATTAATAATAGTCGATTAATTAGTTTAGGAGTGAATCCTGTACATACAAATATATAAACATATACACATACCTAACTTTATATAGAGATTGATTAGGTGTAACTAAATTAAACTAAATACAACCCACATTACGACCCCTTACACCTAGCAGCTGTGTTCAGAAATTCATAATAATCGATTAATTAGTTTAGGAGTGAATCTTGTACATACAAATATATAAACATATACACACACCTAACTTTATATAGAGATATATTAGGTGTAACTAAATTAAACTAAATATAACCCACATTACGATCCCTTACGCCTAGCAGCTGTGTTCAGAAATTCATAATAGTCGATTAATTAGTTCAGGAGTGAATCCTGTACATACAAATATATAAACATATACACATACCTAACTTTAAATAGAGATATATTAGGTGTAACTAAATTAAACTAAATATAACCCACATTACGACCCCTTACACCTAGCAGCTGTGTTCAGAAATTCATAATAGTCGATTAATTAGTTTAGGAGTGAATCATGTACATACAAATATATAAACATATACACATACCTAACTTTATATAGAGATATATTAGGTGTAACTAAATTAAACTAAATATAACCCACATTACGATCCCTTACGCCTAGCAGCTGTGTTCAGAAATTCATAATAATCGATTAATTAGTTTAGGAGTGAATCCTTTAAATACAAATATATAAACATATACACATACCTAACTTTATATAGAGATATATTAGGTGTAACTAAATTAAACTAAATATAACCCACATTACGATCCCTTACGCCTAGCAGCTGTGTTCAGAAATTCATAATAGTCGATTAATTAGTTTAGGAGTGAATCCTGTACATACAAATATATAAACATATACACATACCTAACTTTATATAGAGATATATAAGGTGTAACTAAATTAAACTAAATATAACCCACATTACGATCCCTGACGCCTAGCAGCTGTGTTCAGAAATTCATAATAGTCGATTAATTAGTTTAGGAGTGAATCCTGTACATACAAATATATAAACATATACACATACCTAACTTTAAATAGAGATATATTTGGTGTAACTAAATTAAACTAAATATAACCCACATTACGATCCTTTACGCCTAGCAGCTGTGTTCAGAAATTAATAATAGTCGATTAATTAGTTTAGGAGTGAATCCTGAACATACAAATATATAAACATATACACATACCTAACTTTATATAGAGATATATTTGGTGTAACTAAATTAAACTAAATATAACCCACATTACGATCCCTTACGCCTAGCAGCTGTGTTCAAAAATTCATAATGATCGGTTAATTAGTTTAGGAGTGAATCCTGTACATACAAATATATAAACATATACACATACCTAACTTTATATAGAGATATATTAGGTGTAACTAAATTAAACTAAATATAACCTACATTACGATCCCTTACGCCTAGCAGCTGTGTTCAGAAATTAATAATAGTCGATTAATTAGTTTAGGAGTGAATCCTGTACATACAAATATATAAACATATACACATACCTAACTTTATATAGAGATATATTAGGTGTAACTAAATTAAACTAAATATAACCTACATTACGATCCCTTACGCCTAGCAGCTGTGTTCAGAAATTAATAATAGTCGATTAATTAGTTTAGGAGTGAATCCTGTACATACAAATATATAAACATATACACATACCTAACTTTATATAGAGATATATTAGGTGTAACTAAATTAAACTAAATATAACCCACATTACGATCCCTAACGCCTAGCAGCTGTGTTCAGAAATTAATAATAGTCGATTAATTAGTTTAGGAGTGAATCCTGTACATACAAATATATAAACATATACACATACCTAACTTTATATAGAGATATATTAGGTGTAACTAAATTAAACTAAATATAACCCACATTACGATCCCTTACGCCTTGCAGCTGTGTTCAGAAATTCATAATAGTCGATTAATTAGTTTAGGAGTGAATCCTTTAAATACAAATATATTAACATATACACATACCTAACTTTATATAGAGCTATATTAGGTGTAACTAAATTAAACTAAATATAACCCACATTACGATCCTTTACGCCTAGCAGCTGTGTTCAGAAATTCATAATAGTCGATTAATTAGTTTAGGAGTGAATCATGTACATACAAATATATAAACATATACACATACCTAACTTTATATAGAGATATATAAGGTGTAACTAAATTAAACTTAATATAACTCACATTACGATCCCTTACGCCTCGCAGCTGTGTTCAGAAATTAATAATAGTCGATTAATTAGTTTAGGAGTGAATCATGTACATACAAATATATAAACATATACACATACCTAACTTTATATAGAGCTATATTAGGTGTAACTAAATTAAACTAAATATAACCCACATTACGATCCCTTACGCCTAGCAGCTGTGTTCAGAAATTCCTAATAGTCGATTAATTGGTTTAGGAGTGAATCCTGTACATACAAATATATAAACATATACACATACCTAACTTTATATAGAGATATATTAGGTGTAACTAAATTAAACTTAATATAACCCACATTACGATCCCTTACGCCTAGCAGCTGTGTTCAGAAATTCATAATAGTCGATTAATTAGTTTAGGAGTGAATCCTGTACATACAAATATATAAACATATACACACACCTAACTTTATATAGAGATATATTAGGTGTTACTAAATTAAACTAAATATAACCCACATTACGATCCCTTACGCCTAGCAGCTGTGTTCAGAAATTCATAATAGTCGATTAATTAGTTTAGGAGTGAATCCTGTACATACAAATATATAAACATATACACATACCTAACTTTATATAGAGATATATTAGGTGTAACTAAACTTTTCGTTTGTTGGCCTTTTGGCCAAGCTTTGCTTCCCCTCTTTGGGGAGGAATAAGTTAATTGCTTACTGTCTGAGGCGCCCTTACCGGGGAATGCCGACGGGGCTGCCCAGGCAATTTTTAAATGGCCAGAGTGCTCACCTCTCGAGCGCTGGCTTTTCAAACCCCACTTTCTCGACCCGATCTTGGGTCACATCTTACTTGTGGGAGTAAGATAAAACTGGCCTTGTGCCTAACTTCTGGGGAGGAGTAAATAAAACTCCTATAGTGGGTAGGTGTTAAATAACGGCCTTTTGTTGGCCAAGATCAAAGTGTAGTATCTGTTCCGATGGATACTGCACCCTATAAACTGGTATTGTCTTGGCCTTCGGGGCTTGATTTACGCCGGTCTATGGGTCTGTCCTGTGCAGTTCTAGGAGGTTAACCCCCTCCCAGGCTTTGCCTCCCCTGTTTGGGGGTGGAGTAAGTTTATTGCTTACGGTCTGAGGCGCCCCTACCGAGGAATGCCGACGGGGCTGCCCAGGCATTTTTTTAAAAAGTTCCCCAAAGTACTTTTTCTCTAGAGTGCTGAAACTCCCACTTTCCGACCTTGTGTCACATTCTGCTCCGTGGGAAGTAGATAAATAGGAACTAAATATAACCCACATTACGATCCCTTACGTCTAGCAGCTGTCTTCCAAAATTCATAATGATCGGTTAATTAGTTTAGGAGTGAATCCTGTACATACACATACAGGGCTGGCGGGACAGTTATACAAGTTGGGGGGTTTCTCCCAAAAAGTGTGGGGGGGGGGCGGTTAAGCACATGCATATCAACTTAATTATTGATGACCGTAAAGTGGGGGGGGGGGCAAATAAAAATGTGAGGGGGCTTCAGCACCCCCACCCCTCTGCCCACCCGGTGCCGCCGTCCGTGACATATACACCTACATAACTTTAAGATAAGATAGATTAATATATATAATGTCTCCCCTTCGTTCACTGATGTCTCTTTTTTTATCCCCCCCTCTTTCGCTCTCGCTCTCACATTACGCATACATCTCTCTCTCTCTCTCTCTCTCTCTCTCTTAATAATTGAGTTCATAATCCTTATGTCACATGGCACACAACGAGCAACTCAATACATAAGTATAAAAAAAGAACCTACTTGACTTGATCAAGAAGTCGTTCGTCTCAGCTCAACAATAACAACAACAAAAAAAGGCTAAAATTAATATGGCAAAAAATAACAATTCAAACCCGACGCCAACGCAACGAGTTGGAAAGGACAACAAAAAATAAGAAAATCACGAAAATGTTTAAATAGTTGATTTAAAATCTTTTCTTTTTTTTTTTTTACAAATTCACAATTAGGTGCTTGTCAACTTGTGAATAATAATTTTAAAAATACATTAAAAATCGTTAAACAATACACATTATAAACACGAAACATAAGACAAAAATGTCCGTCTTTATACACCCCCTCCCCCACGAGGGCAGAGTTAGACACAAGGTCGATTTTTAATATAGGGAAAATCTAGCTCCCCAAAAGGGGCACTCTGAATTGGGACAAAAATAAAAATTGTCACAGCGCGCAATGAGATAATTTGAAAATCTGAACAAAAATTCTTTTTTCTTTCACTGCATATTTGGATATTACTTTTTTTTTTAATATTACTTTTTTTTAAAATATTACTTTTTTTTTTAAATATTACTTTTTTTTTTAAATATTACTTTTTTTAAAAAATATTACTTTGTTTTAACTATTACTTTATTTTTTTAAATATTACTTTTTTTTAAATATTACTTTTTTTTTAAATATTACTTTTTTTAAATATTACTTTTTTAAAAATATTACTTTTTTAAAAATATTATTTTATTTTTTTAACTATTTATTTTTTTAAATATAACTTTATTTTTTTTAAATATTACTTTTTTTTAAATATTACTTTTTTTTAAATATTACTTTTTTTTAATATTACTTTTTTTTTAAATATTACTTTTTTTTAAATATTACTTTTTTTTTTAAATATTACTTTTTTTTTAAAATATTACTTTGTTTTTTTAAATATTACTTTTTTTAAAAATATTACTTTGTTTTAACTATTACTTTATTTTTTTAAATATTACTTTTTTTTAAATATTACTTTTTTTTTAAATATTACTTTTTTAAATATTACTTTTTTTAATATTACCTTTTTTTAAATATTACTTTTTTTTTTAAATATTACTTTTTTTAAAAATATTACTTTATTTTTTTAAATATTACTTTTTTTTAAATATTACTTTTTTTAAAAATATTATTTTATTTTTTTAACTATTTATTTTTTTAAATATAACTTTATTTTTTTAAAATATTACCTTTTTTTTAAATATTACTTTTCTTTTAAATATTACTTTTTTTTTTAAATATTACTTTTTTTTCAAATATTACTTTTTTTTAAATATTACTTTTTTTTAAAAATATTACCTTTTTTTTTAAATATTACTTTTTTTTAAATATTACTTTTTAAAAAAAAATATTACATTTACATATTTTAGCAGATTAAGTCGTTAAAACAAAAATCAACACCAAAGGACTGCTTCCCTGTGTGTTACCACATGGGCATCTTTAAATCCAATGTGAACAAATACTTGGCCTCATAAGTAATTAAAATTTGTTCATCATTTTCAATCCTCTCATAATATTTTTCATCATTGAACTGAAAATTTATTCATCTCATAAACACTTATCCTCGAATGGTCTTTAGTGTTGAAAGGTGGTACATTATTAGTTAAAAGCAAGCACCAAAATATATGACTGTTTTTTTTTAAAAGAAACTTGAAATATAAAAATAAAATTAAAATTACAATAAATTAAAATTCAAAACTCAGAAAAAAAATCCCAATTAAAAAAAAAATAGCAATTGAAAAAAATATCCTAATTAAAAAAAAATAACAATAAAAAAAAATACCAATTAAAAAAAAATAACAATTAAAAAAATCCCAATTAAAAAAAAAATAACAATTAAAAAAATCCCAATTAAAAAAAAAATAACAATTAAAAAAAAATAACAAAAAACAATTTTAAAAAATCCCAATTAAAAAAAATAATAACAATTAAAAAAAATATCCTAATTAAAAAAAAATCCCAATTAAAAAATATAATAATTGAAAAAAAAATCCAACCAAAAAATATAAAAAATAAAAAAAAAGAATCAAAAGAAAGAAAAAAGAAAAGAAGCTGTCTTTGGAGTGGATTGAACCTGAATCTTTTTGAGAGTATTGCCACCCGTAACTCGGGGGTTACGGGTATGTACCCAATCATCAAATTATGTACCTGGAATTAATTTAAAAAAAGAAGAAAGAAAGAAAAGTAACACGAAGGTAAATTTCATATTTTCAAATTATATTTATTTGTGGTTATCAATATTTGGTGCTTGTTGACTGTAGGACCGAAAAAAATATTTTTATTTTTCATTTGAGGAGAGTCAAATAAGGGGGAGAGAACTCTAGTTTCAAGTTTCAACCACGCTTTATATTAAAATGGATTGTAATTATTCTAAAATAAAGTTTTAAAAAATGTATACGTAAAATGATAATTTAGGAATAAAACAATTACAACGAATTCGGCACAAATGGAAAATAAAATGATTTTGAAAAATAAATTATCACAAAATAAATAGGATAAAATAGAAAATTACGTAAATGGAAAGGAAAAAAAAAAAACATGAAACAACGGAAATAAAGTTTTTGAAATAAATGACAATTTTACACTGGGTAAAATTTAGCAATTTGTTTGAAAATAGTTCCCAGTGCAGTGTCCGGATATCTTTTACAATAATCCGCAGAGTGAAAACGCTATAAAAACAAATATACAACAAATAAAAGTAACTGTAGCCGATAAAAGTTATTTTCCAACTTATCTGTGACATTTGTTTGTATTTTTAAGCCGTTTCAACTGCTATTTATTAGAAATCAATATTTTTGTCACACGAACATTGGACAAGCGATGGGGAGGGGTTATCGTAACGAGGTAAGGCTGGGCGGCCATTTTGTTTTAGTAAAAATACGTGCAAAAAAAAAACAAGAATTTTTTTTTACATCTAATAAAAACCCACGTAAAAATACAAACAAATTTCGGCACTTCTGTCGTATATATGAAGCAGCTGCCGATTAAGAAATCGAAATTGAAGAGTTCCGGTTTTTTTTCTCCAAGTACCATTCATTCAGAATTCACCGGAAGTTGAATTTAGTATTTAGAAAATGGAGTTAAATGAGATTAATCTTCGAGACATTGGTTATTTCATGAACCAGCCGCAAAAAACAATAGATTTTTTACAGGCACACCGTCTGATTTCTTAGGGTTAGGGTTTTTTATTTAAATTTTTTTTACTTCATATAATAAAAAAAAGAAATTGTTACATGTTTCTTGTTACCCCAAAACAAATCAGTCTTGCATTTTTTTTTTTATGTTGTAAAAAAATCACTTCCGGTTGAATTACCTCCCTTTATTTTCAGTAGAGGGACAGAAAATCTGCTGCTTCATATATACGACAGAAGTGCCCAAATTTCATAGGTAAGTAGGAAAATATCTATTCTAGACGTAGGTCACCGTCACTTGTTGCATATTTATTTTTTTTACCCCGTTCTCGTTCGTTTTTTGGAACCAGTTGGCGACTCTGCGGATTATTGTAAAAGATACCCCAGTGTCCTTTCGGAATTTTTGTTTCCACATAAATTCGGCTAGGTACGATTCCACCATTTGAGTGTGGGTGCCACATTCAACTTTGTTTCTTTTCTTCGTCTCATTCCACATTCGTTCTACATGGTTAGTTGTGGCACCTGTTAGTGGATCAACAAAATTGTATTTTTGATTCACACGCAAATGATGGAATCCTTCGGCACCGAGGCGATCATAGGCTCGCCACCAATCAGACATAATCGTCGTACCCGATCTCACATATTTGTTTTATTAAATGAATTAACGTTGCTGCATCTCTCGCTGACACGGTTACCCCAAAAACCTGATTGGGTGGCCTTTTCATAGCCACCAAATATCTTATTATAAGATAAAGCGTGGTTGAAACTTGAAATTAGAGTTCTCTCACCCTTATTTGACTCTCCCAAAATTAAAGCTAATTTTTTTTTCGGCCTTACAGTCAACAAGTACCCATTAAGTTTAAGGTAATCCTAAAAATGGCGCCCGGCACTATTTCAAAACACCTTATTATTATATAAAAGCATTATATTTGATGACTTTTTTTTTTGTTAAAAAAATGTGAAATTTCTATTTATATAAAGTTAGGTATGTGTATATGTTTATATATTTGTATGTACAGGATTCACTCCTAAACTAATTAATCGATCATTATGAATTTTGCAACACAGCTGCTATGAGTAAGGGGTCGTAATGTGGGTTATATTTAGTTTAATTTAGTTACACCTAATATATATCTATATAAAGTTAGGTATGTGTATATGTTTATATATTTGTGCGTACAGGATTCACTTCTAAACTAATTAATGAATCATTATGAATTTTGGAAGACAGCTGCTAGGCGTAAGAACGGTATTGGAATTTATTAACGTCTCCCTCACTGACTGGCTGCAGCCTTGCCCCTTAAGGGTCTCACGGATTGGCTGTCAGGCATCCCAACCCCTACTCCCTTAGGGGTCACGTGAGTCAGCTCATAAAAACGCTTGCACGCTGTGTCCCGGCCTCTTTTCTCGACCCACCTTTTGAACCTGGTAGGACCGCAGCTGGATGCTTCTGAGACAAAGCCCTCGACGGCAGTCGCAGAGAGCCCCCACTCTTTCCTGTTACCAACCATCTTGGACTGAAGTGACTACATCTTGACAAGAGCCAGAATTGAGGCGGGCGCACGTGCAACCTGTAACCAGAATTCCCACAAGATAAGTTCGCGAACCACGTTTTCGCAAACCTAAATAAACCCTCTTCCTTTCTGAACTTTGAACTCACCATTTGTTGTATATATTTGCCCTCATGTTTTCTCACAAGTAAAACTGTTTTAAACTTATATACGATTGTTGTTGTGTTCCTTCTCACAAAAGCTGTTGCCCTGTTTCTATTTTGCACTTATCTACATAATTGTTACTGCATTCTCACGTGCGAGAATTGAACTTTCTGCCAGGGATATTTAATCCCAACAACGGGTAATGTGGGCTATATTTAGTTTAATTTAGTTTTATGCAAAGGAGGAAACGAGTGGGCGGAATAGAAGACAAATTCCCATTCTAACATTTGTATCAACTTTATTGGCCATCTTCGTGAAACATGTAAAAATAGACATGGTCTCAGTGATAGAGGATAAGGTCATGGGTCTGGACAAGGAAGAAAGGTTTGAAAGTCCATAATAGGTGTTGGGAAAAATAATAAGGATTACGAAGAGAAAAACAGGAAGTCATTGGAACTCTTGTGTTTTAGAAACCAGAAAAGTGCGTATTTTTCACCATCCAACATGGACGACACTTGGGATCGATTGCCGCTTTCTACGGCGTGTCAAGATGCGATTAAAGACTTAAAATTCACCAAAATGACACCAGTGCAGGTGAGTTGTCTTTTCATTTTGATAAGTATCCATCTAAAAAAAACAAAAAAAAACGAAAATTTTAAGCTGCAGTTTGTCTAATACAATATGTACACACGTCGTCGACCGACAACGAAGCACGTGTTTTGTTTTGTTGGGAAAAATATAAAATATATACGTGAAATATTTCAAACATAAAGTATCTTTTCCTGGCTGTACCCTGAAGGGGGTCCGAGGCAGCAGTCGGGAGGGGAAAGGTTCCTAAAATAAAGAAATGCTCTCTAGCGACCCACCCAATAGGGTCCGGTAATAATATGTTCTATGTCGAGAACGGAGTTCTCAGCTGGACCAAAAGTGCACGGTCCGCCATCCACTGAGCTGAAGGACCTGTATTTAATCGCTTCTCACTGCAGCAATATGTGGCACAAGGCCGGAAAGTGGGGAAGAGTCAAGCCAGCATCCTTAAAGGAGGAGCACACTGGCCAAAAAAAAATAGCCTGGGTAGCTCCGTCGGCATTCCCCGGTCAGGGCGCTTCAGGCAGTAAGTAATGAACTTTCTCCTCCCCAAAGAGGGGAGGCAAGGCCTGGGAGGGTGCACCTCCTAGGACTACCCAGGACACTAGACAAGGTCGGAAAGTGGGGAAGTGTCTAGCCAACGCCCCTAAAGAAGGAGCACTCTGGCCTAGCAAAAATAGCCTGGGCAGCCGTCTGGGGACCTCTAAAGTGAAGGGGTGGTATTTTGCTGATTGTCAGGTAAGCAATGAACTTACTCCACCCCAAATAGAGGAGGCACGGCCTAGGAGGGTGCACATCCTAGAAAAGCCCAGGACAATATACCCCAGCCCGACAGATAAAAGGCCACCGAAATGGCCCAGTTCCTGCCGGACTGATTGTCGAGAACGAATCCTCGGCTAGTATTACCCCATCCCGACGTCCTCAATCAACCAAGGTTAATGAAAGATTGAACGGGATGGAGCTGACGGACCACTGCAAGAGAATGGCAGAACCTAAATTTATAAGGTAGTAACAACCTGTGCCACCCTATTTCAGACTCGTCCACTTCGCTCCTGGTGGTAACATTCCACCCCACCCCCCACCTCCGAATGCATCAACTCCCAGCAGTAGGCAAAATCATTCATTTTTTTTTTTCACATAGGAGAATGTTATTAAAAGTCTGTACGTACGTAACAGGCCCGGCGGGACAGTTATAAAAGTGGGGGGACTTGAGCCCCCCCCCCCCCCTCCCGGTGCCGCCGTCCATGCGTAAATATTACTGAAGAGGTAGATTGTAAGTCTGGCAGAATTCATATTGTTATTGTTTGGAAGTGTAGAACCATGCTGCCCCTCTTGACGACCATAAACCCCAACGTTGTGTGTCCGTGGCCTTCTTCTTGTCTATTTTTCAACGTGGCCAAACCATCAAAGTTTCCTGTTTTGTACACATCTCCATATACTGTCCAGATTTAATCTTCCTCTGAGGTCATCAGATCTAAGCCTCTCTTTAAGATTATTTATGTGAATTGTCTTTTGTTTTAGGAGGTAAAAATTTAAACTCCCACAGGTTATCAGTTCGAGTATAAAAAAATCTTTTGTAACTGGAATTTACTGCCCCCTGGTGGCCAACGCATACACTGCAAACAAGAGCTCTTTCTCTCCTTCTCTATCTTTCTCCTTCCTTTTCTTTTTCTTTTTTTCCTTGTCTACGGGTCGAGTCAGAACCAGTCACAGAGATAACCCTAACCCCCCCTGTTTTTATCTCTCTTCAGTCTCAGATGAAAAAACTGGAGTCTCGAGCTTGACCTAGCCTTGTTTTGGCCAATGATGCATGTGTATAACCATGCTGCCCCTCTCGACGACTGTCAACCCCAACGTTGTGTGTCCGTGTCTTTCTTCTTGTCTTCATCGTCACAGAGATAACCCTAACCCCCCCTGTTTTTATCTCTCTTCAGTCTCAGATGAAAAAACTGGAATCTCGAGCTTGACCTAGCCTTGTTTTGGCCAATGATGCATGTGTATAACCATGCTGCCCCTCTCGACGACTGTCAACCCCAACGTTGTGTGTCCGTGTCTTTCTTCTTGTCTTCATCGTCACAGAGATAACCCTAACCCCCCCTGTTTTTATCTCTCTTCAGTCTCAGATGAAAAAACTGGAGTCTCGAGCTTGACCTAGCCTTGTTTTGGCCAATGATGCATGTGTATTACCGTGTCCTTCTTCTTGTCTTCATCGTTGTTCTAGCCGAGTCGTCTATCCACTGACGAATCGTCGCGGGCACACCACTGGTTTACAAGTTTACAAAACAAATAAAAGCAACGCAACTCACAAGATAAACACAAACTCATATACCTTGTGTATAAGTGTCATGAAGCCTTGAAGAGGTAGACGTCAGGATGTCACCTTATGCAAAGAGTTGTCTCGTTTGTTTGTTTTTTGATTTTTTATAATTATGTAGATTTTTTTCAAGACACTTTAATCCAAGAACTTTTTACTCTTTGGGAATTTTTCTGATGATTTTGTAATGTTGCAAAGAGGATATTGACATAAAAATGTTGTTTGTCACAAGACAAATGAAACGGACCGTAAAATTTATTCTCCCTCCCCTCTCTCAAAATTTAGTTTTCCAATGTATTTTAGCTTCCTCGTCCCAAATTATCCTCAGAAGCCGGAGTAGTTAACTAGCTGTACTATCGAGTCTAGCCAGTCCTGGCTATAGTTTGAGCTGACCGACTTTTTTAAGCGTCGATAGGTAGGTGTCAAAATGTCATCTTACGCAAAAGAGTTTCTCATCTGGAAAATTTGAAATGTAATTTGTCTGTTTGTTTTTTGTCTTTTGTTTTTTTATCATTGTGTACTGGCGGATCTAATCTTCGCTCCTCAGTATATCCCTGAGGAGGAACCGAGGAGGTTCTGAAACAATTGTCGGATACTCAAACTATGTTAATTTTAATATATAATTATATATATATATATATATTTAAATTCCTGAAACAGTTTTTCATGGTAAACAACTGATGATCCCTTAAAATAGTGTTAGAAAATAACTAATATAATAACTGTAAAAAATAAATTGACTTACATGAGTGATTTTCCACTGAAAGACTTGGGACGATAAGTTTGTTTTTTTTTTAATTTTTTTTTTTTTATATATATTTTTTTTGTTTTTATATAGTTTTAATGGTTGAGAAACTTCCGAGACTATATATATATATATATATATGTAAAAATAAAAATGGAATAAAGGATAAGCAAATCAACAACTATCAAAAATAAATTCAAAAACTCAGGTTATATAGTTATACCGAAATATTTCGGTCGTTTAAAATAAAATCATCTTCGATCGGTGGGAAACTTTAATTAAAAACGGAAAAGTTTTCAAATTTATACAAAGAATGCAATTAGCATTAGTATAAATTTGAGAACTTTTCCGTTTTTAATTAAAGTTTGCCACCGATCGAAGATGGTCGTATTTTAAACGACCAAAATATTTCGGTATAACTATATAACATGAGTTTTTGAGTTTATTTTTGCTAGTTGTTGATTTGCTTATCTTTTATTTCATTTTTATTTTTACATATCGTCTGAAACATTGTTTCTCTTTTTCCTCATATATATATATATATATATATATATATATGGGAAGAGAAGGATGAAAGTAATCCGACGTGATGGGAAAATGAAAAAGGAAAACCAAAAAATGGATGTTTTTTATGTGTACATCAACGTTTCGTCTTTATTTATAAGACTTCATCAGGATGATATAATAGAGAAAAAATGTCATGCAAGTACAGATACATGTAGGGTAGACATATTGGGAAAAATAGAATGAAATAGTGGCCAACTGCTGGGTGGACGTCCGTATTTGTTGGAGAAATAGAAATGAATGTAGAAAAGAATGAGTGGGGAAAATATATATATATATAATGGTTTCTATGTAATAATTTTTTTATAGGTGATTTTCAGCTGGTTGTTATTGCGCTTACTATTATATTTAATTGTTTCACTTCCTAAGTGATTAAGATGCAGAAAAACTGCATTATTAGTCGGCCTCATTTCAAAAGTCGTATTTTTTGTTTTTGATATATATATTAATTTTTTACGTACATAAAAGTAATCCATGGACACGTGTTTCTGGCTCACAGCCGTCATCAGTCGTCAGCTCATCTCATCATTTGCTAAATCTGTCTGCGATCTGCTCTCGAAAGAAGCTGACTTCAAACTCATCGCCTTCTTTTTGAGTCCCAACCTCGTCAACTTTCGCAAAACTAACTTATTGTCGTCAAAAATGTTGTAAAACCCTATCACTCGCAAATAGCTTATCTCCGGGTCGTTTTGTCTTATTCACCGGCAAGCCCTCACCTCTGAACAATAGAAACGAACCACTTCTTGTTGATTGTTCATCCCATTTCCTATCGTCTTATTATAAGTTAGTGAATCATTTACCCCCCCAACCCCACCAGTCTATAGTATCACAGAAGTAAGCCTGTGTGTCGAAATGGTTTAAAGACTAGACAGTTCACCATCTTGGATATTGAAGCCTTCTTGTCAACGCCGATAGCCTGTGGCTACCGGCAGGTTTGGTTTGCGTGCTGAGAGAGGAGAGTTCTGATCGGACTGATTGATTACACAGCTAGGCCTTCTTGTGCACTTCCTTAAATAGCCTTCGGGAACTAGTGTTTTGCTCGTGTAAGAGATTGTTTCTGATTGGTTGAATCAGAATCGAAATTACGTGTTTGCTCCAATCAGCACCAAGCTTACAAGTCAAGCAGATATTTCAAACATCGTTAATGGTGGCCGCTGCTGCTGCTGCTGCTGTTGTCATAGTGGCTACTACTGCTACAGCTCTTCGTGAAAATTCAGATACTGTTGTGATTTTTACCCGTTCAAATAAGGGAAGCAATTTCAGGTCTGTTGTATAGGAAAACAAAACAGAACAAGTGACCTGGCCAGAGTGAAGGAACAAAAACAACGATTTCGTTATGACAAAATTTGCCACTTCTTTAGTTTAGCTGTGAATCAGAAATCAATTTTGAAGAGTTACATTCACTCTTAACCCAATCAACCGGAAGTAATTCAGACTTTGAATTTTGGCACTTCTTTAGTTTAGCTGTGAATCAGAAATCAATTTTGAAGAGTTACATTCACTCCTAACCCAATCGACCGGAAGTAATTCAGACTTTGAATTTTGGCATTTATTTAGTTTAGCTGTGAATCAGAAATCAATTTTGAAGAGTTACATTCACTCCTAACCCAATCAACCGGAAGTAATTCAGACTTTGAATTTTGGCACTTCTTTAGTTAAGCTGTGAATCAGAAATCAATTTTGAAGAGTTACATTCACTCCTAACCCAATCAACCGGAAGTAATTCAGACTTTGAATTTTGGCACTTCTTTAGTTTAGCTGTGAATCAGAAATCAATTTTGAAGAGTTACATTCACTCCTAACCCAATCAACCGGAAATAATTCAGACTTTGAATTTTGGCATTTATTTAGTTTAGCTGTGAATCAGAAATCAATTTTGAAGAGTTACATTCACTCCTAACCCAATCGACCGGAAGTAATTCAGACTTTGAATTTTGGCATTTCTTTAGTTTAGCTGTGAATCAGAAATCAATTTTGAAGAGTTACATTCACTCCTAACTAAATCAACCGGAAGTAATTCAGACTTTGAATTTTGGCACTTCTTTAGTTTAGCTGTGAATCAGAAATCAATTTTGTAAGAGTTACATTCACTCCTAACCCAATCAACCGGAAGTAATTCAGACTTTGAATTTTGGCACTTCTTTAGTTTAGCTGTGAATCAGAAGTCAATTTTGAAGAGTTACATTCACTCCTAACCCAATCAACCGGAAGTAATTCAGACTTTGAATTTTGGCACTTCTTTAGTTTAGCTGTGAATCAGAAATCAATTTTGAAGAGTTACATTCACTCCTAACCCAATCAACCGGAAGTAATTCAGACTTTGAATTTTGGCACTTCTTTAGTTTAGCTGTGAATCAGAAATCAATTTTGAAGAGTTACATTCACTCCTAACCCAATCGACCGGAAGTAATTCAGACTTTGAATTTTGGCACTTCTTTAGTTTAGCTGTGAATCAGAAATCAATTTTGAAGAGTTACATTCACTCCTAACCCAATAAACCGGAAGTAATTCAGACTTTGAATTTTGGCACTTCTTTAGTTTAGCTGTGAATCAGAAATCAATTTTGAAGAGTTACATTCACTCCTAACCCAATCGACCGGAAGTAATTCAGACTTTGAATTTTGGCACTTCTTTAGTTTAGCTGTGAATCAGAAATCAATTTTGAAGAGTTACATTCACTCCTAACCCAATCAACCGGAAGTAATTCAGACTTTGAATTTTGGCACTTCTTTAGTTTAGCTGTGAATCAGAAATCAATTTTGAAGAGTTACATTCACTCCTAACCCAATCGACCGGAAGTAATTCAGACTTTGAATTTTGGCACTTCTTTAGTTTAGCTGTGAATCAGAAATCAATTTTGAAGAGTTACATTCACTCCTAACCCAATCAACCGGAAGTAATTCAGACTTTGAATTTTGGCACTTCTTTAGTTTAGCTGTGAATCAGAAATCAATTTTGAAGAGTTACATTCACTCCTAACCCAATCGACCGGAAGTAATTCAGACTTTGAATTTTGGCACTTCTTTAGTTTAGCTGTGAATCAGAAATCAATTTTGAAGAGTTACATTCACTCCTAACCCAATCAACCGGAAGTAATTCAGACTTTGAATTTTGGCACTTCTTTAGTTTAGCTGTGAATCAGAAATCAATTTTGAAGAGTTACATTCACTCCTAACCCAATCAACCGGAAGTAATTCAGACTTTGAATTTCGGCACTTCTTTAGTTTAGCTGTGAATCAGAAATCAATTTTGAAGAGTTACATTCACTCCTAACCCAATCAACCGGAAGTAATTCAGACTTTGAATTTTGGCACTTCTTTAGTTTAGCTGTGAATCAGAAATCAATTTTGAAGAGTTACATTCACTCCTAACCCAATCAACCGGAAGTAATTCAGACTTTGAATTTTGGCACTTCTTTAGTTTAGCTGTGAATAAGAAATCAATTTTGAAGAGTTACATTCACTCCTAACCCAATCAACCGGAAGTAATTCAGACTTTGAATTTTGGCACTTCTTTAGTTTAGCTGTGAATCAGAAATCAATTTTGAAGAGTTACATTCACTCCTAACCCAATCGACCGGAAGTAATTCAGACTTTGAATGTTGCCACTTCTTTAGTTTAGCTGCGAATCAGAAATCAATTTTGAAGAGTGACATTCACTCCTAACCCAATCGACCGGAAGTAATTCAGACTTTGAATTTTGGCACTTCTTTAGTTTAGCTGCGAATCAGAAATCAATTTTGAAGAGTTACATTCACTCCTAACCCAATCAACCGGAAGTAATTCAGACTTTGAATTTTGGCACTTCTTTAGTTTAGCTGTGAATCAGAAGTCAATTTTGAAGAGTTACATTCACTCCTAACCCAATTAACCGGAAGTATTCAGACTTTGAATTTTGGCACTTCTTTAGTTTAGCTGCGAATCAGAAATCAATTTTGAAGAGTTACATTCACTCCTAACCCAATCAACCGGAAGTAATTCAGACTTTGAATTTTGGCACTTCTTTAGTTTAGCTGTGAATCAGAAGTCAATTTTGAAGAGTTACATTCACTCCTAACCCAATCAACCGGAAGTAATTCAGACTTTGAATTTTGGCACTTCTTTAGTTTAGCTGTGAATCAGAAGTCAATTTTGAAGAGTTACATTCACTCCTAACCCAATCAACCGGAAGTAATTCAGACTTTGAATTTTGGCACTTCTTTAGTTTAGCTGTGAATCAGAAGTCAATTTTGAAGAGTTACATTCACTCCAAACCCAATCAACCGGAAGTAATTCAGACTTTGAATTTTGGCACTTCTTTAGTTTAGCTGTGAATCAGAAGTCAATTTTGAAGAGTTACATTCACTCCTAACCCAATCAACCGGAAGTAATTCAGACTTTGAATTTTGGCACTTCTTTAGTTTAGCTGTGAATCAGAAGTCAATTTTGAAGAGTTACATTCACTCCTAACCCAATCAACCGGAAGTAATTCAGACTTTGAATTTTGGCACTTCTTTAGTTTAGCTGTGAATCAGAAGTCAATTTTGAAGAGTTACATTCACTCCTAACCCAATCAACCGGAAGTATTCAGACTTTGAATTTTGGCACTTCTTTAGTTTAGCTGTGAATCAGAAATCAATTTTGAAGAGTTACATTCACTCCTAACCCAATCAACCGGAAGTAATTCAGACTTTGAATTTTGGCACTTCTTTAGTTTAGCTGTGAATCAGAAATCAATTTTGAAGAGTTACATTCACTCCTAACCCAATCAACCGGAAGTAATTCAGACTTTGAATTTTGGCACTTCTATAGTTTAGTTGTGAATCAGAAATCAATTTTGAAGAGTTACATTCACTCCTAACCCAATCAACCGGAAGTAATTCAGACTTTGAATTTCGGCACTTCTTTAGTTTAGCTGTGAATCAGAAGTCAATTTTGAAGAGTTACATTCACTCCTAACCCAATCGACCGGAAGTAATTCAGACTTTGAATTTTGGCACTTCTTTAGTTTAGCTGTGAATCAGAAATCAATTTTGAAGAGTTACATTCACTCCTAACCCAATCAACCGGAAGTAATTCAGACTTTGAATTTTGGCACTTCTTTAGTTTAGCTGTGAATCAGAAATCAATTTTGAAGAGTTACATTCACTCCTAACCCAATCGACCGGAAGTAATTCAGACTTTGAATTTCGGCACTTCTTTAGTTTAGCTGTGAATCAGAAATCAATTTTGAAGAGTTACATTCACTCCTAACCCAATCAACCGGAAGTAATTCAGACTTTGAATTTTGGCACTTCTTTAGTTTAGCTGCGAATCAGAAATCAATTTTGAAGAGTTACATTCACTCCTAACCCAATCAACCGGAAGTAATTCAGACTTTGAATTTTGGCACTTCTTTAGTTTAGCTGCGAATCAGAAATCAATTTTGAAGAGTTACATTCACTCCTAACCCAATCAACCGGAAGTATTCAGACTTTGAATTTTGGCACTTCTTTAGTTTAGCTGTGAATAAGAAATCAATTTTGAAGAGTTACATTCACTCCTAACCCAATCAACCGGAAGTAATTCAGACTTTGAATTTTGGCACTTCTTTAGTTTAGCTGTGAATCAGAAATCAATTTTGAAGAGTTACATTCACTCCTAACCCAATCAACCGGAAGTAATTCAGACTTTGAATTTTGGCACTTCTTTAGTTTAGCTGCGAATCAGAAATCAATTTTGAAGAGTTACATTCACTCCTAACCCAATCAACCGGAAGTAATTCAGACTTTGAATTTTGGCACTTCTTTAGTTTAGCTGCGAATCAGAAATCAATTTTGAAGAGTTACATTCACTCCTAACCCAATCAACCGGAAGTAATTCAGACTTTGAATTTTGGCACTTCTTTAGTTTAGCTGTGAATCAGAAATCAATTTTGAAGAGTTACATTCACTCCTAACCCAATCAACCGGAAGTAATTCAGACTTTGAATTTTGGCATTTATTTAGTTTAGCTGTGAATCAGAAATCAATTTTGAAGAGTTACATTCACTCCTAACCCAACCAAAAGGAAGTCATTCAGACTTTGAATTTTGGCACTTCTTTAGTTTAGCTGTGAATAAGAAATCAATTTTGTAAGAGTTACATTCACTCTTAACAGAATCAACCGGATGTAATTCAGAATTTGATTTTTTCTATCTAAAAATAGATCTTTATTTTTACTATTATTTTAAAACTTTTGATTTTTAATTATACAATTATACAAAAAAAAAATCAATGTTGACCGTTTGAAAAAAAAAAAATCAGACAAACTCTTCGTTTTTATGAAGTTTTAAATTATACAAAAAAAATCAATGTTGACTATTAGTTTCATAAAATATTACATTATTAAATAAAAAACACTGTTCGCTGTTATTATTGTTCGCTTAATTGATTGTTTTGGATAAAAACTTCTAGTTCTATATTACTTCCGGTTGATTGTCTGCCCCTGTTTTCAAAATTTAAAACAAATAAATTCTGATTCCCAGCTAAACTAAAGTGCTCAATAATTTCACTATGTTTTGTTTGTTTTCTTTTTTTTTCTCAATATTTCTTTAAAATAAAACTGAAAAAAACAACAAATATGACGCAGCAACCTATCGAAGTTATCAGCTGCCACCATTAGTTTAGCTGTGAATCAGAAATCAATTTTGGAGAGTTACATTCACTCCTTACCCGATCAACCGGAAGTAATTCAGACTTTGATTTTTTAAATGCAAAAATCGATCTTTATTTTTTAACCATTATTTTCAAACTTTTCGTTTTATGAAGTTTTAAATTATACAAAAAAATCAATGTTGACTGTTTGATAACAAAAAATAAACAAACTCTTCGTTTTTATGAAGTTTTAAATTATACAAAAAAATCAATGTTGGCTGTTTGATAACAAAAAATAAACAAACTCTTCGTTTTTATGAAGTTTTAAATTATACAAAAAAATCAATGTTGGCTGTTTGATAACAAAAAATAAACAAACTCTTCGTTTTTATGAAGTTTTAAATTATACAAAAAAATCAATGTTGGCTATTGGTTTCATAAAATGTTACATTATTAAATAAAAAAAACAGTTCGCTTTATTGATTGTTTTGGATAAAAACTTCTAATTCTATATTACTTCCAGTTGATTGTCTGCCCCTGTTCTCAAAATTGAAAACAAATACACTCTGATTCACAGCTAAACTAAAGAAGTGCCCAAAATTTTATATAATTTAAAAGAGATAAGAAAAGGAAATATGAGAAGGTTGTTTTGTTTTACGGCATATCAACCCTTTTCGGGTTATTTAATTCCGAATCTGGTCATTTTGGTAAAAGTTTTTATGCTTCAAGTTCATAAAGTATTTGTTCATTGTGTTTGGTTTGGTTGTTTTGTTTTACGGCATATCAACCCCTTTCGGGTTATTTAATGCCGAATCCGGTCATTTGGGTAAAAGTTTTTATGCTTCAAGTTCTTTATATCTTCAAATATTTATTCATTGTGTTTGGCTTAGTTGTTTTGTTTCACGGCATATCAACCCTTTTCGGGTTATTTAATGCCAAATCCGGTCATTTTGGTGAAGGTTTTAATGCTTCAAGTTCTTTATATGTTCAAGTATTTATTCATGGTGTTTGGTTTGGTTGTTTTGTTTTACGGCATATCAACCCTTTTCGGGTTATTTAATGCCAAATACGGTCATTTTGGTAAAAGTTTTTATGCTTCAAGTTCTTAATATGTTCAAGTATTTATTCATGGTGTTTGGTTTGGTTGTTTTGTTTTACGACATATCACCCCTTTTCGGGTTATTTAATGCCAAATACGGTCATTTTGGTAAAAGGTTTTATGCTTCAAGTTCATAAAGTATTTATTCATAGTGTTTGGTTTGGTCGGGTTACTTAATGCCGAATCCGGTCATTTGGGTAAAAGTTTTTATGCTTCAAGTTCTTTATATCTTCAAATATTTATTCATTGTGTTTGGCTTGGTTGTTTTGTTTCACGGCATATCAACCCTTTTCGGGTTATTTAATGCCAAATCCGGTCATTTTGGTGAAGGTTTTAATGCTTCAAGTTCTTTATATGTTCAAGTATTTATTCATGGTGTTTGGTTTGGTTGTTTTGTTTTACGACATATCAACCCTTTTCGGGTTATTTAATGCCGAATCCGGTCATTTGGGTAAAAAATTTTATGCTTCAAGTTCTTTATATCTTCAAATATTTATTCATTGTGTTTGGCTTGGTTGTTTTGTTTCACGGCATATCAACCCTTTTCGGGTTATTTAATGCCAAATCCGGTCATTTTGGTGAAGGTTTTAATGCTTCAAGTTCTTTATATGTTCAAGTATTTATTCATGGTGTTTGGTTTGGTTGTTTTGTTTTACGACATATCAACCCTTTTCAGGTTATTTAATGCCAAATACAGTCATTTTGGTAAAAGGTTTTATGCTTCAAGTTCTTAATATGTTCAAGTATTTATTCATGGTGTTTGGTTTGGTTGTTTTGTTTTACGGCATATCAACCCCTTTTCGGGTTGTTCAAAGCTAAATACGGTCATTTGGGAAAAAGGTTTTATGCTTCAAGTTCTTATATGTTCAAGTATTTATTCATTGTGTTTGGTTGAGTTAAAAGGGGGGGAAGGGAGTGAGAGGGGGAGGGGAGAGAGGAGGGAGAGGGGAGGGAAAGAAGAGGGGAGGTAATCTGGTTAATGTTTTGGGCTTTGCAGAACATGAATGGGTTTTGCAAAGAGAAAAAAGAAAACAATAAACCAGGTGCAATTTGGGTCAGGAAGCCTATATTTTCAGACAGCCTGATCTGGTAGCACCAGTAAGAAGAAGTAGAAAGTTTGTTAAAAAAAAAAGGTTGTATTTTGTGGACTTATCTTTTAAGCTTCGTCCTGGTTACAATTCTTATTGTTCCGCGTGGTTTTGGTAGGTGAACCTCATGGATTCGAAAGGCTTCAAATAGGGGAATTCTGGGTTGGGCATGCGACCCACACAGTAAGACGTGCTGGAAGGGCTGGCTAAACAGAGCCAACAGTTTCTGTGACCTTTCCTGTGGAGGAGGCAAAGAGGCCGAATGTTTGAAAAAATAGTGGCCTGTGATTGGTTGTTTTTCATCCAATCAAAGGGCACACGAAAAATTACTCTGTTGTAATAATTTCCAATAATACTTCCGATTTTTGTAAAAATTTTAACAATGGGTATTAGACATAAATTAATAAATATTCCCCAAATGTCAGTTTCCTTGGAGTATTTCTGTTACATAGCCATCCCGGAATGGGCCGTGGCAGTTCTCGTTTAATCACTCGTCATTTTTAACACCATAAATCATATAATTTGCATAACTTTCCTCGCCACGTGGAGGGGTGCGTCGTCTAGTGGTTGAATTCTTTCTTCTTTCTTTCTGCCGTGAACCACGCCGCTGCAACACAAAAGCTCCATGACCGACTCGGAAGACAAACAATCTTTTAAACTTAATTTCTGTTTTATTTCAGACGTTAGTTATCGATCGGCTTGGAGATATTCACCAACGTCGAGAGAGAGAGAGAGCAAATTACTGCTTTCGTAATTACTTATCAATTAAGTTTTAACCATTCATGGAGGGGGGAAAAGAGATCTTTCGCCTGTATTTTCTTAGGGAAATAATTCCCCTAATTATGTTGCAGACTACATCATAAAAATCACGTCTGATAGGCTCGCCTCCAAAACCCAGACTCGCAAAAACCCGTGACGTCACAGCGCCTCTATGCGCAGGTGCATATTGACCCTTGATCTGGGGTCGCATCAACGTGGTGACCCTGTCACGTCTGTGAGCTCTGACTGCACGGGTCAACCCGCACTAAATCGCGCAAGTCAACCCAACGATTTCCAACAGATACGCCCATCTCAAGATGCGTCCATTCCCACAGGGCCATTATCCAACATTTTAAAGGACTTTTAAGGGTCATAATATGGGCACAACTTCCTGTTTGAAAATTCAAATATTTCAGATTTGCATTAAATTTGATCCATAGTCATTAGACACCAATTAAGAAAGATTCATTGAATTTCAATTTATTCTTAAGCCCCCTTAAGCTTAAGCCTTTAATTTTAGACATTTTCTAGAATCAAAATAAGAATAAGGATTCTAGACATAAGGTTTAGTGTATTTTCGATTATTCAGACTAGTGTTCTCATCTTGAGTGTTATCATCACAACGTTTCGGCCGCTGTAGCCTCCGGGAATATTTCTGTCGAACTCGGGAATCTTGACGGAATTTCGAACGGAACCCTTTATTTAATGCACAGGGGTAGCATGCTCTCGTTCCGTCACCAATGACTGTGAGAAGTCTTTAGTAATTCGTAATTCTTTGTATCGCCCGCACCGAGGATTGAACCTTCATAGTATCGGATGCAGACTTTCTGTAATATACTATTCTGCAACCCCCTTTCAGCCCTCCCTTCGTAACTCCTTTTATTTATTTATTTCTTGATGTCTCTCCTTCCTTCTGTCCCTCCAATCCTCTTCTCTTCTTTCTTTCCTTTCTTCCTTTCTTCCTTTCTTTCTCTCCTTCTCTCTCTACTTTTTAATTCCTTCCTTCCTTGCTTTCCCTCTCTATCCCTCCATTCTTCTTCTTCTTCTTCTTCTTCTTCTTCTTCTTTTTCTTCTTCATATTATTATTATTATTATTTGTACTCACTAGGAGTTCTCACACAGATCATCGTCAGTGACAACAACCAGTGGTATTTCCTGGAGTCTGAGTGACAACAAGCCTCCCCAGATTTCCAGTATTCTTCACCTCTTTTCAATAACGATGTGGTATCGCAACAGCCTTTTACCATTGATTTCTCACAAGTAAAGGCCATTTGTCTTCTCTGGGATTTGGGTGGCAATAAGCCTCCCCAAGATCCCAGCATTCTCCGCACTTTTCCAGTGGAGGTCTGGTTTGTGCTGTCCCTCCTCGGTCTTCTCATCCTCCTCAACCCTCTACAAATATTTTGTTTGGTGTCAGCCTAGGCCGGCACCATTTTTTTTTTTTTAATTTTAATTAATTTAAAAATAAAAAATATTTAGGGAGGGGGGGAGCTTATGGTGTTTCTTGTCATTTCTGTTCTTTGGTTCATTTTTGTGTGGTGATAGCTGAGACCGGTGTAATTTATTAGGGGGGGGGGTAGATTATGAAGTGATGTTTCTGGCAGTTTCTGTTCCTTGGTTCGTGTTGTGGTTTTGTTTTCTCCCTGTTGTAAATTCCCTGTGACTGGTTAACCTTTGCAGCTTATGCAGGTTGGTTTCTGCATTCGAGGATTTTCCTTAATATTGCAGCTGTTTTGGTCATTGCTGTCCTTTGTATGGTTTCGATTCTTCTTCTTCTTATTATTATTATTATTTATTTATTTATTTATTTATTTATTTATTATTATTATTTACTCACTAGGAGTTATCACACTGGTCATCGTCAGTGATCACCCACTGCCAACAGCCTGTGATATTCCCTGGAGTCTGAGTGACAACAAGTCTCCTCAGACTTCCAGTATGCTCCACCTCTTTTCGTTCATCACCGCTGATGACCTTGCGGTATTGCAACAGCCACCTACCACCGATTTCACGATGATAAGGGCCATCGGTCCCCTCTGGGCCCGGGTGGCAACAAGCCTCCCCACCGTCCCAGAGCTGTCCGCGCTCTTCCAGTGGAGGTCTGGTTTGCGCTTTCCCTCCTCGATCCTCTGTCCATAATTTTCGTGGTGTCAGCCTATGCTTGCGCCTCTATCGTGCGGTTGTATTTTCCCCAGTTCTGTTTTCTTGTGCTTCCATCATCATCATCATCATCATCATTATTATTATTATTATTATTATCATTATCATCATCATTATCATCATTATTATCATTATTATCATCATCATCATTATCATTATTATTATCATCATCATCATCATCATTATTACGACGTCGTCGTCGTTGGCTTCTGCTTTTCATATCTTTTCTTCCTTCTTTTCTTCTCCTCTTTCTCTGCAACCTTCCTTCTGTCCCTCTCTTTATTTCTTTTTTCCTTCTATCTACCTTTCAATTCATTCATTCCTCTTCTTTCCCGTCCATCTCATCATTCCTTCTTCTTCTCCTTCTTCTCCTTCTTCTTCTTGTTCCTCTTCTTCTTCTTCTTTTTCTTCCTCCTCCTCCTCCTCCTCTTCTTCCTCCTCCTCTTCTTCTTCTTCTTCTTCTTCTTCTTCTTCTTTGTTTTCTTCTACCCCCAGTTTTACTCTTTCTCTTTCTACCCCTATTTCTCGTTGTTCTTGTTCTTCTTCTCTCTCTTTTTTCCTTCTTTCCTTGCTTTCTCTTTATTACTTTTCTCCTTTTCTTCTTCTATCTATTTTTTAATTCATTTCTTCCTCTTCTTTCCCGTCCATCTCGTCATTTTTTCCGCATGTTTTCCTTATTTCCTGCCCCTCTCCCTTCCTTGCTTTCTCCCCCTCTCCCTTTCTTCTTCTTCTTCTTCTTCTTCTTCTTCTTCTTCTTCTTCTTCTTCTTCTTCTTCTTCTTCTTCTTCTTCTTCTTCTTCTTCTTCTTCTTCTTCTTCTTCTTTCCTTGCTTTCTCTTTCTTTCTCTTTCTTTCTTTTCATCTCTTTTTTCCTCCCTTCCTTCCTCCTAACACTGTCTCCCAATTCCACATCAGAGGTTTTATCAAAAAATAAGTTTATTTAAGGGTTAGTTTAACATATGGCTTCACTTTGAAACATCAATGCGATAAAAATTCAATGACTTCCTATTTTGTAAAACCAGTTTTAATTTGATCTTTTAATCCAATAATCTGATAATCTTTTATTACTTCAGCATGGTCACCTGGCGTTGCCCGGCGGCATGGATAACAAATCAGAAGAGTTACAAAGTGTGTGCAACATCTTTCTTTAACCCCCCCCTCTCTCTCTCTCTCTCTCTCTCTCTCTCTACTTCTTTCTCTCTATACATCCCCTTCTCTCTTCCTCCCCTTCACCCCTCTCTTTTGCCTCTCTTCTTCTCTCTCCCTTCCCCTCTCCCCTCCCTCTCTCTATCTCCCCTCTCTCTATCACAATTATAATTTCACACCAAAGGTCGACGGAAGAAAAATTACTCTAAATCTCGACCCCCCCCCCCGACTACTTTTGTTCTTATTGACTTAAAAAAAATGAATATTACAAGACAAAAGTATTTATATTCTGTTTGAGACAATGCTGAAAAAGAATGTATAAGCTTTGTGAGTGTGTCTTGTGTAGCTTCTGACTTCAGAAACAAGACTGATCTTTCACTAAGATGTTCATATTTCTTTCTAGTAACTATTGATCAATAACATCGACATGCCAGTGTAGCGGCTTTTTGTACATGTCTGTATGAATAAATAAAAATTATATAAATAGCTCTATTTACTATTGAGCACTATTTTATAAGGCCGGTTGAAATTCTGTTGATTTTTATCCTGTGGATGTTTACTTTACCTGGATTACTATATATATATATATATATATATATGTATATAATAGTGGTAATAATCCAGGTAAAAAATATCCACAGGGTGGTAATTCAGAGAATTTCACCGGGTTTATAAAAAGTGCTCAATATCAAAATAGAGCTTTATATATGATAATTTTATTTACACAGACATGTACAAAATCTGCGACACTGGCATGTCGATGTTATCGATCAACAGTTACTATAACATGAGACTCAGTTTATAGTACTGTTGATCGATAACATCGACATGCCAGTGTCGCAGATTTTGTACATGTCTGTGTAAATAAAATTATCATATATATATATATATATATATATATATATATATATATATATATATATGTATATATATATAAGTAGCATTCTTTCCTTTATACATGTTTGATTGAATAGGAGGTCTAGCTTCTGTTTATTCATTTTCTGATCCAATTTTTTCCAGTCGTTAAATGACCGATTTGCTATTGTTATCCATGGTGTGTAAAATGGATCAGAAAGTTAATAAACAGAAGCTAGACCTCCTATTCAATCAAACATGTATAAATGAAAGAATGCTACTTAATTATATATATATATATATATATATATATATATATATATATATATATATATATATGAAGAAGAATGGAAAGGAATTAGAGAAGCAAAAGCCAAATCAAAATTCAATTCAATTGCTCAGAGCAAGGTATATTCCGCAAAAAGGCAATTTATTCAAGTTAAATTTTCCTTAAGCCAGGCTTTTCAAAGATCAAAATCTTATCACCAGAGGAAGCCGCTGGGATAGATAGAAAAGGCAGCGAAAATAAATATTTTCGCTGCCTTTTTTCCCATTTTAATTCACTTTCCTTGATATCTCAGCCCAGGAAGTATTTTTAATGGCGAATATTTTCCACCTCACTCTTTACTGAGCCTGCCTGCATCCACGAGCGTACCTCTTATTGGACTTTTTACCCTTTGGATTTTCTATTTTCGCCGCACCTGAAGTTGTGGCTTCTTGGAATTTAACTTTGAATCCTCTCTCACAACATCTCGTGCCTTTAACGACCTACCTATCTACATCTCATTCTCTCCGCTGGACTTTTCGACACCGGACTTTTTAGCAATCGGACATTTGCTTGCATTCGGGCAGAGTTTTGCCCTGTGTTTCTTTCCCTACAACTTTTATTTTATTTTTTCAAATTTTAAATCTTGGCCTTTGTCAACTTATTTATCCCAGCGACTTCCTCTGATGATAAGATTTTGATCTTTCAAAAGCCTAGCTTAAGGAAAATTTAACTTGAATAAATTTATTTCATATCTACCGGCTCTATCCTGGATATTGAGCTGTATACTCTTCACAATAGGTTTTACCTTTCCTAAAAGTTCGCTTTTAGTACACCACTTAATATATATATATATATATATATATATATATATATATTAAGTAAATATTAAATTATTTTTTCCTACATACGCCGGTGTTTCAAGCTTTCGCTCTCATCAGTGTAGGGAATGATAATCTCAGACGGTCGCAAGGTTCGAACCCGGTTACAGAATCACTCTAGACTCTGCAAGCAAGCGTCATAACCAAACAGCCACAAGACACGTCAAGAAATAGAATTTAAGTTCTATTTATCTGAAGGAGGCACATATAGAAAGGCTGTCTACAGTCTATCGTCTATCTTTAACTTCCCCGAACAGGGCTCAACTTCAATCTCTTAAAGGGGCTAATAACAATATTAATTTTAAGTAAATACCTGGATTACTATATATATATATATATATATATATATATATATATATATATATATATATATATATTATAATATAAAATGAAGTAATAAAATAAGGTGTCAATCAAATTTTATTAGAATTCAAAGTTCATGCAAAGCATCCTTAAGTCCTTAGCTCATGAGTTTTCAAAGATAATTCTTCTCTTCAGAGGACCATTACCGCAGTTATACTACTACAGGCAATAAAATTACGCTTTGAAAATATATAAAATTATATATACAAATACATAAAAATACATAACATCAAACATATCAATCCAAAAACATACTTTTGTTGAATCCATACAGTCCATCCAGGTCATACAAGTTGAGAAGCATAATCAGGAAGGACATTACTCCAAGATACAAACAGCAGTCCAAATACGTGAAATTGAAGGGGCCGGCAAGGTTATCCAGTGGATAAAAAAAGTATGTTTTTGGATTGATATGTTTGATGTTATGTATTTTTATGTATTTGTGTATATAATTTTATATATTTTCAAAGCGTAATTTTATTACCTGTAGTAGTATAACTGCGGTAATGGTCCTCTGAAGAGAAGAATTATCTTTGAAAACTCATGCGCTAAGGACTTAAGGATACTTTGCTTGAACTTTGAATTCTAATAAAATTTGATTGGCACCTTATTTTATTACTTCATTTTATATTATAATATTAATGCTCTATCCAGTATATTGAGCTTCAGTTTTTTATCCGGATGTTTCACTAATTATAAGATATTAGTTGACGCTTATATCTTTTGTTGGATTGCTTCATATATATATATATATATATATATATGAAAGCATGATCGTGCTCTAGTGCATGGGAGAAAAGTGCACTGAGAGAGTTATTGTTTTTATGTCCCTTTTGTGTTCGCTAAATCTTTTCTTCAATTCACGTTATGTTTCTCCCACGTAAATTTGATGGCAGTTGTTGCATGGGACAGTGTATAAGCCGGCATGGGATGTGGGTTTTTTAAAAAAAAATGTCTTGATGTGTTTAATGATTGTTTTATGGTTTGTGATATGGTTTGTACTGTTGGAATGTCTAGTTTGTTAAGTGTGTTGCATATGGATGTGTTATTGGAATGTATGGGTAAGAGAAGGGGTCTATCTATGAGAGAGGTGTTTGGTGATATTCTTGTTTTCCTCCCCGTAGATATACAAATCAATAACGTTAAAGACAAACTCAACAACTGCTATCAAATTTACGTGGGAGAAACACAACGTGATTTGAAAAAAAGATTGAGCGAACACAAAAGGGACATAAAAAACAATAACTCTCTCAGTGCACTTTTCCCCCATGCATTAGAGCACGGTCATGCTTTCAAATTTGAACACGCCAAAATCACCATATATATATATAAACAAATCTGGAGGCAAAACAAAATCAAATATTTGTAAACTTTTTAAATTAAAAAATAATTATTAAATAGGGAGGTGGTGTCTGATCAACACTGCTAGGATGCCATGATAAAGAAATACCGTTTTGTTTTTAAAATCCCGAAACAGTTTTCATGGTAAACAACTGACGATTACTTATATATAAAAAAAACATATATAAAAATATATTTATATTAGAGTAAATTCTTGGAAGTTAACTAAAGTAGTGATTGCAGTAGATTGATTGACTTACTAGACTTACTAGACTAAAATCTTTCAACGAAAATTTTTTTTTTTTTTTTTTTTCAGTTTTGAAGGTTAAAAGAACTTCCGAGACTCTATATATATATATATATATATATATATATATATATATATAAAATATTTGTTGTTGTTTATTATCTATGTACGTATACGTTTCATCCCTTATCAATCGGGATTCATCAGCATAGAGATATGACTATTCACTACCGGTCGTACGATTCGAAACCCTGGATAACAAGTATTTTTCAACTTGCATCCAACGCCTTAAACCGCGCGCCCACCAGTTGAACAGCCGATAAACAATGATAATTTAACACATATAAAAGCGGCTTGATGTCGAAGCACTCTACTACTATTAAAGAAGGAGTGATGCATATAAAGCAAGTGACGTCATGCTGTGTTTCTACTACCATTAAGAGGGCTCTACTTTTTTACGAGGAGCGACAAATATAAAATATTTGTTGTTGTTTATTATCTATGTACGTATACGTTTCATCCCTTATCAATCGGGATTCATCAGCATAGAGATATGACTATTCACTACCGGTCGTACGATTCGAAATCCTGGATAACAAGTATTTTTCAACTTGCATCCAACGCCTTAAACCGCGCGCCCACCAGTTGAACAGCCGATAAACAATGATAATTTAACACATATAAAAGCGGCTTGATGTCGAAGCACTCTACTACTATTAAAGAAGGAGTGATGCATATAAAGCAAGTGACGTCATGCTGTGTTTCTACTACCATTAAGAGGGCTCTACTTTTTTACGAGGAGCGACAAATATAAAATATTTGTTGTTGTTTATTATCTATGTACGTATACGTTTCATCCCTTATCAATCGGGATTCATCAGCATAGAGATATGACTATTCACTACCGGTCGTACGATTCGAAATCCTGGATAACAAGTATTTTTCAACTTGCATCCAACGCCTTAAACCGCGCGCCCACCAGTTGAACAGCCGATAAACAATGATAATTTAACACATATAAAAGCGGCTTGATGTCGAAGCACTCTACTACTATTAAAGAAGGAGTGATGCATATAAAGCAAGTGACGTCATGCTGTGTTTCTACTACCATTAAGAGGGCTCTACTTTTTTACGAGGAGCGACAAATATAAAATATTTGTTGTTGTTTATTATCTATGTACGTATACGTTTCATCCCTTATCAATCGGGATTCATCAGCATAGAGATATGACTATTCACTACCGGTCGTACGATTCGAAACCCTGGATAACAAGTATTTTTCAACTTGCATCCAACGCCTTAAACCGCGCGCCCACCAGTTGAACAGCCGATAAACAATGATAATTTAACACATATAAAAGCGGCTTGATGTCGAAGATATATATAGATATAGATAGTATACAAATAAATACACTTTGCTCTTTATTATAAGGTGGAGGATAAGTGACCAGTCAAATTAAAATCGCTTCATTTTTAATCATTTAATGTAACCAGTTTCAGCTTTGCTTTTTCTATGACAAAATTTATACTAAAAAAAAAAAACAAGCAAAAAGTCATCTGCCTTTTCGTTTGGCTTGTTCTATTTTTAGCTTCATATAATGACCCATGACCTTTCATCTGATCTGATGATGTCATAGCGGAAACATTTATTAATAGTCCCGATGCAAAATGCCACATGTGTAAGTTCCTCAAAACTGACAAAATAATGTAAGTTTTTTTTTTATGGTGGACAAAAATATTTTGCATTTGCGTATCTTTGGTGGAAGTAGACTTGTTATTTTACTCGGGACTAGCTGTCCCGACCCGGCGTTGCCCGGGATGCAGTCAAATTATTTCAGTATTTAATTTCTATTCGTTTGCACATTTTAAAGCTATTATATAAAAAGGGAAATCGTAATTCTGTGTGTCCGGCTAAAACTGAGAAACGACCAAAGTTACACTTACAAAAGTTACATATTTGGATTTAGTATGACAATGAGATGATTATAGCAAAATATACCCAGGGACCAAATTAGTGTATGGGAGGGGGAGGGGGTTTAAAAATACTTTATTTCATTTTTACTGGTAAATTTCCAAAATAAAACCAATGAAACTAGGTCAAACAGTCGTCTGCTGACGATTTCATCCTTTAATTAGTTTTATGCATATACTTTCTCGGCCTTTTAGCCAAGATCAAAGTGTAGTATCTGTTCCGATGGGTACTGCACCCTATAGACCGGTATTGTCTTGGCCTTCGGGGCTTGATTTACGCCGGTCTATGGGTTTGTCCTGTGCAGTTCTAGGAGGTTCATTCTCCCAGGCTTTGCCTCCCCTCTTTGGGGAGGAGTAAGTTTATTGCTTACTGCCTGAGGCGCCCCTACCGGGGAATGCCGACGGGGCTGCCCAGGCAATTTTTAATGACCAGAGTGCTCAACTTCTCGAGTGCTGGTTTTTCTAATCCCACTTTCCCGACCTTGTGTCACATCTTACCTTGTGGGAGGTAGATAAATAAAATCGGCCTTTTGGCCAAGATCAAAGTGTAGTATCTGTTCCGATGGGTACTGCACCCCATAGACCGGTATTGTCTTGGCCTTCGGGGCTTGATTTACGCCGGTCTATGGGTCTGTCCTGTGCAGTTCTAGGAGGTCCATCCTCCCAGGCTTTGCCTCCCCTCTTTGGGGAGGAGTAAGTTTATTGCTTACTGCCTGAGGCGCCCCTACCGGGGAATGCCGACGGGGCTGCCCAGGCAATTTTTAATGGCCAGAGTGCTCACCTTCTCGGGCGCTAGCTTTTCAAATCCCACTTTCCGACCTTGTGTCACATATTCCTATTGTGGGTAGGAGTTGTATAATAACAAATATTTGTAGGTTTTTATAAGGAATGTATATTTTCAACTTTATGCTTCTTACAGTATCCGAAAATTTTCAATTACAAGATCAATGAAGTTGTATTGCAAGAGTCAGAGCATATATATATATATTATATTGATTCATTCCAATGACCATGCAAAAATCAATCCAAAATCATAATTTTCATAAGTTTCTTCAATTTTTTATTTTTTAAATTTTTTATTTATTTCAACACCTCGGTGAATATTTATCGTTCCAGTTTTCATCTTACATATAAAAAACAATTTTTACATCTTTGATCTTTTGCATACTTACACGTGTTTCTTGGCAGATTGAGACAAAAGTTACAGTTCAGTAGCCCATCTGTCAATCTTCAGAGAATATTAGAATGTGTATTGAAATTGTAGCAACAATTTATAACATCAAAAAACCCAGAAGGAAAAAGGGCAGGAGATTTTTTTAAAATGAGTGTTACGATAAAAGCTTGATAATTTGGAGTACATGTAAATAAACTCACGTGAGGGAAAACGCAGCAAAAACAAATAGACCCCCCCCCCCCCAAAAAAAAATATTCAGAATTCGAAAGCAGTCTCACCTACGGTGATTTTCAACTAAAACCACACAGAGCCAGCCTCACCAACTAGGCATATCGGTCAAAGCCCTAAATAGAAATTCCCCAAAATAAAGCTATATAAAAAAAAACAGTTGGAAAATTATTACTAAATGCTAATAATTATTCATCTGAAAGGTGTAGCAGATTGGGGGCAAAAGTTACAGTTCAGTAGGCCATCTGTCACTCTTCAGAGAATATTAGAATGTGTGTTGAAATTGTAGCAACAAAACGCCAAAAAGCAGAATAAAAAAACGAAGGAAAAGAGAGGAGATTGTTTTTTTATGGATTTCAATCATGTAGAATTTTGAAAATGAAATCGTCTGTGCAGGGGACTCAAGATCGGATTTGAAAGGTGCAGCAGATTGGGACAAAAGTTACAGTTCAGTAGCCCATCTGTCAATCTTCAGAGAACATTAGAATGTGTATTGAAATTGTAGCAACAAAACGCCAAAAACCAGAATAAAAAAACGAAGAAAAAGGAGAGGAGATTGGGTTTTTATGGATTTCAATCATGTAGAATTTTGAAAATGAAATCGTCTGTGCAGGGGACTCTAGATCGGATTTGAAAGGTGTAGCAGATTGGGACAAAAGTTACAGTTCAGTAGCCCATCTGTCAATCTTCAGAGAATATTAGAATGTGTATTGAAATTGTAACAACAAAACGTCAAAAACCAGAATAAAAAAACGAAGAAAAAGGAGAGGAGATTGGGTTTTTATGGATTTCAATCATGTAGAATTTTGAAAATGAAATCGTCTGTGCAGGGGACTCTAGATCGGAAGCGTAATAAAAATATATATACACACATATATATACATATATACACATATGCATACATAGAAAACAATTGGAGACTAACTAACCGGATATAACACTATAAGGTCCCAAATAATTTTCTTCTGTCTACATGAGGTTGGTCTTAATGTATATTGTATCCAATACTTTAAAATGATAAGTAGAATGGGACTCGCTCAAACCCTAACCCTAACCCTAACCCTAACTCGCTCAAACCCTAACAAGAAGCATTTTTATCTTTAAAAAAATAATTTTGTTGTTGTTTTTTTTTAACTTAGTTCACCCCAAACAAGGCAAGTTGCCACTGTAGACATAAGGGGCTATTGAGAATTAGAGTGAAGGTTTAGGGGGTCAACCTCACACACTTTCTCTCTCTCTCTCTCTTCTCCTATCTCTCTCTGTCACTCACTCTCTCCCCCTCTCTTTCTTCCACTCACTTCCCCTATCTCTCTCTGTCACTCACTCTCTCCCCCCTCTCTTTCTTCCACTCCCCCCTCTCTTCCCCTATCTCTCTCTGTCACTCACTCCCCTCTTTCTTCCACTCACTCCCCCTCTCTGTCACACCTTCTCTCCCTCTCTCTCTCTCTTCCACTCACTCCCCTCTCCCTCTATCTCTCTCTGTCACTCACTCTCTCCCTCTCTCTCTTTCTTCCACTCACTCCCCCTCTTCCCCATCTCTCTCTGTCACTCACTCTCCCCCCACCCTCTCTTCCACTCACTCCCCCTCTCTTCTCCTATCTCTCTCTGCCACTCACTCCCCCTCTCCCCGTTTCACTCACTCCCCCTCTCCCCGTTTCACTCACTCTCCCCCTCTCTCTCTCTCTTCCACTCACTCCCCCTCTCTTCCCCTATCTTTCTCTGTCACTCACTGCCCCCCCCCCTCTCTCTCTCTTCCCCTATCTCTCTCTGTCACTCACTCCCTCTGCTCCCCTATCTCTCTCTTCCACTCACTCTCCCCTCTCTCTCTTTTCCACTCATTCTCCCCTCTCTCTCTGTCATTCACTCCCCCCCCCCTCTCTGTCACTCACTCTCCCCTCTCTCTCTCTTCCACTCACTTCCCCTATCTCTCTCTGTCACTCACTCTCCCCCTCTCTCTTCCACTCACTCCCCCTCTCTTCCCCTATCTCTCTCTGTCACTCACTCTACCTCTCTCTCTCTTCCACTCACTCCCCCTCTCTTCCCCTATCTCTCTCTTCCACTCACTCCCCCTCTCCCTGTTCTTTAATCCGTAGCTCTGGAGAGAGAGAGAGAGAAAGAGAGAGAGAGAGAGAGAGAGAGAGGGAGGATAGAGTGAGCAGACTTTGCAAACTCACTTTTATCCTGATTCAAGCAATCTAACCCGAGCTCAGTGGGTGATCCAACGGGTCACACTTTTTTTTTTTGTACGTTTCTTGCGCTATACCTATAAACGTAGCCCTACTCCTAATCCTGAAACCAATAATCCGTAACCACAACTCATGACTTGAAAAACTTCAACCAAGGTCATCTAAACATGAAAAGGAATGTTAGAAGAATTCACATTTAAGCTTAGCCACACCAATAGAGAGGGAGAGGGGGTAGGTAAGTAGAGAGAGAGAGGGGGTGAATGAATGAGAAAGAGAAAAAGGGGAAATAAAGGGGGGGGGAGAGCATGATAGAGAGGGGGAGGAAGAGAGGAGGGTGGAGAGATAATGAGTGTGAAAGTGATAAAGAGAGAGAGAGGGGGAGTTTAGGGAAAGGGAAGAGAAGGAATGAGAGAGAGAAAAGTAGAGAGAATGAGTGAGTGACAGCAATAAAGAAAGAGGGAGAGAGTGAGAAAGGGAGTGGGGAAGGGGAGAGAAAGAGAGAGAGGAAGTGAAAGTGAGAGAGGGAGAAGGTGAGTGACAGAGAGGGAGTGGGGAATGGGGGTGGGAGAAAGAGGGAGAAGGTGAGTGACATACAGAGAGAGAGAGAGAGAGGGAGAGAGGGATCGGGAGGGAAAAAGAGTGAGAGAAAGTGAGAGAGGGGAGGAAGGTGAGTGACATACAGAGAGAGAGAGAGAGAGAGAGAGAGAGAGAGAGGGGGGATCGGGGGATTGGGGAGGGAGAAAGAGAGAGGAAGAGAAAGTGAGAGAAAGGGGGAAGGTGTGACAGAGAGAGGGAGAAAGAGAGATGAAGAGAAAGTTAGAGAGATGGGGAAGGTGAGTGACAAAGAGAGGGAGAGAGACAGAGAGAGAGGGAGGGGGGGAAGCCCTGGAGAATCGAATTACATTTTGCGTTTCTTTACTTTTGTCCGTATTTCATTTCGCAGGACAAACTAAAATGGTGGCTATAATTTTTTTCTTCCCCAAAAATTGAGAATATTTATTATCGAGTTTGAGTTAGGTAAGAAAAAAAAGAACAAGCCGTGCGTGCGTGGTCCCCCTCTGTATGTGACTCGATGTGGCGAGTGTAAAATGCAATAAATTTGGGCAATTTGGGGCATTTTTGACCCCCCTTTTGACCCCCTGGGGGCGCAAACCAGAATTTTCTGGGGTCAAGGATGCTCATTTTATATCCAGAACAATTGCCTCTACATTTTGGCCAAGTTTCAGAAAAATTGAATGGATGGATCAAACGTTATGGGAGAAAAGGATAATTTTTTGCCATTTTGGGGGCTTTTGCCCCCCCCCCCCGGGGGCGCGAACCAGATTTTTTCCAAGGTCAGCGATACTTATTTTCTATTAGGAACAATTGCCTCCACATTTTGGCCAAGTTTCAGAGAAATTGAATGGATGGATGAAAGGTTATGAGGCAAAAAATGTAATTTTTTGCCATTTCGGGGCCTTTTGACCCCCTGGGAGGCTAACCTGATTTTTTTTCAAAAATCGGAGAATGTCACTTTCTAACCTGACCAAAGTTACAACTTCATGCAAAATTTCAGAGAAATTCAATGGATGGTTGCAGAGAAATGGCGGTCAAATGAACCATTTTCGATCAAATGTGTAGAAATAATTTTTTTGGTGGGGGGATTTTGTCAATGTTTTCTTTTTCATTTGTTTCGCTGTTTTTTTTCTTGCTAACATAAAACAACGAAAGAAAGAAAAATGGGTTAGGTTTAGGGCTCCCGTTCTTAGCGATTGCCAAGCTCGAACTGAAAGACTGGCAGACGCTAATATAAGACGAATAAATTCAAAGAAAAAATACATAGATTAAAATCATTTTTTTTTTTTGTAAAAATAATGTTTTTTTTTGGAGGGGGGGGGGGTGAAATTTTGTCAATGTTTTTATAAGATAAAAGAAAGAAAAAATAATATTATTACGTCAGCGCTCGGGCGCTTCCGCGACATGCTCGATCGTTGTCGACGAGAAGTCACGGAAATTAGGCGCGTCATCTGGAACAGTACCAAATTCTGATGTCCCTGTGTTAATGAAACGTTAAATACAACTGATTTTATTACAGTGAAGATGTTTTTTCAGGACATTGGACAGAGGAGTTATTCATCTACCTCCCACAAGGTAAGATGTGACACAAGGTCGGGAAAGTGGGATTAGAGAAGCCAGCGCTCGAGAGGTGAGCACTCTGGCCATTTAAAAATTGTCTGGGCAGCCCCGTCGGCATTCCCCGGTAGAGGCGCCTCAGACAGTAAGCAATAAACTTACTCCTCCCCAAAGAGAGGAGGCAAAGCCTGGGAGGGTGCACCTTCTAGAACTGCACAGGACCAGCAACCCCCAATAGTACCGGCGTAAATCCAGACCCAAAGGCCCGTACGATACTGGTCCATTACGCGGAGTAAAAACCCCTGACGGAGGATTTCAACGTCTAGACACGAGCCCCGTGAGTCAGCCTGGTTGTTCCAACGCATCTTCCTGGCTATCGTTCGTGGCAACGCTATGTCAGTAACGGCGGCGTCACTTCCGTTCTAATCGTCATCTGTTGACTCTCTCTTTCTTTCTCTCCCCTCTCTATCTACCTATGTCTGTATCTGTCTCTTTGCTTCTCTTTCTTTCTCTCCCCCTCTCTATCTACCTATGTCTGTATCTGTCTCTTTGCTTCTCTTCTTTCTCTCCCCCTCTCTATCTACCTATGTCTGTGTCTGTCTCTTTGCTTCTCTTTCTTTCTCTCCCCCTCTTTATCTACCTGTGTCTGTATCTGTCTCTTTGCTTCCCTTTCTTTCATTCCCCCTCTCTATATACCTATGTCTGTATCTGTCTCTTTGCTTCTCTCTCTTTCTCTCCCCCTCTCTATCTACCTATGTCTGTATCTGTCTCTTTGCTTCTCTTCTTTCTCTCCCCCTCTCTATCTACCTATGTCTGTGTCTGTCTCTTTGCTTCTCTTTCTTTCTCTCCCCCTCTTTATCTACCTGTGTCTGTATCTGTCTCTTTGCTTCCCTTTCTTTCATTCCCCCTCTCTATCTACCTATGTCTGTATCTGTCTCTTTGCTTCTCTCTCTTTCTCTCCCCCTCTCTATCTACCTATGTCTGTATCTGTCTCTTTGCTTCTCTTTCTTTCTCTCCTCCCTCTCTATCTACTTATGGATGTATCTGTCTCTTTGCTTCTCTTTCTTTCTCTCCCCCTCTCTATCTCCTTATGTCTCTATCTGTCTCTTTGCTTCTCTTTCTCTCACTAACTTGCCAGAGATTGTTGTCAAGTTGAGTTAATAATAAAATATGTGGTGCTTGTATAATAAAAAACCGAAAAAAAGTTTGTTTTTTGTCTTCTAGCATTGGAGAGGTAAATACGGGGCAGCTTTCGAACAATATTTTTCTAACCCAAACCCTAACCCTTTTATCTCTAATCGACGTTCTCCTTGCACAGTAGCCACATGTGCAACGCCAATTAAAGCCATCAGTTTTATTTACCTCTCCAACACTAAAAGACAAGAAACACTTTTTTTCGGCTTTTTATTATACAAGCACCAAATATTTTGTATTGTCCCAGCTAAGTTGCCTTGAAGTGAAGATGTTGGTATTTTTTTATATGAAACCCCTTCATTTCAAGCCAGATCAGTCAGTCAGATCCAGACATGTGTATCTCGCTCAGGCAAAATGATTTGAACGACGTTAGTTTTTGCAGTGAGGTGTCGCCGTCTTCTCACATACACCGCATGGTATTCCCAAACGGTCACCCATCTGGTATTGGCCAGGTTCAACGTTGCTTAACTTTGGTGATCTAACGGGAACCAGTGTGTCAACGTGATTAAGCCGTATATTATGTACGATATATTCTGTAATTGAACCTCGAGTTCCCACTTTCTTGGCCTTTTGGCTAAGATCAAAGTGTAGTATCTGTTCCGATGGATACTGCACGCCTGTCCTGTGCAGTTCTAGGAGGTCCTGGGGAGGAGTAAGTTTATTGCTTACTGTCTGAGGCGCCCCTACCGGGGAATGCCGACGGGGCTGCCCAGGCAATTTTTAAATGGCCAGAGTGCTCACCTCTCGAGCGCTGGCTTTTCAAACCCCACTTTCCTGACCCGATCTTGGGTCACATCTTACTTGTGGGAGTAAGATAAAACTGGCCTTGTGCCTAACTCCTGGGGAGGAGTAAATAAAACCTCGAGTTGTCTTTTCGGTAAACTTGTTTTTATCTTTGGTCAAAAATAAACAAAAATTGAAATACAAAAATCCTGCGCACAAAAACATGTTTTCTTTTTTTGACCTTTGACCTTCACCCACATTTCTACGCGATTCCTCTCCCCCCCCCCTTTCCACCAAATTCTTTGTCTTGTGAAGGTCGCTATTTTAGGAAGCCGTGTTGTTTAAATTGGTAGGAAATTCGACCAATTTCAGGAGACCCTATCATGTAACATCTTTCAGCCTTCAGGAAGGAAAGAATGTGGGTTGGCGTCTCTGTCGTACCAACCAACCCCAGGGGGGGGGGGTCTAAGGGTCTGATTTTCTCCTTCCTTTCAGTCCAATTTTTCAAGAAATAGTCCTGCAATCTGGGAATTGGAACGAAGCAAGTCTTTCTTTCTTTCTCTCTTTTTCCTTTCTTTTTTCCTTTTGTTCTTTGTTTTTCTTTCTTCCTTTCTTTTTCCTTTCTTTTCTTTGTCTTTCATTCTTTCCTTTCTGTTTCGCTCTCTTTCTCCTTTTCCTTTCTTTCTTTCTCTTTCTTTTTCCTGTTTTTCTTCCCTTTTCTTCCTTTCTATTTTCGGGTATCTTTTACGACCCTCAGCAGACTAAAAACGCTCAAAAAACAAATATACAACAAATAAAAGTAACTGTAGACGATAAAAGTTATGTTCAAACTTACCTGTGGCATTTGTTTGTATTTTTAACCCGTTCGAAGTGCTATTTATTAGAAACTAAATTGTTCGTCACACCAAAATCACAAAATCCAACATGGCGGTCATGGGGGGTTATGTAAGAGAATCACGACCGACCGCCATTTTGTTATTGTGCAAAAAAAAAACAAGAATTTTTTTTTACATATAATAAAAACCCATCTATACTATGTAAAAATATAAACAAATTTCATAGCTAAGTAGGAAAATATCTATTCTCGACCTAGGTCGCCTTTACTTGTTGCATATTTATGTTTTTAATCACTTTATCGTTCGTTTTCTTGAACCCGTTCACGACTCTGCTGAGCGTCGGAAAAGATACCCCTATTTTCCTTTCCTTTCTCTTCCTTTCATTTTCTTTCTTTCTTGTTTATCCTTTCTTTTTATTTACCTTTCGGGTATCTTTCAGAATGATCAGTACGCTGAAAACGCTCAAAAAAACAAATATACAACAAATAAAAGTAACTGTCGTCGATAAAAGTTAATTTAAATCTGACCTGTGATATTTGTTTGTATTTTTAAACCGTTCCAACTGCTATTTAGTAGAAATCAATAGTTTCATCACGCGAACTTGCAAAAAAAAAAAAAAAATGGCGCTTGCTCGTAAGACGCCATATTGTCTAAAGAAAACGAGTAAAATTTTTTTTACATCTAATAAAACCCCATTTATAGTACGTAAAAATACAAACAAATATCATAGGTAAGTAGACAAATATCTCTTCTCGACGTAGGTTAAACTCACTTGTTGCATATTTATTTTTATAACCCCGTTCTCGTTAGTTTTTTAGACCCCGTCCGCGACTGTACTGATCATTCTGAAAGATACCCTAACTTTCCTTTCTAATTTCATTCAATTTTTGTTTTTTTATCTTAATAAAATTGTTACCACTTGTCTGCGTTTCTTGAATCCACATGACTTAAACATTATTTATTGAAATAAAAAATGCAATGGCGTAAAATAAAACGAAATTAAAAATAAATTAATTTAATTACTAAATTAAATCCACCATAATGCATTTCGCTTTCTTCGTAAACAAATCAGCAATTTTAATTTTTTGTTAATAGTTGAAAAAAAAGGTGCTTCTGCAGAGACGGGGCCACTGTTTCGATCGATGGCGGCGGAAACTGTCGACTCCTCTTCGGGAGAAATCGTGCGAAAACGTGAGTGACGGAAAGAAATTTGATTTTGGGGAAGATAACTGTTGAATTGACAATTGAGGATAAGTTAAAATTATGAACATTTATTTATTGAAACAAATTATGTATTATTGAACATTATGTACAGCAAATAAATAAATAAAACTTTGATAAACATTTGAAATTTAACAAAAAACGAATTAAATAAATCTTTGATAAACATTATGTACATCAAATAAATAGCAAACTTTTTATTGAAATAAAAAAAAACGTAATAAGTAAAACTTTGATTTGAAAAAAAAAAGTAAACAATTGACTGAACGACAAATGTGGAAAAAACAAGTTTTTTACGGTTACAAGTCAAAACGTCACCAAGTCAAAACGTCACCAAGTGAAAACGGTCACCAAATTCTTTACGTGATATTTATCGTCAACTAATTTGTTACTTGTACCAGTGTTCTACTTTTGTAATAATGAAAAGGTTTTCAAAAATATGAAGCTTTTATTAATAATAAAATATACAAAATATATTTTTAAATAGCCGGCATGTAGATCCGAGATGCTTTTCGAAGCAAACTTAAATCACCGTTATCATATTCGACCCACATTGCAAAAAATATTCTTATCATAATATTTTATAAGTTTGGTGACGAGTGGAAACACCCCTAGAAGTGGTGCGGCTAGCCATCGAGAGGGGGTCTCCGACGCCGGAACGGGGGCCAAAAAATTTGGTGACGTTTTGACTTGGTGACGTTTTGACCTGTTCCCTTTTTTACAGGGTATTGACTGAATGATAAATGTGGGGGGAAAAAAGGGTAAATTTTTACTATCCATTCCCAGCGCAGTTTACCACTTAAAAAAGTTCAAATCTACTTTTTTTGTGCAAATACATTTAAACAGCCTAAAAAAATATCCGCAAAGAAGAAATTTAAAAAAAAAATTAAATATTTAAGATTTTAGCGTGGGGGTTCACTTTCCTTTATAAATGTAACGTAAAATGAGCACCCATTTTCTGGCCAGTTAGCGTCAAACGAGACATGTAACCGACTTGAGTTTTTAATAAAAACACGTAAAAATTTAGCGATTTTCGTGTTTGTTTTGGAGGGGGGGGGGAAACTTTGACTTGAGTTTCCCCCCCCCCCCTAAAAACCCAGAAAACTAAATTGGCTAAATTTCTACGTGTTTTTATTAAATAAATAAATACCCCCACCCCAAATTGGCTAAATTTCTACGTGTTTATTTAATAAAAAAAACCCCACCCTAACTCCAGCCCTAACCCTAACTCTGACTCCAGCCCTAACCCTAACTCTAACTCCAGCCCTAACTCTAACCCCAGCCCTGATCGTAAAAAAAACAAACAAACGTCGCTTTGATTATGAGTCCCGGTAAAAAAACACACACACACTTGACAACGAGAACCCGAAACGAGGCTAACAAAACAAGACTGTCGACGCCATGTTTTTGCTGTAAGAATCCGTGCCCAGAAATTATTATTTTTTTCATGTCTAATGAAAAACCGTAAAAATAAAAACAAATGGAATAGCTAACTAGGAAAATCTCCAGTCTCGAATAAGAAACTCAAGTCGGTTACATGTCTCGTTTAATGTTAAGTGGCCAGGAAATGGGTGCTCATTTTACGTTAAATTTATAAAGGAAAGTGATCCCCCACGCTAAAATCTTAAATATTTAATTTTTTTTTTAATTCCTTCTTTGCGGATGTTTTTTTAGGCTGTTTAAATGTATTTGCACAAAAAAAGTAGGATTTGAACTTTTTTAAGTGGTAAACTGCGCTGGGAATGGATAGTAAAAAAATACCGAAAAAAGTTTTAAACAGGGTACAATTCTGCGATCAGTTCAAAAATACTTTCAACTTCAATATGTCTGTATTTCTTTTGCAATTATCCCCGAGTAAATGCAAGAACTCTTCAAAGTTTAACCGGTTTACGTCCATTGCGTGAAAAAGTAATTAACCCAATATTAGTTATCTCCTCCCAAATCAAATTTCTTTCCGTCGATCACGATTTCTCCCGAAGAGGAGTCGGCAGTTTCCGCCTCCATTGATCGAAACAGTGGCCCCCCGTCTCTGCAGAAGCACAAAAAAAAAAAAAAAAAAAAAAAAAAAAGAATGAATTATTTCGGGATCCTTCAAAACTTGAAAGAAATTTGGAAGCAGTTAAACTGCCGAATAGAAAGTCAGTTTAACTGGCTTTGCAATTTTTAGAAAATCTGCGTGTGTAACATTTCGAAAACGTTGAAATGTTACTTAAAGTCTTTACTATCTTAAATCTCGTTTTCAACTGGCTTACACGTCATTTTTATAGTTTTGGTTATTCAGACTACATTTCTCATCTTGAGTGTTATCATCACAACGTTTCAGCCGTTGTAACCTCCGACCTTATTCAGGTGTATCTCTTCGAACTCGGGAATATTTCTGTCGTACTTGGGAATCTGGACGGAATTTCGAACGGTGTTGGGATTAAAATAAAGTTCAATTCTCGCACGTGAGAATGGGGTAACAATGTGCAGATAAATCATCAAAAGAGAGATATAGGACGAAAGTCTGAGAGAAGGATCACAAAACACCAGAATGTAGTTTCACAGCAATTTTACTAAGAAAGAGAAAGATGGAGTCATAGAATATTTACAAACAGAGTTTTCAAAGTTCAGTTAGGCATTGGTGAATTTGAGAGGGGGTTTGCGAAAACGTGGTTCGCGTGAACTTATCTGTATAGAGTTTGGGTATCGGCGGGAGGTCATTCTTTGTGACTGCCGTCGTGGTCACTGAGGGGACCAGCCGGTGTGTTGCTGACTTGAGCGGAGTCGCCGAAAAAGAGCCTGTATAGAGTTCCGGTACCGGCGGGAGGTCATTCTCTGTGACTGTTGTTGTGGGCTGTTGTCACTGAGAAGACCAGCCGATGTGTTGCTGACTTGAGCAGAGTCGTCGAAAAAGAGGCGGGATGCTGTGTGCAAGGGTTTTTAAGGGCTGACTCACGTGACACCTAATGAAAAAGGGGTTGCAATGCCTGACAGCCAATCCGTGAGGCCCTTAAGGGACATGGCAACAGCCAATCAGTGAGGGGGGCTTTAATAAATTCTAACAACGGAACCCTTTTTTTAATCCACAGGGGTAGCGTGATCTTGTTTTGTCAGCCATGACTGGGAGAAGTCTTGGCATTTCTTTAGTTTAGCTGTGAATCATAAATCAAAATTGAAGAGTTCAATTCACTCAACCCAATCAACCGGAAGTGGCTTAGACTTTGAATTTTTTTTATATCCAGAAATAGAGCTTAATGACCTCAATCTACGAGATATCGGTAATTTAAGTAGCGAGCCCTCAAAAAACTATTGACTTTTTGCAGGCACAGAGACTTTTGACTTAAATATTTTTTATTTTGACGATTAGTTAATAAATGTGGTGCTTGTACAGAGAAGGGTACATATGAAAAACGCTGAAAATCGCAGTTCTAATTAAATTAACCAGAAAACTCTTTAAAATACTTATGTATCAAGCAAAAATAAGTTTGTACACCAAAAATTAGCAAAAACTATCGAGTAGAATTGTAATAAAAAATAAAAATCCGTTATATCGTTTAATCGGGTTCGGCGATTGATTCGAGTGAAAAACCTGAAATTCAGGAGAGGGTAACCCAGTCTGTCATATTAACAAGTAATAAATCAATGGCATTCATCAAAATACGATGAAACTGATTTTTATTTTTAGTTAAAATTCTACTCGATCATTTTTCTTACTTTTTGGTGAGGATACTTATTTAAATCTGCTGCGTAAGTATATAATAATAATGTTTTTGTTTTGTGGTATTGATAATTTGATACGGACGCTTCTCTGTACAAGCACCGTTTTTTTATCACAGAAAATCAAATTTTGTAAAGGGTAACTCTGGGTTGGGACAAAAATTAAAATTACCTCAATCTAGAAGGATTTCTCCTTTACTGGCAGAACAGATGCTTCAATTTTCAAAAAAAAAAAATATATATAAGAATACGTTTTAACAAGTTAGGCACAAGACCATCATAAGTTTGAGGAGTGGGAGGTTGTTGGTCATCTTCTGTCTGTCCTATTCTCGGACAGATCACAACCTGAAAGGCAGAAGATATTGGGCAGATGCGAAGTACATGGAGGACCGTTAGCTTCCGGTGGAAAAAGCTTGGAGAAAATGTGTACGGATGCCTGAAAGTGATACAACAATTTTAAAATTTTTTCTATTCACATTAATTTCAGACTTTTCTTTTTTTTATATTAATTTCAGACTTTTATTTCATCATATTCTAATAATTAACATAATACAGACTATTTGAAAAATAATTTATTTGATCGTTTTTCAAAAATTTAAAACATTTTCATTGAAGAATAGAATAATCTTTTTTTTTCAAGAAATAATGTTTTTGAGCAACGGAATGTGATTTTTTTATTATTATTTAATGTTTTTTTAGAAATATTTAGTGAAAATAATGTTTTTTTTGGGAGGGTTAGGATTAAGGTTTAGGTTTAGGGTTAGGGCATTTCCATTTCTAAGAAAAAAGTTTCATTCCGGAAGTTACTCCATTTCCAAGAAAAAAGGTTTTCACTATTATTAAAAAAAATGTTTTGAAAACAATCAAATAAAAACAAGCCGCGCATGCGTGGCCCCCCTCCGCGACGAAGACGTAAAGGTACGAGAAATAAAAAGGTATGCAACATATGCCTTTTTGGTGTTAAAAATGACCAGTTGTTTAAGCGAGAACTGCCACGGCCCATTCCGGGACGGCTATGCAACAATATGATTCATAGAAACTAAGCCGTGCATGCGTGGTCCCCCTCTGTATGTGACTCGATGTGACGAGTGTAAAATGCAATAAATTTGGGCAATTTGGGGCATTTTTGACTACTCCTTTGACCCCCTGGGGGCGAGAACCAGAATTTTTCTGAGGTCAAGGATGCTCATTTTATATCCAGAACAATTGCTTCTAGATTTTGACCAAGTTTCAGAAAAATTGAATGGATGGATCAAACGTTGTGGGAGAAAATGGTCATTTTTTGCCATTTTAGGGGCACTGTGACCCCCTGGGGGCGCGAACCGGATTTTTTCCAAGGTCAGCAATACGTATTTTCTATTAGGAACAATTGCCTCTACATTTGGCCAAGTTTCAGAGAAATTGAATGGATGGATGAAAAGTTATGGGGCAAAAAATTTCATTTTCGGCCATTTCGGGGCCTTTTGACCCCCTGGGGAGCTAACCAGATTGTTTTTCAAAAATCGGAGAATGTCACTTTCTAACCTGACCAAAGTTACAACTCCATGCAAAATTTCAGAAAAATTGAATGTATGGATCAAACGTTATGGGAGGAAAGGATCATTTTTTGCCATTTTAGGGGCACTGTGACCCCCAGGGGGCGCGAACCAGATTTTTTCCAAGGTCAGCGATACTTAGTTTCTATTAGGAACAATCACCTGCACATTTTGGTCAAGTTTCAGAGAAATTGAATGGATGGATGAAAAGTTATGGGGCAGAAAATTTCATTTTTTTGCTATTTCGGGGCCTTTTTACCCCCTGGGGGAGGATAACCAGATTGTTTTTCAAAAATCGGAGAACGTCACTTTCTAAGCTGACCAAAGTTACAACTTCATGCAAAATTTCAGAGAAATTCAATGGATGGTTGCGGAGAAAAATCCGGACGGACACACACACGGACACACACACACACACGGACGGGAATGCCTCAAAACATAGATCTCCCAATTTTTTAAATCGGGGAACCAACAAATAAATTATTTTTCAAATAGTCTGTATTATGTTAATTATTAGATTATGATGAAAGAAAAGTCTGAAATTTATATAAAAAAAAAGGAAAGTTTGAAATTAATATGAATAAAAAGAATTGTTGTATCACTTTCAGGCATCTGTACACACTTTCTTCAAGCTTTTTTTCACCGGAAGCCAGCGGTCCTCCATGTACTTCGGATCTGCCAGCTATTGAGTTATTTACCCGGTCTCGCCTACCCGGTTTCGACGACGCACGCCTTTCACTGAAGTCACGTGGATGTTCTTCTTCTCCTTCTCCTCCTCCAAACCACTTGTTATTGTTGCGTTCTTCGTTCGTTCATGAACTGGAAAGAAAACATTGGTGAAAAAGAAAACTTTTTCTTTTTTCATTCGAAGTTATTAAAGTTGGAAGATACAAGCATACAAAAAGGAATTGACAGTCGTCGACGTTTGTGTACAAGTATTTTCATTTTTACGTTGTAAAAAGGAGGTTGTCACCACCCCCCCCCTCCAAAAAAAAAAATCAGCATCGAATTTTTGTTTACACACAAAAAAAAACTTATTTTTCAACTTTGACAAATATGAAGAGACGAAGGCGACGAATCATTTTAAAAAAAAAGGTAAATTTACTTTTCAGTTTAAAAAAATTCGGATTGAAAACTTTTCCTACTGTCATTTTTTTAACTTTTAAAATCAGAAAAATCAGAAAAAAATATTTTGGCGATATTGAATTTTCGGCACTTGTGCAGTTTCGTAAGCAGCGGCAGATAATCCACAGGAAGTGGATTAAAAATTAATAGATTAAAACATTTTCATTTTTTTTTTGTTTTAATAAAATATAGTTTCTGAAAGAAAAACATTGTGCAGTTTAGCAAACAGGGGCAGATATTTTTTTTGTTATATAAATATTTAAATAAGTGGTACTTGCGTACCGTAGGGCCGAAAATAAAAATTTAAAAACGTTTTGGCGATATTGAATTTTCGGCACTTGTGCAGTTTCGTAAACAGCGGCATATAAATCCACAGGAAGTAACGACTAATTTTCATTTTTTCATTTTTTTTTAATAAAATATAGTTTCTGAAAGAAAAACATTGAGCAGTTGTGCAGTTTAGTAAACAGGGGAAGATATATATATTTTTCTAATAAATATTTAAAAACGTTTTGGCGATATTGAATTTTCTTGCTCACACCTCTATTCCAAATTCGTGATTGTGGGCCGCCATCAGTGGAGGATTGTGTTTCTCTTGTACCATAAACAACGTTTTAAGTTTAACATAGACTGTTTCAAACCGATATAAATGATTGCACACTAAAAATAATTAAGCAAACCAGAAGAATCACCGACTCAAAGTCTGCGGTAAACGGTGTCTGGTCAGATTTAGTTCCTGATATTAAATACTTCCTGTTTTGGGGCGCTTACTCTTCTGGTTTGCAAAGTTTTGTACTAACTAAATTATTTTTCAAATAGTCTGTATTATGTTAATTATTTGAATATGATGAAAGAAAAGTCTCAAATTAATATGAATAAAAAAAAAAAATGTTGTATCACTTTCAGGCATCCATACACGATTTTTTCACCGGAAGCTAGAAGTCCTCCCCAAAATTCCCTTCTGAATCTCTCGCTGGAAGTTATTAAGGATAAAGTTTAACAACAGGAACTGAATCTTACCGGACACCGTACTTTAGATCGGGTATTCTTCTGGGTTGCCAATAATTAAATTTAAAAAAAGAAATCAGTTTTATTTTATTATTCGATTTATTTCATGGTTTTTTAGTAATGAAGTAAAAAATCCATTTTTACGTAATATTTAATTTTTATTAAAAAAAAATTATTCGGTAATTCGGCGTAACAACCAAGACCTAAAAAAAAGCATTTGTACGTTTAGCTTTGATAAGTATGGATGTCCAAAAAGACAATAATGAAAAACAAAAACAAAAAACAACCGAGGCCTCCAATGACGTGAACCTGCCAGTACACGTTACATTACGTTCCCGTGTTTTTGATTTCTCACGCTATATTACGTCCACATATCGTTTGTATTATGAAGTTTAGATAAATTATTTGTAAACTTAGAAGAAATACATCAACTTTGGACGATAAAAAAAATCGTTGGGTATTTATAACTACAGCTAACAGAACGAAAAGGGGGTAAAAAAAAAACAACAAATAAACATAAATGTTACCAAAGGCAAGATAAGTTACTCTTCTGCTAACCTGTATCTGTTCCGATGGATACTGCACCCCATAGACTGGTATTGTCTTGTCCTTTGGGGCTTGACTTACGCCGGTCAATGGGTCTGTCCTGTGCAGTTCTAGGAGGTCAACCCTCCCAGACTTCGCCTCCCCTCTTTGGGGAGGAATAAGTTTATTGCTTACTGTCTGAGGCGCCCCTACCGGGGAATGCCGACGGGGCTGCCCAGGCAATTTTTAAATGGCCAGAGTGCTCACCTCTCGGGCGCTGGCTTTTCAAGCCCCACTTTCCCGACCCGACCTTGGGTCACATCTTACTTGTGGGAGTAGGATAAAAACTGGCCTTGTGTCTAACTCCCGGAAAGGAGTAAATCAATACTCTTCTACTAACCTGGATAAGTTTATTTGTGTTTTAACTTATTTTAAAGAGGTTTTTTTTTTTTCTTTCCAAAAATAAACCTGGTGTCCACCTGTTCAGTTGGAACGGGGAAAAAAATGGCTAAAATTACAGTTTCGATAATCGCTCAAAAAATGAAAATTAATCAAAATACTGGTAGAACATTTATTGGATGTGTTTCTAACACTATTTTGTTTATTTTTCGATTTTTGGTACTGATATCGATCCTGAACCAGTTTTCGTGAGGTTCGACTCGGAAGCGTTCGGCTGTCCTACGCAAATGCCCGAGTGTTGACGAGCCGAATGGTACCAGACGACAATTTTGATACGATGCTGCGTCCTGTGATTGTAAGTTATATTTTCAAGAAATTTTCTAAAAGAAACAACAAAAAAACAAAACAAGCAAAACATAGCGAAGTTACTTTTATCAAATACATTTATTTTATATATTTTGATACGTTGCTGCGTCCTATAATTTTTAGTTATAGTTGCAAGACACTTTTTAAACAACAAAACAAATAAAACAAGCAAAACAGAGCGAAATTACTGTTGTCAAATGAATATTTTTAACCCTCCTAACCCTAAATCCTAACAACAAAAAACGAAAAACAAGCTAAACATTATTATCATAGGACGCAGCACCATATCAAAATTGTCGTCTGGTACAAATCGGCTCGTCAACTCTCGGGCGTTTGCGTAGGACAGCCGAGTCGAATCTCACGAAAACTGGTTCAGGATCGATATCAGCACCCGATTTTTCACCAATTATCAAGGATCCCTGTGCTGGGCTCATGAACAGTCATTCTTTTCCCGTTCTAACCGAACAGATGGACACCAGGTTTGTTTTGAACAACAAAAAAACGCTTTAAAATAAGTTAAATAACAAATAAACTTATCCAGGTTTGTAGAAGAGTACCTTATCTTGCCTTTGGTAACATTTATTTGTGACCTATTGTTTTTTGTTTTTTTTTACCCCTTTTTTGTTCTGTTAGCTGTCGTTATAAATGCCCCATAAAACATTCCAATACTTTTTTGTGTGCTTATCCAGATTAAGGGAGACATTCGACCCCCCCCCCCCCCCCCCCCCCCAAAAAAAAACAAAAAAAAAACTGAGTAATATCTGTTTGATGTACGTATCTGTCACGGAATGAAAATATCCTATACCCAAAAATCACGTAAATTAAGCCAGCAGTTTTTATTTTATAATAGAAAATAAAATTTTACCGATAACAGATAACGTGGAAATACGGCCGCCATTACGGCTTATTATGAATTTCGGTTATCTCCCTTGAATAAGCCGAACGCTGGAATCTGTATGGAATTTAATTTTGCTTGCTTTCGTTCTGTCAGCCATGACCGGGTAGAAGTAATAATTAACCTTGCTCATACTGGGGATTGAACCTTCAACCTCCAGAAGACTGTCACTTAAAGCTAATTATTACTTAGCACTTTTATCCGTTGCACCATGGGTGTTTTCTTTCGTGTCATTAATATTTTTTTTACAGGTTACTAGTTTTGGTGACGGACGATTTATTTTTGTAAGACTGCATAACACTGCCCCCCCCCCCTGGTTGTGCGCATGCGCCAACAAACGGAAGCGTTAATAGAATTCCTCATCAAATGGAAGTATATTATTTGTGAATATTTGCTTAGAAAATAACACAAAGATGTTTTTACTGCATTAGTAAATAAAATCAACAATTTGTATCCAATTTAAATTTAGGTGTGTTTTTTTAATAATTATCGATAGACTTTTAATTTTTACGCTTCTGTTTGTTGTCGCATGCGCACAGCCAGGGGGTCTGTGTTATACAGTTTTACCTTTATTTTTATGTGTAAAGATGTTGTTTTTCAAATTGGATGTGAGCGATATTGTGTATCTCTATGCATATAAAAATAGTCCCATCTTAGGGAAAGAGGCACGCGCTAATACGATGGGCTTAATATAGAGCTTTAAGTTGTTTTCCACAAAAAATCCAAGTTGAAAACTTTAGTGAATTAAATTTTTGCTCTATTATCAAATTATTTTACTGTCCGTTTTTACATGGTCCAAATCTGAGAATTTTATTTACTTATTTACTATTAATTATTAAAAGAAAAACCTCGCTTCATCTCTAATTGGTCCCCCAATTTATAAAATCGGGGGACTTATGTTTTGAGGCATGTCCGTCCGTCTGTCCGTCTGGATTTTTCTCCGCAACCATCCATTGAATTTCTCTGAAATTTTGCATGAAGTTGTAACTTTGGTCAGGTTAGAAAGTGACATTCTCCGATTTTTGAAAAAATTTAGTTAGCCCCCCAGGGGGTCAAAAGACCCCGAAATAGCAAAAACTGACATTTTTTGCCCCATAACTTTTCATCCATCCATTCAATTTCTCTGAAACTTGGCCAAAATGTGGAGGCAATTGTTCCTAATAGAAAATAAGTATCGCTGACCGTGGAAAAAATCTGGTTCACGCCCCCAGGGGGTCAAAAGCCCCCAAAATGGCAAAAAATGACCCTTTTCTCCCATAACGTTTGATCCATCCATTCAATTTTTCTGAAACTTGGCCAAAATGTAGAGGCAATTGTTCTGGATATAAAATGAGCATCCTTGACCTCAGAAAAATTCTGGTTGGCGCCCCCAGGGGGTTAAAGGGGGGTCAAAAATGCCCCAAATTGACCAAATTTATTGCATTTTACACTCGCCACATCGAGTCACATACAGAGGGGGACCACACATGCGCAGCTTGGTTTCTATGAATCATATTGTTGCATAGCCGTCCCGGAATGGGCCGTGGCAGTTCTCGCTTAAACAACTGGTCATTTTTAACACCAAAAAGGCATATGTTGCATACCTGTAATTTCTCGTACCTTTACGTCTTCGTCGCGGAGGGGCGCCGTCTCGATGTCGTTTAGTGGTTGAATTCTTTCTTTGTTTCTGTACTGCCATGAACATCGCCGTCCATTGTGTCTGCAACAAAACCTTTATAACACAAAATTCTTGAGGCAACAATTTTTTTCTTTGACTTGTTTATTTCAGGCGTTAGATTTCCGTCGGCCACGGAGATGCTTCACCCACATTAAGGGAGATACCAAATTACTATATCGTAGTTATTTCCTAGATTAAGTCCTTAGCCATTCAAGGAGAGGGGGGAAGAAGGAATCTCATGCCTGTATTCTCTTAGGGAATTTAATTCCCCTAATCATGTTGAAGACTACATAGAGAAACACGTCTGTTCGGCTCGCTTCCAAAACCCAGACTGGCGAAACTCTGTTTCCCACACAAAAGCCTGTGACGTCACAGAACCCCCATGCGCAGGTGCACCTTGACCCTTGATTGAGGTCTCGTCAACGTGGTGACCCTGTCAAGGCCTGTGAGCTCCAGTTTATTCTGCACTTAACTGTACGGGTCCACCTGCACTAAATCGCGCAAGCCAAACCAAACGATCTCCCCACATACGTCCACTTCAAGATGCGTCCGGCCCCACAGGGCCATTATCAAAGAATATTAAGAAGATTCAATGTGTTCACTGTTGAAATGAATCTCATATTTTTTCGCAGTGTAATAGGATTTTTCCCAATGTTTAGGCTGGTTTGATCTAATAATTATCGCTTCCATTATGATTAATTTTCATTTACCACAAGATTACATTATTATTGTAAGAATTATTCGCTTGTTCGGAGACTGCATTTTTAATTATATACTGTGAAAATAAAAAAAATTAATACTTCCTTTATTTCAAAATTTGGGCAAAATAAGTTAATCCCTTAATTTTTTGAGTTGGTCGGGCAAAAGTCTTTCAACTGCAAGTCTGTCGTTCAGTAAACGAGTATCATTTGTTAGCTTTGAAAAAAGAAAAATGTCAGTTAATTGTTTTTACACAATATCGAGAAATCCAGATTCCTTATATATAATTGTATCAGTCAACAGTTTTCTGCAAATGTCCGGCTGAGAACAGACTCAAGGCGTTTCCACAAATAATGGCAATAGAGAGGTGCTTGTAAAGCCAAGACAATTCGCAATTGTCTCTGGTGTTGCACGTCCAAGACTGCTGAGGAAGTCACGCGTGGCAGAGTCAATCACTCCACTCGTCTCCGCAGCGATCGGTTGAAATACAAATCTGTCGAAGATCGGCATATTTTGACCGCTTGCAACTCTCTGCTGACGCTGCTGGATGTCCAGGGTTTGTTTCCGATTCTAGCACTGACGAGGGCGCAAAAGTGTCGACACAAGTCGCATCCCGTATCAGTGACTTACACGACAGCACATTTTCTAATTTCCAACAAACTTTGAAAGGTTATAATTCGGTGGCTAATTGCGCTCTCAAAATAAATTTGATATTATTGTTCATGTTTTGCAAAAGTCGATGTGCAGTCTTATACATTACTTCTGCATATTGTATGAAATATTCCCAAAGTTATGCCATGGAAACGGTGATAACTCAAGCACTATTTATCTGATCAGGATGAAATTTTGCATGAAATTCTGTAAAAATTTTGAACTTGACCGAACTTTTGATCAAGGTCAAAGGGCACATAAGATGTGGGACTTCATTGGCTACAGTATGGGCCAAGTAGTGAGTGTCTATGATGAACTGAAGTCATGGTCATGGTCAAAGGGCACATAAGATGCGGGACTTCATTGGCTACAATATGGGCCAAGTAGTGAGTCTCTATGATGAACTGAAGTCATGGTCATGGTCAAAGGGCACATAAGATGCGGGACTTCATTGGCTACAATATGGGCCAAGTAGTGAGTCTCTATGATGAACAGAACTGAAGTTATGGTCATGGTCAAAGGGCACATAAGATGCGGGACTTCATTGGCTACAATATGGGCCAAGTAGTGAGTCTCTATGATGAACAGAACTGAAGTTATGGTCATGGTCAAAGGGCACATAAGATGCGGGACTTCATTGGCTACAATATGGGCCAAGTAGTGAGTGTCTATGATGAACTGAAGTTATGGTCATGGTTAAAGGGAACATAAGATGCGGGACTTCATTGGCTACAATATGGGCCAAGTAGTGAGTGTCTATGATGAACAGAACTGAAGTTATGGTCATGGTCAAAGGGCACATAAGATGCGGGACTTCATTGGCTACAATATGGGCCAAGTAGAGAGTGTCTATGATGTAAAATTGGATGCTCTGAGTCACCGCATCTATGCCCAATTTTACAATTTCTAATTATGCATATAACCCCCCCCCCCCCTCACGGTCTGTAATAGATTATGCAATTCCCCCTCTCAACTCATACTTAAAGATTAAATATGCTTCAAATTTCCCCCTCTCTCTAAATATGTATTAAATAGGTTGTTACCCCCTCTCTCTCCAATTATATTTGAATTGTCGAGTGTGAATTTAATTCTTTTCTTTCAGTTTCAAAAATGTAATCGTCTGGATCGGATGCTTGAAAAAACCACAAGGTTGAAATAAATTATTGCATCGATGATTATGTAATTGCGTGTCATTATACTTCATTTTATTCTTGCTCTGTTTATCACATTGAGCTCTCATACACGGATCTCCTCCTGGAATTATTTCATTATAACACAAATATATATATATATATATATATATATATATATATATATATATATATATATAGTCTAAAGAAGCTTTGAGTTATTTTAAACAAAAAGACAAAAAGAAAAGGAAAATGCAGTTTAAATTCCCAGAGAAACTAACTAAATCATAAATAGTGCAGACTTAACATTTGTTGGAAAATTCATAAATAAATAAAATATAATAGTAAGTAAATAAAATAAAAAAAGGGATTAAGTATCTAACAGTGAAACAAAAGCCGGAGACCTTAACGTAAGCATCTAATATTAACACGGGGATCTTCAGCTGTTTACCATGAAACTGTTTCGGAGAATTAAAAACAGGACAGTTATATGCATGGCTCTCCAATGGTACAGATAAAATATATATATATATATATATATTAATTTAATTTTATGAATAGTTAGATTAATAATGATAGCCGATGATGAATGCTTAGCAATATAAAATGATAGGATAAATACGTACGTTATTTAAAAATATAGGGACCATAATTCCATGTATAAAAGAAAAAAAATTGATAATGAATATTGACTGTAATTCGGGCTATAATCGCCAAGTTTTTTAAAGTTTTAAAAATTTGTTTTTGTACTATTTGCATTGAGGATAACCAAGAAATAAATAAACGCATAGGAGCATTTTACAAATATATTGATGTTAGCCGAAACAATTGGCTGTGAAATAAAAAATTAAAAAATAAGTTAGAAAAAATGATGTGGATCTGTCCTCTGTGATAATGATGTGGCATTGAACTACATAAAAATGCTAAATATAAAATAGCTCTAGCTTTAAACTATTGAGCTATTATAAGTACTTTGTGTTACAAAAATTAAAAAATACACACACACACACACACACATATATGTATATATATATTGTTTTTAAATTCCCGAAACAGTTTTTCATGGTAAACAACTGATGATCCCTTAAAATAGTGTTAGAAACTAACTAATATAATAACTGTAAAAAATAAATTGACTTACATGAGTGATTTTCCACTGGAAGACTTGAGACTATAAGTTTTTTTTTTGTTTTTTTTATATAATTTTTTTTCTTTTCATATAGTTTTAATGGTTGAGAAACTTCCGAGACTATATATATATATATATATATCCACACACACTTTAAAAAAATAAGATAACTATATGTTAGGATAGGGCGACGAAGTGTATATATATATATATATATATATATATATATATATATATATTTACATATTATATCTTTATTCGTTTATTTTTATTTATTTATTGATTTATTTAAAAAAATATTTTTTTTATATCTATTATTATTATTGTGTATTATTTGTTGAAGACACATATGTAAATTAATAGATATATGACTAATAATAAGACACATCCTCCTGAAGACGGTCGCGAGACCGAAAGCACTCGAGGAATGGCCCACGATACGTTAGGTGCCATACTCCACCAATTAACACCAGAAAACCGACGAATCGCTCGCCGCGTCGAGAAATTAACTAGAAAGATAGCGAAGAGAATAAACTCTGTGGTCTTCAACGACGCGTTTATATATATATATATATATATATATATATAGCCACACACACTTTAAAAAAATAAGGTAACTATATGTTAGTCTGGGATGATGAAGCGATGACTCGGAGCATCCAAATCAAAACAGAACTTTGCCTTTTGGCTAAGATCAAAGTGTAGTATCTGTTCCGATGGATACTGCACGCCTGTCCTGTGCAGTTCTAGGAGGTCCACCCTCCCAGGCTTTGCCTCCCCTCTTTGGGGAGGAGTAAGTTTATTGCTTACTGTCTGAGGCGCCCCTACCGGGGAATGCTGACGGGGCTGCCCAGGCAATTTTTAAATGGCCAGAGTGCTCACCTCTCGAGCGCTGGCTTTTCAAACCCCACTTTCTCGACCCGATCTTGGGTCACATCTTATTTGTGGGAGTAAGATAAAACTGGCCTTGTGTATAACTCCTGTAGAGGAGTAAATAAAATCCAATCATATTCAAATTGTCTCCCTTTCTCATATTTCTCTATCCTCTAGTATAAGTACTTGAGTCTTGAGTGCATGCAATCAAGGAGTTGGCCCCAGGCATCCCCAGGGCATAACCAGACCTCTGCTTGCCACTGTCTTTGGGCAAGGTGGCTGGCCCGTCTTCGACTTGTTGCCATTATCGACTTCATCTGCCATATTGGTTGCCAACTGTAGTTGCTCGCTGCAAACCAGGTCTGCCCACATTGGCTGATCGCCAACTTCGGCAGGTCGGACGTGGTTGCTGAGCAGATCTCTGTGGGCTATGTTTTTTTTTGTTTTTTGTTTTTTAAGAAATTATTTATTTTTAATTTGTGGTTGAAAGGAGATATTTTGGTTCGCTTAAATAAGCTTGTTTTGGTGCCAATTTGAACATCTGTATTATCCGCCGTCTCTCAAGTCAGAAAATATTTAATCTCTCATAAAGAAAAAAGAAAATTCATTGATTGACGTTAAATTTACTAAAGCGGTTTTCATGAATCCATCCCCTAGGAGTGATTGGGTTGCAGTTGGGGACTCCCCAATGGGGAATTCTTCCAAACATATTTCATAAAAAAAAAGTTTCTATTTAATGTTTTGGCACTGGAAAACTGCCGCAGGTTTTCTACGCGCAATGAAGATTCAATATATCGAGTTTTCACTTTTCTCCCCTCCCCATTTATTTTTTACCTGACGGGAGGTTTCAATCAATTCCTTGGAGCAGCAGATGTTTTTAGGATTATTAACTTAAACTGTTAATTTACAACTCATAAATTATGAACATTTTTTTCTTCACCACAATCATCATTCTAACGTCTGTACTATGTTAACACGTTTTTGTTACATCTGACCTCGCCAGACAATCCTTTATCCTTGAATGCTTCTAAAGACATTCAAACCTAAGATAGTTGAAAGACTAAAACTTTAAAATAAATGTCAACAAGAAAATAATCATAATATTTGATTTTTGACGTGCGTTTTGTATGCAGGCATGCGTTGGACGGCTTTT
>OY744555.1:12134182-12274182 GCA_963556195.1 Sepiola atlantica
TTGTATATATATATATATATGTATATATATATATACACACATACATTGTATATATATATATATATGTATATATATATATATATACACACATACATTGTATATATATATATATGTATATATATATATATATACACACATACATTGTATATATATATATATATATATATATGTATATATATATATACACACATACATTGTATATATATATATATATATATATATGTGTATATATATATATACACACATACATTGTATATATATATATATATGTATATATATATATACACACATACATTGTATATATATATATATATGTATATATATATATACACACATACATTGTATATATATATGTATATATATATATACACAAATACATTGTATATATATATATGTATATATATATATACACAAATACATTGTATATATATATGTATATATATATATACACACATACATTGTATATATATATGTATATATATATATACACAAATACATTGTATATATATATGTATATATATATATACACACATACATTGTATATGTATATGTATATATATATACACACATACATTGTATATGTATATGTATATATATATATACACACATACATTGTATATATATATATATATGTATATATATATATACACACATACATTGTATATGTATATATGTACACACACATACATTGTATATATATATATGTATATATGTACACACACATACATTGTATATATATATATATGTATATATGTACACACACATACATTGTATATATATATGTATATATATATATACACACATACATTGCATGTATATATATATATATATACATACATTGCATGTATATATATATACATACACATACATCTTATGTGTGTATATATACATATATATATATATGTATACACACACATACATTGCATACATGTATGTATATATATGACATAATCACGTTGACACACTAGTTCTTTTTAGACCACCGAAGTTAAGCAACATTAAACCTGGTCATTACCAGATGGGTGACCATTTTTGAATACCAGGCGCTGTATGTAGCAGGACGTTGACACCTGCAAGAACTGTAAAAAATTAGAATATACGTGCGACTGCGGACAATTTGTGAATTTGATATACTCTCATGAAGCTGGTTCAACCCCCCAGGGTGAATGCTGTATCAGGTTCGGGTTCGGGTAATGAAATTGGCTTTGTTTTAAAAGAGAATTAAATCATTAGTTGTCCTTCTATCTTCAATCAATTACAAGGAAAACGTTTGAGAAAAAGTATTTAGAAAGCTTTTTTTTAATGGAAATCGCTTTAGACAGGGCATGAAGCCACTTGATGTAAGGATTTAAAAAAATTACCACTTCAAGGTCAAAAACTAGCCAACGATAAGTTTTAGATGGATAGATTCTGATCCATGAAAACAGCACTTCTTCCCTCTTTGTCAGAAACATCGCTCATGGAATGTGAGGACTAAAAGACAAAATAAGGGAAGCGAGAGTTACGAGGCTGCGAAAATATATGCAGACATTACACGGGATGGGAGGGGGGTTACAGTAATTTCTAAAATCATATAAAAAAACCCAACAAATCTCTAATTAAATATTTGGAAATTTAAAATGAATCGGAATCAGTAATTGTATTGGAATCTGGTAAAAATTTTGGAATCGTCCCATCGCTAGTTCAAAGCTGTTAACTCTTGACACTGCATACTTTTTCCTGTTACGAGACCTAACCCTAACCCTAACAAACTCATACATTTCTCGGCAAATACAACGGATCAAAATTGCAGGTACTTGTTCGTCTTTTACCATAGTCCATTTTTCACAACTTTTTACTGACCATTTTTTTTTCTTTCTTCTTTTTCGGTGTACACTTACCTATCAGGCTGCTAGAGAATTCCAGGATTTTTGGAAATTTTTTAAAAATATTTTACATTTTAGGAGGTGGGGGGGGATCAGTCTCCAATTTAAATTCAACGGAATTCTCTAGCGAAAAAAAAAAGTTGGTCCATAAGAACAAACACATGCAAAATGGTCAAAACTGATCCCCCCTGCTGAAATATCAAATATTTGAAAAATATTCCCCAAAACCGGGAATTCTCTCGCGACATGATCGCTAACAGAAGAATTTTAAATAGTTGAGATGGTCAAAAAGAGGGGGATCAGTCTACGTTAAATTTACATTGAAAACTGATCTAAAATCTAAATTTTTTGAATTTTTTTCCAAAAACCCCGGAATTCTTTATCGACATGATAGGTACACCGAAAAAGATTTTTTTTAAAATTGAGACGGTCAAAAAGAGGGGGATCAGTCTACGTTGAATTTACATTGGAAACTGATCCCCCCCCTCCTAAAATGTAAAATATTTGAAAAAAATTTCCCAAAACCCAGGAATTCTCTAGCAACCTCATAGATAAGTGTACACCGAAAAAAGAAAAAAAATGGTCAGTAAAAAGTTGTGAAAAACGGACTATGGAAAAAGACGAACAAGTACCAAATTGCATAATGTACAGTTAACATTACTCCCCCCACCTCCCGTATACATTTTTAAAACTTGATTTTAGAATAATTGCAATAGTAAAATCTATTTTAAGATACATCGTGGTTGAAACTTGAAACTAGAGTTCTTTCCTCTTTATTTGACTCTCCTCAAATTAAAGATTTTTTTTTTTTATTCAAATCTATCGAGTAAATATGATTTCCGAAGTTTAAGTGTAATTTAATTTTAAGATAATATTTACATTTTTAGCAGAAAAAAGGTTCAATTAAAAGCATTTTTTGATAATTTGTATTTTATAACCTCAATACAGAAGCTGTCAAAAATGAAAAAAAAAACATAATGTTGAAATGTTTATTTATTTACTCCTCGCGGAGTTAGGCACAAGGCCAGTTTTATCTTACTCCCACAAGTAAGATGTGACCCAAGATCGGGTCGAGCAAGTGGGGTTAAAAGCCAGCGCTCGAGAGGTGAGCACTCTGGCCATTTAAAAATTGCCTGGGCAGCCCCGTCGGCATTCCCCGGTAGGGGCGCCTCAGACAGTAAGCAATAAACTTACTCCTCCCCAAAGAGGGGAGGCGAAGCCTGGGAGGGTGGACCTCCTAGAACTGCACAGGACAGGCGTGCAGTATCCATCGGAACAGATACTACACTTTGATCTTAGCCAAAAGGCCGAGATGTTGAAATGTTTATTTACTCCTCTGCAGGAGTTAGGCACAAGGCCAGTTTTATCTTACTCCCACAAGTAAGATGTGACCACAGCTTGGGTCGAGTAAGTGGGGTTAAAAGCCAGCGCTCGAGAGGTGAGCACTCTGGCCATTTAAAAATTGCCTGGGCAGCCCCGACGGCATTCCCCGGTAGGGGCGCCTCAAGCAGTAAGCAATAAACTTACTCCTCCCCAAAGAGGGGAGGCGAAGCCTGGGAGGGTGGACCTCCTAGAACTACACAGGACAAACCCACAGACAGGTGGAATCAAGTCCCGAAGGACAAGACGACACCGGTCTATAGGAGTGCAGTATCCATCGGAACAGATACTACACTAACGGTACTGTTATAGATGACGCGCCTGTCGCGGAAACGCCCGAGAGTTGCCGAGACGAAAACGCCAAAGAAAAAATACACACATAAAAACCGAACTAACTGTAGGGTGTGTTTGTTTGAAATCTATTCCTTTTACGTATACATTTTTTAACAATTGATTTTAGAATAATTACAACAGTAAAATCCATTTTAAGATACATCGTGGTTGAAACTTGAAACTAGAGTTCTCTCCCCCTTATTTGACGACCAGTGTAAAACTGTCATTTATTTCAAAAACTTTATTTCCTGTTTCATTTTTTGGTGCTTTTTTAGTATAAGCTCCATGCAGAAAATTGTTTTCATGTAAAAGCATTATTTTGTACTTACTCAGTCATAGTTTCTCACTCACGGCACGAAAAAGAATTTAAAAATATCAAGCAGAACTTTAATTAGAACGATTTTTCAATTTCCATAAGGGCGATATAAAACGTCGACTCGCTGACATTTTGGGAGTGGCCGATTGATGGAATAGCTAACTAAGGGCAGATAAGTGTCGCGAAATTGTGTGCCCTAGGTAGGCACGTGTGACCTAATTAGTACTTTTGAAGAATTTCTCTGAACATGGATGTGAATGATTTAAACTTGAAGGATTTGGTGTATTTGTGCATGGAGCCGGCGAAGACTGTTGATTTACCATGTAAATATGAAAAAAAAAAACAAGAAAATTATATCGTGGAAAGTAGCCCGGTGAAGAAATTAAAAATAATTATTTAATTTTCTATTTTTTAATTTAATAAATATATATTTTATTATTATTGCTTATGTGTTTCTTTCTTTTTAAAATCCTAACAATAAAAACCATCGACCGCTCACACCCAAAATGTCGGCGAATAGACGTTGTACATCGAAATGGAAAAATCGTTCTAATTAAAGTTCTGCTTGATATTTTTAAATTCTTTTTCGTGCCGTGAGTGAGAAACTATGACTAAGTACAAAATAATGCTTTTACATGAAAATAATTTTCTGCATGGAGCTTATACTAAAAAAGCACCCATTTTTTTTCCCTTCCATTTACGTATTTTTCCTATTTTTTCCTTCTTCTATAATAATTTATTCTAATAAATCATTTTATTTTTCAAAAATCATTTTATTTTTCATTGGTGCCGAATGCGTTGTGATTGTTTTATTCCTAAATTATCCTTTTACGTATACATTGTTTAAACTTTATTTTAGAAGAATTACAATAGTAAAATCCATTTTAAGATACATCGTGGTTGAAACTTGAAACTAGAGTTCTCTCCCCTTTATTTGCCTCTCCTCAAATTAAAGATAATTTTTTTTCGGAAATAAAATTGGGTGCTTGTGTCCACAAGCACTCAATTTAAAAAAAAAATTTTTTTTATCGCGTTCTGTTTAGGCATACAATCCCATCATTTACCTTTGAAAGACCCTTCCGCCCCAAAGTGCAATTTTAGTGTGTTTATTTATTGTCAATCAATTCTAGAAATAAACAATTCGGCACTTGTATAGATTGGGTACACGAGAAGAGTTCCGATGGTGTAAGAAGGGGCAGACAACTCTCTCTTTTTTTTTTTTTTTTCAGAACATAATTTCTTGTCTTGAATATGCGCGAATTATTATATTTAACAAGTACTCAACAAAAAGTGGTGGCTTATCCTATTTATCAGAATTTATGTGGCGGCAGAAAATTTCCGCAACCCCCCTACAGTCTTTTTGAATAAATTTCTGAATTCTATCCCGTTAAAAAAAAAAAAAAAATCAGAAAAATTTATTTTTTAAACTATAAAAAAAATCAAATGTTTTAAACCAAAACCGATGACTGTTCGTTTTGAAATGAAAAAATATACTGTTGATTTTCCCAAATTCTATTTTCTTCAATAAATGTTCTATCAATATACTGTTGATTTTCTCAAATATTGAATCTGCATGACTTATTTAAAAAATGGGGTATATGTTATGACGCTCAGCAGAGGCGCGAACGGGGTCCAAAAAAAGAACGCGAAAGAGTTTAAAAACATAAATTTGCAACAAGTAAAGTTGACTTATGTCTAGAATAGACATTTTTCTACTTACCTATGTAATTTGTTTGTATTTTTACGTAGTATAAATGGCTTTTTATTAGATGTTAAAAAAAAATTTCTTGTTTTTTAAAACATCTAGTTTCTCAAAGATAAATGGCGGCCAGTTCCTCTATATTATTACGTAGAGCGGCCATTTTGAATTCTTCGAAACCCGTCTGTCGAACGTAAATTTCTAATAAATAGCACTTCAAACGGGTTTAAAATACAAACAAATAGCACATGCAAGTTTGAAACTAACTTTTACAGCTTACAGTTACTTTTATTTCTTGCATATTTGTTTTTTTAGCGTTTTTACTCTGCTGAGTCTCGTAAAAGATGCCCAAAAAATGTATATTTTCCATTTTTCGGAGAAATTGCGTACTAAAAAAAAAAGTTATCTGCCCCTTACACCATTGGAACTCTTCTAAAATAAATTTCGACTCGTGTACCCGATCTATACAAGTGCCAACAATTCTTATGTTTTATTTCATAATTATCTGAAAACAACACCAGTCATGGTGTTGACATAGTTTTAGATTCTCAAGAGAAGTTGTGAAATGGTTCCTTCAAGTGCAAAGGTCATGGGTTCATTCATGTTAAAAAAAAAAAACATTTCTATCTAGATGAAAAAATGCGAAAGTTGGGCTCATACTCGCACTAAGGATGAGGAGGTCAAAACATCTAATTTCAAATTAATTCAAGTTTACACAAAAGCAGCATCCTATGTTTTATAAACTGCTTATGTGAAGTTATTGGTTAGTAATAAAGTTAACTAATTTGCATATTGTTGCGCAAAAACATAATCTGTTAATTAACTATACTTTGTTATTGTTTTGTTTTTTAATTCAACGATTGTTTCGATTTTAAGGTTATTTCAAAAAGTGTTATGGCTTCCTGTTTAATCTTGAAACAGATATCAGAAATGAAAAACAAAAGAAAACGTTTTTGTTATCATTTCTGGTTTATTTGAAGTTTAAAAAATTTTTTTTTTTTTTTTAACATTTTATTATGGGATTAGAAAATGTTATGAAGTGTAATAAAAAGTAACGTTATTAAGAAAGAAAAAAGGGTAAATTTATAGAAGTGCACCTTTCGTATTTCGACCCCTAAAAAAAAAAGTATCCTACTTTTTTGGGCAAATTACATGTAAACAGCCTCAACAAATATCCGCTATGAAAAAAAATTATGAAAATTTTTATTATTTTAGATTTTAGTAGGGGGGGGGGTCACTTTCCTATATAAGTTATACGTAAAGTGAGCACCCATTTCTTGGCCACCGAATCTCACCTGTGTTTCGACCCCTAAAAAAAAGTTTCTACTTTTTTGGGCAAATTACATGTAAACAGCCATCCATAACAAATATCCGCTATGAAAAAAAAAAAATTAATTTTTTTATTATTTTAGATGTTAGGAGGGGTGAGGGATCACTTTCCTATATAAGTTATACGTAAAGTGAGCACGCATTTCTTGGCCACCGAATCTCACCTCTCGTATTTCGACCCCTGCGTGCTCACTTTACGTATAACTTATTATAGGAAAGTGACCCCCCTCCTAAAATCTAAAATAATAAAAATTTTCATAATTTTTTTTCATAGCGGATATTTGTTGAGGCTGTTTACATGTAATTTGCCCAAAAAAGTAGAAACTTTTTTTTTTTAGGGGTCGAAATACGAAAGGTGCACTTCTATAAATTTACCGAAAAAAGAACTTTCGGTTGATAATTTGTTTATTAAAATTAATTCAATAAAATTCAATTTTTTTAATGTAAAAAAAACCAACTTTCGGTTGATAATTTGTTGATTAAAATTAATTCAATAAAATGTCTTATTATAGCATGTTTTTAAAAAAATTCAAACACTTACATTATTAATAAAATGTGTTGTTTTTTTTTCGTTATATTATTTGTTTATTATTACATTAAACAAAAAATTAAACAAATGTGTTATTATTATTATTATTATTATTATTAAACTATAATTCGAAGGAACAGCAGTAATAATACAAAACTTCGAATAAATCAGAAATGATAACAAAAACATTTTTTTTTTAATTTCTGGTCATCCGTACGTCACGTGACGCAGTATTTGTTTCAAGATTAAACAGGAAACCACAAAAACATAAAAATCTTGAAAATAACCGATTTTAATATAACAAATAGTTATGTTGAGGAAAATTGCTTTATTTCGTGAACAAATGTTTAGCAAGTCAATAGAATTCAGAAATGCCAATGATGGTTGATTTTCCTTCTTGGTTATGATGACAGGAGTTAAAAAAAATAAAAAAAAATAAAAAAATAAAAGCCCGTACTCACCTTCGCCCAGGCAATTTTTTTTTTCTTTTTATTTATTTATTGTTCTATTTAAAAAAAAAAAAAAATAAATAAATTTACACTAAAATTACCAAAATTTTAATGTTTATTCATATGAATGAATGCAAAAGTGTTTTGGCGAATTCCACACAGTTGGAATTTTTTTTTCGTCCATTTTTAACAAAGAGAAGATTTTCCCGAAATATCAAATGATTTTTAATCATCATCAGACTGCACACACAACTGACACCATACTTGCTGGTTATGTAAGATTGAAAAAAAAAAAAAAAGTAAATTCTCTCCTTCGATTGCTTATTCTTTCCAACTTCTCATCTATCCGGCTCTCTGCATTGTCTTCAGCCTTCTTAATACATTTATTGCAATAGTGTTTGTTTCGTAGTTATGATAATGGAATGTTTATTAGTTAAGTTTTGTTTCTGGTGTATGGTATTCAAGGTTCTTTATTAAACCGGTATCGTCCGGGCCTTTGGGCCTGGATTTACACCGGTCTATTGAGGGCTGCTGGTCCTGTGTAGTTCTAGGAGGTGCACCCTCCCAGGCTTTGCCTCCCCTCTTTGGGGAGGAGTAAGTTCATTGCTTACTGTCTGAGGCGCCCCTACCGGGGAACGCCGACAGGGCTGCCCAGGCAATTTTTAAATGGCCAGAGTGCTCACCTCTCGAGCGCTGGCTTATCTAATCCCACTTTCCCGACCTTGTGTCACATCTTACCTTGTGGGAGGTAGATAAAGGTTCTTGGCCTTTTGGCTAAGATCAAAGTGTAGTATCTGTTTCGATGGATACTGCACCCCATAGACTGGTTTTGTCTTGGCCTTCGGGGCTTGATTTACGCCGGTCTATGGGTCTGTCCTGTGCAGTTCTAGGAGGTTCACCCTCTCAGGCTTTGCCTCCCCTCTTTGAGGAGGAGTAAGTTTATTGCTTACTGCATGAGGCGCTCCTATTGGGGAATGCCGACGGGGCTTCCCAGGCAATTTTTAAACCCCACTTTCCCGACCCAACCTTGGGTCACATCTTCCTTGTGGGAGTAAGATAAAAACTGGCCTTGTGCCTAACTCCTGGAGAGGAGTAAATCAATATTCAAGATGACTGTTGATGCAATAGTGATCCTGTGCAGCAGAATACGATCGCCTGACGAAGACACCAAATCCTTTTAGGTCACTGCTGGTGTTCTTCAGAGCAATACTATAGCTCCCTATCTGTTTGTAATCTGTCTTGACTACATCCTCCGTATGTCAATCGACAAGTTGAAAGAAAATGGCTTCACATTAGTACCTGCAAGAGGTCAAAGGTTACATCTGCCGAAATGTGAATAAAAAAAAAAACACTATTAAATTTCAGAGAATTAAAATCTGGACAGAATTTATGGGATTACTTTATATTTCAAATTTCATTTAACAAAAAAAACAACAAAAAAAAACAAAACATTTTTATTAATGTTGAAATCTCTATAATCTGTCTTGACTACGTATGTCAGTCGACAAGTTGAACGAAGCACGAGGTATTGTTATATCTACATATTTTTCCCATAAAGCATAAAAAAGGGAGCTGGGGATTTGTCGGCACATGTTCCCCTACGCATACAGAAAGGGGGTGTGAAGACGGCGACGTTTATCATAAGTGGGTCAACAGGAAGCTTAACAGACAGGCTTTCATAAGTCAGCACACGCATTTGCGGGGCCGCAGGACTCAACCAATCAAAGGAGAGAATAGTATTGCTATGCACAGAGAGCGGGAAAAATCGAGGCGAGAAGAAACACAGGGAGAAGGTCTTCGGCCAGCGTTAAGAGCGGACGTCTCTGAATTTGACAGCTCACACCGCTGTCATTTCAAACAATTTATCCCCGCACAGGAGAAGATACTGGACCGGCGTGAAGAGCGGACATCTCTGAAATTGACAGCCTACCTCGCTGTTATATTCAAACAAATTATCCCCGCACGCAAAATCAAAAAAAAAAAAATAGGAAAAGTGGAATTCGAAAATTAACACTAAAGAAATACAGCGACATTTTATACGGCTGTCTACCGGTCACACAAGAAAACCCTGGTCCAACAAAATTGATTACGACAGATCAGTCAATCAAATGACCTCTCCAACGTCGAGATTACGTATATCTTGGGACCCTAAAAACAGCTCATTAAGAACGGACCACAGAATCTAAAATTCTGTTAAAATATCCTTCTCCTCGCCGTCAAACCAAAAAGGTATGTGTTTACGACATAAGGACAAAAAAAATAGAAAAAAAAAGAAATACTATATTAATTCGTCCTAAATCAAACTTTCATATTGTTTATATTGTCGTGTGAAATGATCTCATTCAATCGTTCCCGCGATTTTAACACATTTATCTTCATATCTCGATCTCCCGTTGGAGGAGAAGGACTTCTCATTTTCTTTTCCTTGAATTTTGTAAGAAAAAAAAAACTTTCCTATTTTCTTTTTCATAAAGCCTTCTTAATTGCTATATTTGAACTTTTAATTCTGATCAACTTTCTCGGAATAACAAAAACCAGCTTCTTATAGATAACTCCGTTTGTGCGAATGAATATCAGTTGATCTTTGAAAAAAAAAAAATAATGAATAAATAAATAAGTACTTGTTATGTATTTTTAATGTGTCTTGGTTGTTTATAAAATATATGATTATAATTTGTGATACGATGTGTTATTCATTTTTACGGAGTACGGGTTGATTTCCTTTCATCGGGGTTTCAACCTTTGCACATTTTACATTCGTGGCTGAACTACGTGTAGGTAACGTTCAGTGTCTTAGTACCACAATTATAACAGTATCCAGCAGAGAAAATTACTGACGCAGACTATGCTGATGATCTTGCAATTTTTTTTTGACAAAACAAAACAAACAGAAGCCCTACTACACTGTCTCAAAGAAATGGCAAATTGTTTGCTAACACAAATAAAACAGAGCATATTCTCCTGAACCAATATGGAAATATCTCTTCCCTAAGCGGGACTTGTCTCAAAAATGTCGACGAGTGAGTTTACCTATCTAGGCAGTAAAGTTTTAACCTGGAAGTCTAATCTTCCTGCTAAGATGAAACGTGACTTCTTTGAAGCAATTGTCACAGCAGTTCTTGTATATGGGAGTATTTATTTACCTCCTCTCCAGGAGGTTAGACACAAGGCCAGTTTTATCTTACTCCCACAAGGTAAGATGTGACCCAAGGTCGGGTCGGGAAAGTGGGACTTGAAAAGCCAGCACCCGAGAAGGTGAGCACTCTGGCCATTAAAAATTGCCTGGGCAGCCCCGTCAGCATTCCCCGGTAGGGGCGCCTCAGACAGTAAGCAATAAACTTACTCCTCTCCAAAGAGGGAAGGCAAAGCCTGGGAGGGTGGACCTCCTAGAACTGCACAGGACAAACCCATAGACCGGCGGAATCAAGCCCCGAAGGCCAAGACGATACCAGTCTATGGGCTTTACGGTCATCAATAATTAAGTAGATATGCATGTGTTTAACCGGGCCTCCCTACTTTTTAGGAGAACGCCCCCACTTTTATAACTGTCCCGCCGGCCCTGCATACGTTAAACTGAATATGAGGATGATTTTGATTGCTTAGTTGACTAGACTCTAAAGCCTTGGTAGAGCAACTAAGCTAGGAGAAAAAAACTAAAATAACTTTTTTGTTCTTCACTTATGTAATCATTAATTCAGGTTGTCTTGAATTTCTCATTGCCGCTACTCTAATCAAACAGTGGCGCAGTTAGTGATTGAGCAACCCTTACTTCACTAAAAACGCCTCACCATGTGGAACTCCTTCTCAAAGGGTATCCATTGTCTCTCAACAAACGTCTAAAATACAACCAGTTTTGGCATGGTTTGGTAGTTTTGTTTTACGGCATATCAACCCTTTTTGGGTTATTTAATGCCGAATCTGGTCATTATAGTAAAAGTTTTTATGCTTCAAGTTCTTTATATCTTCAAATGTTTAATCATCGTTTTTGGTTTGGTAGTTTTGTTTTACGGCATATCAACCCTTTTTGGGTTATTTAATGCCGAATCTGGTCATTATAGTAAAAGATTTGTGCTTCAAGTTCTAAAAATAAAATAAAAAAGGGAAGGGAGAGGGGCTGTTGTTTTTGTTTTTGGTTTTGTAGAACATAATTAAGTTTTACAAAAAAAAAAAAAAAAAAAAAAACGTCAATGTAGGTGAATTTCGTCTCAGGGAGCCACAGGGCAGCCTGATCTGGTATCACCAGACAACCAGTTTTCCTTATTTTTTTATTTATTTTTTTTTTTTTACTTCAATTCATCTCAAACATTGCCGCTGAGACATAAGGGTCTGCTGTGAATGTGGGAGAGTTGTGCAGCAAGATGTTAGTTCACATTACATTTAAATTTCTGCATTTTACTACAGTCGGGGAAATAGGGAGCAGGAAGAGAATTTCAAAGGCAAGGTGTTTTAGGAAAGAAGCTATTAGAGTAGAAAGTTTTCCAGCAACAGTGAAGGGGTGTGATTTTGCTGCTTGTCGAATTGGTTGGGGAGTATTGACATTGAGGGAGAATAAGTGCAGCAAGTTCGTCGGAGCACATTCCGTTGAAGTACTTGTAAAACCAACACACAGATGCACCATTGCGGCGATGGGACAGGGGCTGGAGCGTGGTAGACAGTGTTGGACCTAGTATGTTAAAGACTTTTCGTTGGACCCTTATTTTTTATTTTATTTTTTTTAATCGAACAGAGATGATAACCCTTGCATCTTTGGTGTGGTTAATGATTGAGCAACCCTTACTTCAGTATAAACTTCTCATCATGTAGACCTCCTTCTCAGAGGCTGTCCATTGTTTCTCGAGACAGGTTGTCAGTCAGTCAATGGTCTAAAATACAGTTTCCTTATTTTTCCTTCCTCTTTTTTTTTATGCAGCAGAGATAGACGATAACCCTTGCATCTTTGACCCTCAACAATGGTGTGGTTAATGATTGAGCAACCCTTACTTCGATATAAACCAACACACAGATGCAACATTGCGGCGATGGGACGGGCTGGAGCGTGGTAGACAGTGTTGGACCTAGTATGTTAAAGACTTTTCTTTGGACCCTTATTTTATATATATATATATATATATATTTCTTTTTAATCGAACAGAGATGATAACCCTGGCATCTTTGACCCTCAACAATGGTGTGGTTAATGATTGAGCAACCCGTACTTCGATATAAACTTCTCATCATGCAGACTTCCTTCTCAGAAGCTGTCCATTGTTTCTCGACATAATTATCTTATCTGTGTTGTTAAATCGCTAATTGGTGGCAAAGAAAGTCGGGGTTTGAGTGGGGAGATCATCTCAAGTAATCATTTTTGATGCCCATCCTGTATAAAAATGGGGAAATAAAATGTAATTATTTTGTTGTTGTTGACAGTTTTTTTGTTAATTTGGCATCAGGAATTTGGTAAAGCACTTTAATTGTATGCCCCGATTCGGGAGGGGGGGGGGCTCGTTGGCGTCATGGGCCAGAGTTGTAGGTATTGTCTGTCGATTCCGCTCGATTGGTAGCTGGAAAAAGGAGGAGAGAATTGCCATCCCTCACTGAAAATAGTTTTTATTTATCTTCCCGTATTTGGATATCTATTTTCCGTAATTAAGAGTTGCCTTTATTTGGACCATTTTCACACAAGGTCCAAGCGCCTCTATGTAGCCGACCTTTACATGACATGGCTGGACCGTCTCCTGATGTTGCATTCATCACAATCATCATTTTATTCGATTTAACGCCCGTTTTACATACTGGCATGCATTAGACGACTTCCAAACTAACCTATCTCTGCCCAGGTCTTTATTTATCCCTCTTTCTCTCAAATCCATTTTTCCTTCAATGTTTTCCTTGGCTTTCCACTGTGAGGTGAACCTGCTACCTCAACTGTTCTACATCTATTAACCCAAGAACTCACATCCATTCTTTCAACGTGACCATACCAACAGTCTCCTGTTCTACACACATCTCTCTATACTGACCAGATTCGATCTTCCTCTGAGGTCATCAGATCTAAGCCTGTCTTTAAGACTCACATTACACATCCATTGTATCATTCTCATATTTCTCTTCATGCAACGTATGTCCTCAACCCTTACTAACCAGGTTTTACTTCCATACATCATCGTCCTGTGGACACATGCCTGGTAGACTCTTCTCTGTGTCGACAGTGGTCACCCTCTGCTGGTTAGTAATGGCAAAAGTTCCCTGAACTTACTCCATCCACTTCTAACTCTTGCAATCACACTAGAACCTGTTCCATCCTTTGCTCTGATGGTATCACTAAGGTAATAAAATTTCTTGCCATCCGGATATATTTTCTCCATATCTGAATTTTCCTCCATCTTCAGTGTCGTACACTTTTTGCACACAAACTGGTTATCCTCTCTCAACCTACCAGTAATTCCACTGCACTTCTTGTGTACCCAATGCTTACAGGTACCACAAAAAGAATCTATATATTAATACGATAGCGTGTGCGTTCGTGTGTCACGCTTACATCAGAAGCTCTGCGCATGCGTGCCGCACCTAGATTTGGATAAGCATTCAAGTCACCTAATTTTCGTAATATTTTCAAGTAGTTTCCTTTTGCGCAATGATAGCGACGTAGGATTTTGACGTCGGCACGACTGGTTTATAGTTCGATCCCAACCAACCAACCTCTAAGGTTTATTTTTTTTCTACATCGAAGAGAAGGGGGAGGGAGGTAGGGAGGGGAACGACCGGGAAGACACATATTAATAGCGTGTGTGTTATTTTGTGTGTCACGCTTACATCAAAAGCAACGACCTTCCGAATCTTTGTATGCTACTCATGAATTGGAGCCAAATTTAATTAAATCTAAAGCATTTACAAAGTTACAAGAAATATTACCTTCACTAGAAATATTGTATATAAAGAAGTTTTGTAAATTGTTTCATGTATTGTTCATTTTTTTAAATAAATATACAAGTCAAATCTTATATTTTATTCAAACATGTATAGGTTAGGAACAAGATAATTAGTATTGAAAACATCATTTCGTGTAATTTACACGGGTCCCGCTAATTATTATTAAAATGATAATAAAAAATCGCCGGGTTAGTACAACCAGTATATTAATAAAACTATTTTATCAGTTTACTTGTGTTTTTTTTTTTTGTTTTTTTTTTTTTTGGCCTTTTGGCTAAGATCAAAGTGTAGTATCTGTTCCGATGGATACTGCACTCCATACTGGTATTGTCTTGTCCTTCGGGGCTTGACTTGCGCCGGTCAATGGGTCTGTCCTGTGCAGTTCTAGGAGGTGCGCCCTCCCAGGCTTTGCCTCCCCTCTTTGGGGAGGAGTAGGTTTATTGCTTGCTGCCTGAGGCGCCCCTGCCGGGGAATGCCGACGGGGCTGCCCAGGCAATTTTTAAACCCCACTTTCCCGACCCGACCTTGGGTCACATCTTACTTGTGGGAGTAAGATAAAAACTGGCCTTGTGCCTAACTCCTGGAGAGGAGTAAATCAATACTTGTGTTTGTGTATGTGTGCGTTTCTTGCCTTTATGTGACTTACATTGTTTTATTTATTATTAATCGGATATTTAAATAAAACATGCAATGACATAATCTACTAAAACAAACTTTAAAACAATCCTATTTAAAAAAATATATAATTACAAAATTAAATCCACCAGAATGCATTTCAAATCAAATCAGAATAGATTTAAAAAAAAAAATTTTTCCACTTTGATCTTTTGACTAATAATTTCGCTAGAACCCTCGCACCTTCAGAGTATGAATAGATATTGTAATGGTTCCAATAGTTCCGTATGTTTGTCGAAGTCCTAAGGTTGGGAAATGGACGTTGTGTTGTTATAACGGCTCATTCACATTTAAAATATGAGGTAACGCGCATGCACGCGAGATGTGTATTAAAATAGGAGAGTACATTTTTTTTCTTTTTAAACATCTTTTTAAGAATTTAATAAATTTTTAATTTATCAATAAATTTTTAATTTATCAATAAATTTTTAATTTATCAATAAATTTTTAATTTATCAATAAATTTTTAATTTATCAATAAATATTGCATCTGAACATGTGTATTAAAATAGGGAAATTCATTTTTTTTTCTTTTTAAACATCTTTTTAAAAAATTATTAGCCAAAAGATTAGTGGGGAAGAAAATCTATTCTGATTTTATTTTATTAATAAATATTGCATCTGAACATGCTTTTAAAGGCTTTTAGCCTCATTTATTATTAAATTCTTAAAAAGATGTTTAAAAAGAAAAAAAAATGAACTTTCCTATTTTGATATATATATATATATATATATATATATATATATATATACATGAAATTAAATAAAAATTTAATTTTCAGATCCTATTATTTAAAAAATAGATTGCTAACACCTATAACCTATAATAATAATAATAATAAAAAAAAAAAAAAAAAAAAAGACTCCCAGGCAACGCTGGGTAAATACAACTAGTACATAAATAATACTGTACTCGTCAAGAGGAGCAACGTGTAGTATCTGTTCTCATACTACACTTCATCTTTTCTGTCCTCGGTAAATGAAAGAGAAATCTTTCTAGACTGAGGCAATTTTAATTTTTTTTCTCCCAATCTAAGATTAACTTTTTCATGGAATCTAAAAATAGCATTAAACTATTACTTCACTTCGATTCCAATTTGGGGGTCATTTTGGAAAACTGAATTTTCTCGACATTAAAAATCGACCATGACTCTAAGTCTTCCCTTGTGAGAAGGCAAGTAAATCCAGACTCTGTCTGGTGATACCAGATCAGACTGCCCTGTGGCTCCCTGAGACGAAATTCACCTACATTGACGTTTTTTTTTTTTTTTTTTTTTTTGTTTGTAAAACTTAATTATGTTCTACAAAACCAAAAACAAAAACAGCCCCTCTCCCTTTCTCCCTCCCCTTTTTTATTTTTTTATTTTTCCTACCCTACTCCCGGTCCTGGATATGACCTTAAACTACATCCGATGGTGAGATCCGGCTTACGGACTTTGGGGAATGTGGAGCCTCCTCTTAATTACCATTGCTCCCAGGTCCACCCTGACCCGGAGTGGTAGTACCTGTTAGGGTCCCAACTATGGGTTAAATAGAAACAGATATAAAAAGGGGAAAGAAACAAAAAAGAGAAGAAAACAAGACCAGATTCGGCATTAAATAACCCAAAAAGGGTTGATATGCCGTAAAACAAAACTACCAAACCAAGACTCTGTCTCATGTTTTTAGGATAGATGCACGCTCAAAAATGACAAAAACACAACAATATAAAAATGGTCAAAGAAAATCCAGTGATCGTTTCTTGGTTCTACCATTTACTTCGTAGTTTATTTCCATATATCTCCCCGATTTCCCTTAACCAGCATTCATGATGAAAGTTAGGGACCCCCCTCTGCTGTCGATTCAATGGACACATCCTGTACTAATTCCAATCCCAGCTGGAGATGCTGAGTTTAATATCATTAAATATATTCATCTCGGATGATGATTATGCTCTTACTTTGCTGTTGATGTTTCTTCTCATTCTTACTCAGTCCCAAGTAAAAAAAGTCACACGGATTACCATTATTTATTTTCAATTCTCTTTTCACTATATATGTATGTGTATACACACAATTATATATATATATATGTATATATGTATATACATACAGGGTGGGCAAAAATAAGGGTCCTATTTTTAAAAATTCATAACTTTTTTATTTATTGATTTTTTTTTATTTATTTTTTTTTTTTTTAGAATAAGTAAAGGACCCCTTCCGAAGCAAGCATGAGCCGTATTAGCCCTAAGGAACGTACCCTCATTTAGAAAACATTATTTTTGCTTAAAAAACTCAAAACAGTGTAAAAAACAATACTTTAGTTTTTGTAAGTTTTAAGAAGTGTTTTTCGGCTAAAATTTGTTTTGTTTATTTCAAAAAATCTCGGAAGGGTCAGTCTACACACACATAAAGTTTGGTGAGTTTAACTTTTATTTTGTGGAAGTTATTCAAATTCAAGTTATTCAAATTTAAAGATAGGACCCTTATTTTGGCCCACCCTGTATATACATATATGTGTGTGTATGTATGTACATATATTTATATATATATATATAAATGTATATATGCATATATATATATATAAATGTATATATGCATATATATATATATATATATATATATATATATATATATATATATATATATATATATATGCAAGTAGAGAAGGCAAGTAAATAACGACTCTGTCTCATGGTGTTTCGGTCCGTGCTTTTTTGATGCATTCTTGTTTTTAATTAATGTTACTTTTCTTTTGTGATTTGTTCATGCTGAAAAAAAAAATGTCTATCCTGTTTGCTGACTCTATATCAAAGTGAGATCCGGGCTTTTTTATTTTATCAATGACAACCAAATGTTCGGGCATGTGATGTCCGCCTCTGTTGACTGGCAAGTCATTCAGCTACAAAACCCAAACGCACATGCAGACAATATAAAAGTACTAGAAAACATAAACGTCATCGGGACTAAAATGGAAGACTTACATCCAATCTGTTAGTAAAGTCGCTGGGGAAAAAATGGTTGGGTCATTTTGCCGCTCAAGAAATTACTTGACTCCTGATGCAATTCTCTACCGATTCTTCACAGAAATGTCTCGACTCTAACACTATTCCTAGCTGGAATAAGTATTTTCAGAAAGAAAAGGAAGCAAAATAAATTCATGCCAATAACATGTAAATGGAAGTTAGAATTAATATCTTACCTAGTATTATGATAAACAATTAATGTTAAGAAATAAATAGTTTAATTGCAGAAATAGATAAAAAAAATGTTGGAAATTTTATTTTTTATTAAAAGGGCATTAGCTCATGCTTCTGTTTAGGTGAGAAAGGCAAAATGTTTTGACTCTCACAGTATTCTTAGTAATGAACAAGTATTTAAAAAAAAAGGAAACAAAATAAATTATATTCATGACAATAAAATGGAAGAAAAATAGACTAGTTTAAATCAAATATCGATATATCAGATGGATTGGTATTTGGGTCTGATTTTGAAAATATTACAAGATAACTTTATATTGTAGATATACAGAGTGTTTTGAAATGTTTGACAAAGTGAATATCTAAAAAAATTTAATGTGTGACATATCAGTACAATTTAAATCATTCAATTATTAGATGCTAAAGTTTTGCCGCTCTTGTATAAGCAGTGACCGATCTGAGGGGGACAACTCTACCTTACCCAGCCGCCGCCATTCCGAACTCGCCCACACTTCGGCAAGGGAGACAATTTTGACACACATTTTTACAAACCCTTTATAACAATTAATGCGTTAGAAATAGCTTTTGAATGCGTTCAGAGTAACTTTTAAACAAACAAAAAAACATGTCACGGGGTTTAAATCACTTTTATTTACATGCCGCAAATTGTATACACTTTATAACAATTAATAAACAAATGTTACGGGTTTTAAATGCGTTCAAAATAACTTTTAAGCACTTTTATTTACATGCCGCAAATTGTGTACACTTTGTAACAATTAATAAAAAAAATGTTACGGTTTTGAAATGCGTTAAAAATAACTTTTAAACAATTAATTTTAAAAAATGTTACGGGTTTTAAATGCGTTCAAAATAACTTTTAAACACTTTTATTTACATGCCACAAATTGTATACACTTTATAACAATTAATAAAAAAAAATGTTACAGGTTTTAAATTAATTGTTTGAAGGTTGTTTTGAGCGCATTTAGGAGTTGTTTTGGGCGCATTTCAGAATCGTAGCGTGTTTTTTATTAATTGTTGTAGGGTTTGTAAACTTTGTGTCAAAGTTGTCTCCCTTGTCGAGTTGGGAATGGCGGCGGCTGGGTCAAGTAGAGTTGTCTCCCTCAGATCGGTCACCGCTTATACAAGAGCGCCAAAGTTTTGACTAAAACCGATTCTGCCATCTAATATTATCAGAGCTAATCTTTACATAAATTATATCATACTGTGATTTAATTATAATTACGGAGCAAATAAAACTTACACGCGTTTCTAGTAAAATTCTGAATGCATCCAAGTTGTCACATAAATATGCTATCTTAAGAGTGTGTTTGCAAATGCAAACCATACAATATTAAGGTGATAATTAATGCAAATAATCTTTCAAAAAAGTACCGAGAATGTCGATGTCGAAATAGAGATGACACAAGCCAAAACTTGATTCTCAAAATATTCTTAAGTCGAATGTCTAGAAAAAACTGAACTGTCATTTTATTTATAGCTCCATTGCAAAAATATTGAGCTTTAGTTTTGTTTTGGAAATTGATTCTCATTATCTCCTATAATAATCTATAAAAAAAAAAGTATCGCTAAAGAAAGGAAAACAAGGCCTTTCTATAAACAACAATTTATATAAATTTATTTAATAATAATGCACTCTTGCCGTGGTTCAAAATCAAAACATAATTACCCATTAATCATATAAAAAAAAAATTTTAAAAAAATATAGTTAAAATAATATAATAATAATATGATTTTCACCCCCCCCCCCACCACCATGTATAAAAAAAAATGTATTTATTCCATTTGCTGCGTGCGACATTGATGTGCGGTATAACCATAGAACAATATTACCGTTCCACACGGATTTCAAGAGTCTTTCCTCGAAATATATTATGGAACACGGTCACACACATTAGATCAACGTGTAGGAAGAAATCTTGCCTAATCAAGGTAAGGTTTACTATAAAAAAAACAACAACAAAAAATACTTGTTTTTGTTTTACTTCTCAACGCCGACATATTTCAATTTCTTGCATTGTGATAGCCTTCTAATACTCCCTCTCTCTTCATCTCTCTCTCTCTCTCTCTCTCTCTCTCTCTCTCTCTCTCTCTCTATCGTACTATATATATATATATATATATATATATATATATATATATAATTTATTTTTTATTATATATATATATAATTTATTTTTTATTATATATATATATAATTTATTTTTTATTATATATATATAATTTATTTTTTATTATATATATATATATATAATTTATTTTTTATTATATATATATATAATTTATTTTTATTATATATATATATAATTTATTTTTTATTATATATATATATAATTTATTTTTTATTATATATATATATAATTTATTTTTTATTATATATATATATATAAAATTTATTTTTTATATATATATATATATATATAATTTATTTTTTATATATATATATATATAATTTATTTTTTATTATATATATATATATAATTTATTTTTTATTATATATATATATATAATTTATTTTTTATTATATATATATATATAATTTATTTTTTATTATATATATATATATAATTTATTTTTTATTATATATATATATATATAATTTATTTTTTATTATATATATATATATAATTTATTTTTTATTATATATATATATATAATTTATTTTTTATTATATATATATATATAATTTATTTTTATTATATATATATATAATTTATTTTTTATTATATATATATATATATAATTTATTTTTTATTATATATATATATATATAATTTATTTTTTATTATATATATATATATAATTTATTTTTTATTATATATATATATATATAATTTATTTTTTATTATATATATATATATAATTTATTTTTTATTATATATATATATATAATTTATTTTTTATTATATATATATATATATAATTTATTTTTTATTATATATATATAATTTATTTTTTATTATATATATATATATAATTTATTTTTTATTATATATATAAATTTTTTATTATATATATATATATATAATTTATTTTTTATTATATATATATAATTTATTTTTTATTATATATATATATATTTATTTTTTATTATATATATATATATATATTTATTTTTTATTATATATATATATATATATTTATTTTTTATTATATATATATATATATTTATTTTTTATTATATATATATATATATTTATTTTTTTATTATATATATATATATATTTATTTTTTTATTATATATATATTTATTTTTTTATTATATATATATATATATTTATTTTTTTATTATATATATATATATTTATTTTTTTATTATATATATATATATATTTATTTTTTTATTATATATATATATATATTTATTTTTTATTTTGGTACAGAAAAATTAGTACAACATTCGTACCGTCAGTTTCAAGCACAGAAGGACTTAGCCATCCGTCTCTCTTCAGTTTCTGTTGTCATCTGTTTCGGATATGTGAAGTCACGTATCATTCTTGTTTGGACGCGTTATTTTCTTAGAGTGTTATGTATGTTTGTTTAAATTTAGTGTAAGGAAGGTTTAATAAGGTTTGAAAAAAAAAGGGGAAGGGTGAAAAGTAACAGTTGAGATTTAAACCGGAGAAGATTTAAAGAGATATAAAAAAATTCAAAAATAAAAAAAAATATTTCTATATAAATCCCGTGAGTCAATATTATGAGTATCATATAGTTGGTCGTTACTGTTTTGGGGTTTAATGATGTGTCTTCTAAAAGAATTAGGGAGAGAACATGGGTTTAAGGATTATACTCATAAAAAGATTTTAAAAAAAGGTCAAAAGGAACAATATTAATTAAATTCAAGTTAAAATCCTGGATAAAGGAATTTAAATAAATCCGCAGGGAATTTAAATAAAGATATTTGGGCGGTCTAAGGGCAGTAACTATGCAGGGTTTTTGAATGATTTGTATTCAGGATTTAACATTATAAACTAAGGTATACTGAATGCTCATGTGAGTGATAAAATTGGATGCTTGAATAAGGCCGGAGAGTCGAAATAAATTATTGCACCGGTGATTATATTGCTCCGTGTTACTTTACTTTATTTTATTCTTGCTCTGTTTATTACATTGATCTCTCATACTCGGATTTCCTTCTTGAATTTATTTCACTCTAACACACACACTATATATATATATATATATATATATATGAGAAAGGAAGAATGAGAGTAACCTGACACGTAATGGGAAATGAAAAAGGAAAAACTAAGAGATATTTTTTATATATTCATCAACGTTTCGTCTTTATTGTAAGACTTCCCCAGGATGATAATTTTAATAAAAACCCAATATTTCGATGTACTTGCATGAATTAAAAAAAAAATATCATCCTGAGGAAGTCTTACAATAAAGACGAAACGTTGTTGAATATATAAAAAATATCTCTTGGGTTTTCCTTTTTCATTTTCCATATATATATATATATATATATATATATATATATATATATATATTACAGTTACATTCCAAGGCCCATAGGTAAAAGTCAATCCATAACCATAAAAGAATTAGGGAGAGGAAATGGGTTTAGGGATTAAAGAGATTAAAAGGAACAACACTAATTAAATTCGTGTTTAAATCCTGGATTAAAGGACTTTAAATCAATTTCAAAAGAATTTAAATAAAGATATCATCCGGGCGGTCTAAGGGCAGTAACTCTGCAGGGTTTTTAATGATTTGTATTCGGGATTTAAAATTATTAACTAAGGTATACTGAATGCTTATGGAGGTGATACAATTGGTATGCTGATTAAAAACTGGTTTAGAGTAAGGATTGTTTCGGCAAGATTGGATCTGTTTGGGAGATATGGAAGATTAGCATTATGACCGAGGAATGGTGGGGACTCATGGGAGTAATGATAATGTTGTGAAATGGGGTTGTTACCCTCTTAATGACTGGAGAAATATTTTGGGGAAAATTATAATTATTGCTCTTGAAAAGTAGTGTGGATATGGGTGTATTAAGGTATTTGTTAGTATTTTTTAATTTTATTTAGATTTATGAGGGGTGATAGTTGGGAAAATTTCTGGAGTGGAAGTCCGTATTTAATGGGGCAATTATGGGGTCATGTATTTGGCAGAGGAGGGTGTAACTAGGCTTTTATGTGTATCCGTAAGTTCAGTTTATGAGTAGTGCTTGTCTCCTATGAATGCATCTCTTAAAGATTTCATCTCTAATATTCAAACAGACTGTATTTGGGTCTATGATGCCCCTTAATATATGGTATTTTTCAGCGTCATATATATATATATATCTATATATATATATATATATATATATCGAGGCAGCATTTTTTCCTTAAGACACGTATTATTAAAAATAACCGACAATTTTTGTCTGGTTATTTTAGTATTGATCCCTTCAATTTTCCGGATTAAAATCTTAATCTCGGAAGAAAATTGGCTGATGAAACTGCCGTAATGGGCATGTTGGTCCAGAGTACTTTCTGACCCGTCTGGGTCCATCGTCAGTGGAATAATGACAAACAGGTAAAGACCTGGAGTGAGATTTATAATTAATTATGGCGGGAAAATTTAAATATGAAACTATATTTATTAGGTATTATAAGCATTTAAGTATATTAGTACTAGTGTTAAAATTAATCTTGTTAATAGCAGGTTTTTTTGTTTTTTAATAGTTTTTTTTTTTTTAATTTAAATTTTAAAATTAACAAGATTAAATTTAACACTAGTGATGAGGTAAATAAAGTACTGTTATGTGTTGGTTATTAAAACACGTTCTCTAAATCAACGTTACTTACTTCAAATGTTCTCAGTATACTGGCGCGCCGGGCTGTCGTCGTCATCATCATCATCATCGTTGTTACCTGCCTTTCGTCATCAACATCAACATCATCGTAAAGTGTCTGAAATCAAGTATTTTCCATTCACAGGAAGGAGAAAGGGCGAGACGACAGAGACTTTAAAATGGGTCTTTATTTTGGAGAAGTTTTCTCGTCATACGGATAAAAGTCACACATTAACATAAAGAGAGAGAGACCAAAAATGTTCTTCTTAGCGTAACTACTTAGTTACGGGGAAAGATGAACGGTGGGCAGACCAGTGGTGCTATCACCTCTTAAGAGTTAAATTCCCATTTTCCATTTTTAAAAAATTTTTTTTTTTATTACATCCCAGATTCACGTCTGCCCGTCGCTGCTTCCAGAAACAGACGGCTAAAAACGTCTTTCTTTCTTTCACACGGTATCGTGACATCACTGCTCAAGGGGACACTGAATTTGTCATAATACATTTATACATGAACTTTCTTTCCTTGATCTCCCAACTTGAATCTAACCCACAGTTCCTACTTTACATTTTAGTCTGAGAACGAACTTGTTTTTCAGATTTTCATGTCAAGATAACTTGCACTGATCCACCTAGATACTAAATCCATACTAGCTGATGTAATTGTTCTTCACATACGTCCGTCTATTATGTAACAATGCCTAAATGGTCTGATTGAAATTACTACACCCTAGTAACCTAACAACTTTATTCACCTTTATCCTCAAGTGGCTTTTGGCCTATATAAATAGTGGTACATTATTAAAAAATTATCGACTGGTATATTTTAACTCAATTTTTTATTTTAAATTTGTTAAATTCGGTTAAAATTTGTTTCAGAATGCTTAAAAAAAAATTTTTTCTTTCAAAATTTTTGCTTTTTGTATGTAATAATATTTTATTAACAATAAAAAAATAAATTTGTAACCGTAAAAATTTATTTTTTTGCTCAATACCGGATTTTTTTTTTTTTTTGTTTCAGATTATCTCAATAAGTGCAGCCAAACACGTCTCGTGCAAAAATGATCGTGAAATTCTGATTCTTAAAACACCTCGACTTTTCTTTTTGACTTCTTAAATTCAGACATCTCCCCTCTCTCGCGATTCTCTCTTCACGGGCACATCATGTCTGAGTCGGATGACCCTCAAAGATTTTGTGTCGACTCTTCAGTACTTCCTTCCCTAACGGAATGGAAAGAATCCCAACTTTACTCGTCCACCTCGAACAGTGACGACTCCGGTAACAAATTCTACGAAGACGTCTTCTACGAGTCCATCAGCAGCAGCTCTTTAGAAAATGATCTTCCCGCTGATTCGTTAACTGAGTACGTAAAGTCTTCAGATCCTCATTGGACCGAGGAGCTTGAAACTCTGAAACCAAACTTTAGTTCCTCAAAGACGGAATCTGATTTAAACACTTTCAAGCAAGGACGATTATTAAACAAAGAGGAATCGGAACCGCTTGATAAATTGCCAGAGGTTGCAGAGAACTTTCCGGAATCGGACGATCCTCTCTATTGCTCCGTTCCTTATTATCGAGATGCAGAGAATGCTGACATGGATGACGTCTACGAAGATGCCCAGTACGAATTCATTAGAGTGCTTCCTTCTCCTCCGGAAGCCGCCCGACCGGCCAAAATAAACTCAGCAGATGGTCTGAACAAAATGAAGAATTTTTTTCAGAAAGGAGTTACAGAAAATTCCAAGAAGAAAAAGCAGCAGAAGAAATGGCAAATGTTCCGGAAATCAGGTTCGTTGATAGAATTTAATTTATTTACTTTTTGTGTCTCTTTTTCAATATATATATATTATTAAAAATAACCGACAATTTTTGTCTGGCTATTTTAGTGTTGATCCCTTCAATTTTCCGGATTAAAATCTTAATCTCGGAAGGAAATTGGCTGATGAAACTGCCATAGTGTACATGTTGGTCCAGAGTACTTTCTGACCCGTCTAAGTCCATCGTCAGTGGAATAATGACAAACAGGTAAAGACCTGGAGTGAGATTTATAATTAATTATGGCGGGAAAATTTTAACTATGTTTATTAGGTATTATAAGCATTTAAGTATATTATTGAAGGGATCAACACAAAAATAGCCAGACAAAAATCGTCGGTTATTTTTAATAATACGTGTCTTAAAGAAAAAATGCTGCCTCGATACACACATATATATATATATATATATATATAATACGCTAATTTCATTTTGTACGTACGTTATCACCCACCACCCCCCCTTTTTTTTTTTTTTGAAAGATGGATGCAGAACAGGAGAAGTTTATGGTATGGCCACGTTGAAAGAATAGATGAGAATTCTTGGATCAGTATATGTAGAACAGTTAAGGTAGCAGGTCCAGTTCATAGGCCAAGTAAAATGTGGGAGGAAGTGATAAAAATGGACTGGAGAGAAAAAAATGATAAAAACTTGGTCAGAGATAGGTTAGTTTATAAGACAATTTCTAAAAGCCATCCAACACATGCCAGCATGTAAAACGGATTTTAAACCAAATATGATGATGTCGATACTATTAAAATCGACATATATATATGTGTGTGTGTGTTTTGTTCTTGTCTTTTAAGGGAAGTGGGGTCTGATCAACTCTGCTGGGAAGCCATGAAATAAAATACTGTTTTGTTTTTTAATTCCCGAAACATTTTTTCATGGTAAACAACTGATGATCCCTTAAATAATGTTAAGACTAGCGTAAATTCTTGGAAGCAAACTAATATAGTGACTGTAAAAAGTAAATTGACTTACAAAAACGTGATTTTCTACCGAACGACTTGGGACTAAAATGTTTTTTAAATTAAAAAATTTTTTTTTTATTATATAGTTTTAATGGTTGAGAAACTTCCGAGACTATATATATATATATATATATATATATATATATATAATGTTCTTCTGATATATGATAACAAATGGAACTAATATTCCAGCGTATGTGTTCATCAACGTTTTATTTATCTTCCTCCCACAGCGGTAAGATGTGACACAAGGTCGGGAAAGTGGGATTTAAAAAGCCAGTGCCCTCGAGAAGGGAGATCACTCTGGCCTACAAAAATGCCTGTGCAACCCCATCGGCATTCCCCGGTAGCGGCGCCTCAGGCGATTAGCAATAAACTAACCCTTCTCACAGGGTGAGAAGGCAAAACCTGGGAAGGTGGACCTCCTAGAACTGCACAGGGCAAACCCACAAACCGGCGGAATCAAGGCTCGAAGGCCAAGACAATACCAGTCTATGGGGTGCAGTATCCATCGGAACAGATACTACACTTTGATCTTAGCCAAAAGGCCAAGAACAACGTATGAATGAGTATGCAAAATAAAAGATTGGTGAATTTATTAAGACCTTGTAAAAACATTTCAATACCACTTCAACAACATTTCAACATACCTTCGCCCCCTCATAACGAGCATGATTGATACTAGGTTTATTTACTTGAATATAGGGTGTAGTATCCATCGGAACAGATACTACATTTTGATCTTAGCCAAAAGGCTCGTCTTTATTTCAAGACTTCCTCAGGATGATTGGTCTGGAGAAAATAACACACAAAGTACAAAATATTTGAAACAATAGTAGTAGGAGGATAAAAGGTTAAAAAGGCCGCTTATGAAAAGATAAATTATGAGATGGTAACAGTAGTAGTTGAGTTAACAGTGGAAGGCATAGAGGGAGGGAATGGTAGTGGTTGGAGCTATTTAACCATTAGGGAGGGGGATTTACCTTGCGTGAGGTAAGCCGAAAAAGGTCACTTATGAAAAGATAAGTTATAGGCTCATAAAGATGGTAGCAGTGGGAGACATTAAAATAACTGGAAGGTGTAGGGGAAAAATTGGTAGCGGTCGGAGTTATTTAAACCATGAAGGAGGAGGAAACATGAGTCATGTTTATTGAAGTTATAAAGTTTGTATCGAAGCAGGAGGATGGGAGGGTTTAACATCAAGGTCGCATAATGCGATGGTGTAGGCGTGTACACTCTATTTGTAACTCATAATTTATCTTTTCATAAGCTGTCGTTTTCAGCTTTTCTCTTCTCACTACAATTGTTTCGAATATTTTGTACTTTGTGTGTTTTTTTCTTCAGACCAATCATCATGAGGAAGTCTTGAAATAAAGACAACACGTTGATTAATATATAAATAATATTTTTGGTTTTTCTTTTTCTTCATTTTCCATTACATTGGAATATTAGTTCCATTTTTTTTTATCATATATATATATATATATATATATTCTATATACAGGGTGGGCAAAAATAAGGGTCCTATTTAAAAAAATTCATAACTTTTTTATTTATTGATTTAAAAAAAATTTTTTTTTAGAATAAGTAAAGGACCCCTTCCGAAGCAAGCATGAGCCGTATTAGCCCTAAGGAACGTACCCTGATTTAGAAAACATTATTTTTGCTTAAAAAACTCAAAACAGTGTAAAAAACAATACTTTAGTTTTTGTAAGTTTTAAGAAGTGTTTTTCGGCTAAAATTTGTTTTGTTTATTTCAAAAAATCTCGGAAGGGTCAGTCTACACACACATAAAGTTTGGTGAGTTTAACTTTTATTTTGTGGAAGTTATTCAAATTCAAGTTATTCAAATTTAAATATAGGACCCTTATTTTGGCCCACCCTGTATATGTATTTGTAAAAAATAAATAAATGAATATATATATATATATATTCATTTATTTATTTTTGTATATATATATATATATATATATATATGTATGTATATATAAAGATCTATATATAGTAACTCTGTGTGTGTCCGCCTGATCTTTGTGTTTTATGTTCACCCAAACCGCTGGACAGAATTGCTTGAAAATTAGTATGTGGACTACTGACCTCTCAGTGAAGGTCATAGGCTATATAAGAATTATATCACTTCAACGCTGGGGGTCCCCGGGGGGGGGGACACCCCCCCCCCCCCCACACTAAAAACTGTTTTCCCTCAGATTCAAATGAAATTTAAACCATAGGTAAATTACCAAAAATGATGTCTATTCCCAAAATTTCAGCAAATTTTGGGAATATTAAGAAGGTTCCCGGGGGGCACAACCCCTCCACTTAAAACTGTTTTCCCTTTGATTCAAATGAAATATATATATATATATATATATATATAAACGAGAACACCTCTCTGACTGTGCATGTCTGTCCCTTAAAACGAAGACATACTAGGAAGTGTACTTTCAATATAATTGTATTCACAATTTGCATGTTAAGATAATGGAAGTATTTTTGCGTCTCTGGCTGCCCCTTAAAGAAGCTAATGCCAATTTTCAAACATGTTGCACAATGAAATTAATCTATTTATTAGCGTTAGTTTAAGAGTATTAACATATATCTGAATGGCTCGGTGAGTAAGATATCTAGCTGACAGCATCAAGGTTGCTGTTAAAGTAAACTCTCCCTACCATGATGTTGCATATGATGCTATCCCACGTTCTAACCTGGGCAACACCGGGTAGCTCTATTAGTATATATATTAGAGTTGGGCGGTTTTGAAATTTTGGTTTCGGTTTCGGTTTTTTTCCCTTAAAACCTCGGTTTACGGTTCGGTTTTTCGTTTTTTTGAAAAAAAATTTTTTACTATGGAAGCTATTCATTCTCTTGTGTGATGATTAGTTATTATTCAACGTTTAGTTGAATTATGCCACTGTTTCGATAATTTTTTGACTGAATCATTCTCCATGATATGAATCATATAAGTTTTAAGGTGTTGACTGTTGTAATCAAAGTTCTGATACCTTTTCAACAGTTAACTCGTTAAAACAGTGACCAAAGATCGTTGCATAGTCTACTTTTTGAATAATCCATTTTTGGGAGAGAAAACGGTATAGTTGAGAGATAGTTCTCTAGAAATGACAATTTATGTATGAAGTGGCTTTTCAAAAGTAAACAATGAAATGCCTAATGTTTAAAATAATTTTAAAAATCCGAATAAAGTGATACTAGCATTGGCAACTACTTTTTTTCTTTTTAAATGTTTATACTCGCTCACTACTTTTCGTTTATTTACTTTTACAAGTATTTTTTTAAATTTCATTTTAATAACTTATTTTTTTAGATAACTCTGAAACAAACAAATAATTATTTTACAATTTTGAGTTGAATCAAATAGATTTTCGACATCATACGGAACGCGTTTGATTTTTTCTTTTTCATTTGAAAATAGTTTATGCTAAAAATACGATGTCATGTTGTCTGTCGTATTTCTCTTTTTTTCATTTGAAAATTCAAAATGTTAATGATAAACAAACTGTAAACAAAGATTTCTTCCTACAAGTCAATTAAATGTTTATATCATATATTTGTTGAATCTGTCCTCTTACTAATATAACATTTTTTGGTAATATTCAATTTTATTCAAATCGGAAAATCTTTTCAACCGTGTTTCCTTGTATATGGTCGCTTACTGTAGTAAAAACACAATACCGAACGGTTACGGTTTAAAAAAAACCAAACCGATTCGGTATTCGGTATGGAGACGAAACCGAAAAACCGCGGTTTTCCGGTAAAACCGCGGTTTTCCGGTAAAACCGCCCATCTCTAGTATACTCTAACCTGGGCAACACCGGGTAGCTGTACTAGTATATATATAAATGAATAAAATATAGACAAACAAGAGCTGCTGCTGTACTTAGACACACCAACCCTAACCCTAACCCTAACCCACCAATCCTAACCCTAACCCACTTCTCACTATCTAGGAAATAACCACTTTGCATAAAAGAATACAGAATGACTTCTAACAAAAAATAGATTTTCCGCTGTCCCATTTTTCATCCCCCCCACCCACCGTTCACACTCCAAAATTATTTCTGAAAATCTTGTACCGAAAATAAAAAAAATAATTATAAAAACAACGCATAGAAACTTGAAAGAAATTCAAGTGAGTCTATGAGTCTAAAAAACAAGATTCATCACTTTGTTATGTTTAGACACCAAAAATGGTGATACCATTGTAGCACAGGGTGGAGCAGGTGCTAGGGTAATTGCAGGAGGTGGGAGTGACCGTAGTAAGTTCAGGGAACTTCTGTCATTACTAACTAGCAGAGTGTTACCACTGGTGACCAAGGGAAGAGCCTATCAGGTATATGTACGCAGCGTGATGTATGGGAGAGAAACCTGGCCAGTTAGGGTTAAGGATATGCATTACATGGAGAGAAATTATATAAGAATGATACGACAGATTTGTAATGTGAGTCTTAAAGACAAGCTTAGATCTGATGACCTCAAAGGAAGATTAAATCTGGACAGTATAGGGAGATGTGTGTAGAACAAGAGACTTTGATGGTATGGCCACGTTGAAAGAATGGATGAAAGTTCTTGGGTTAGTAGATGTAGAACAGTTGAGGTAGCAGGTCCAGTTCACAGTTGAAAGAATTATTTACATTATTCCTTCTCTAATCATTCGCCCTTCCTTCCGCCATCTAAAACATTCATGGTGATATTATTGTAGCACAGGGTGGAGCAGGTGCTAGAGTAATTGCAGGAATTGGGAGTGAACAGAGTAAGTTCAGGGAACTAAGTCCTTCTGAGCTTGAAACCGACGGTACTAATGTTGTACTAATTTTTCTCTACCAAAAAATAAATAAATGTTATGCTCTTAATTTTAATTCTCAATTAATCGAGCACTGCTGGGATTTTTCCTACTATATTACAAAAGAAGTTATATATATATATATATATATATATATATATATATATATGCATATATATATATAAGTAAATTTCGCGTACAACAAAATCAGAGGAAACATTTTTTTAATCAATGAAACAGGCGAGTGGAAAATAAAAGAAAATTGCTAAAATTTTCCTTAAGGCCTTATCTTCTGACCCTCTAAGAGGAAACGTCAGAATGATAGATTAAAAACTAAGAAAATCGAATGAGATATGAGGGGAAAAAATTGTTTCAGTTGGAGAAAACGATATATATATATATATTATTTAATAACAGTGTTTTTGCTTGATAAAATTTTTTATTATTTTTTTCGATTTTCCAAATAGTCCATTTAGCATTTCAGTGAAATTGGTGTATATAAGTTCCGTGGGTTTATTGTTCCATTTTTCTTTCCATTTTTTCGCGAGTATTTTGATTTGATTTGTCAAATCATCATCATCAGGCGGTGTTAGCCTTGGTGTCTTTACTGTTGAGTGTTTTCTCAATCCAGAGTTTCCATTTTCAGGGAGCTGGATTTTCCCCGCATTAAGAAGCGACCTTGTGAGGAGGTAAATAACTAGGAACCCAAAAGGGGTTCATATGCCGACAAACGAAACAACCAAACGAAAAGTACGAAAATAACCATTTTGGAAGAATAAAAAAAAACTGGTTCCTTGATATGACGTAGGCACATTCAATAGCATATTTAAACATGAGTTCTTTAATATGACCGAGGCGCCCCCCAATTTTTTTTTTTTTTTTTTTCTGAACTATAAATTTTCTTATGTATGGAGGAGGGTAAAAAAAAATTATTGGGGGGGTTAAAAAAAATCCAGAGTTTCCATTTTCAGGGAGCTGGATTTTCCTTGCATTAAAAAGCGACCTTGTGGGGAGGTAAATAACTAGGAACCCAAAAGGGGTTCATATGCCGACAAACGAAACATACGAAAATAACCATTTTGGAAGAATAAAAAAAAACTGGTTCCTTGATATGACGTAGGCACCTTCAATAGCATATTTAAACATGAGTTCTTTAATATGACCGAGGCGCCTCCAAATTTTTTTTTTTTTTCTTAACTATAAATTTTCTTATGTATGGGGGAGGGTAAAAAAAAAATTTGTTCATGGCGGGGGGGGGGGGGTAAAAAAATCCAGAGTTTGCATTTTCAGGGAGCTGGATTTTCCCCGCATTAAAAAGCGACCTTGTGAGGAGGCAAATAACTAGGAACCCAAAATGGGTTCATATGCCGACAAACGAAACCCCCCCCCCCTACACACACACACACACACACTACCTCATTTTTATCACACATTTTTTTCATCTAAATCACACATTTTTCACTTCCAGGTTTATTTTTAACAGTCGACCAGAAAAACCACTCACACACACACACACACACACACTAATACTTAAAATTCCAGATTGCAATGCATTTTCTATTTGTTCTTTAAGTTTGTTTAATTCAGACCCCCAAATATTTCCTGACACCTCTTCCCCATCTCTTGTAAAACTGCGGAAGGAAATGGAGAGTTTTTAAACATCTTCAAATTTGGAGGAAATAAAAGAATGTATCTTTCCTCTCCAAATAAAACAATGCATCCGAGACAATAACCTCTTTTTATAACCCCCCGACCTCCACGGAATCATTTATTGTCCATCTCTCTCATTTATTGGAAACCGTTTTGTTTTTTTAATCTCGTGTTGCTTGAAACGAAAGTCCGAGGGGATTTTCGTCTCCTCCTCGTCACTGGGATTTACAATTTTGGGCCGCCTCATCAGCAGTTGAGATGGCTTCGATTAAAGCAACCATGATCCGTCTTCGAGAAACGTTGAACCAAATTTTTTATGTTAAAAAATATCAAAACGGATTTACGTTCCTACGTAAGTTAGAAATCTTTTTTGTTTGTTTTATCCATTTTCCTCATTAAAAAAAAAAATTAATTTTTTTTTTTTTTTTACAAATGAAAACATTTTCCTAACAATGTTAACAATTATTTTTTTTTACAAATGAAAACATTTTCCCAACAATGTTAACAATTATTTTTTTTTACAAATGAAAACATTTTCCCAACAATGTTAACAATTATTTTTTTTTACAAATGAAAACATTTTCCCAACAATGTTAACAATTATTTTTTTTTACAAATGAAAACATTTTCCCAACAATGTTAACAATTATTTTTTTTTACAAATGAAAACATTTTCCCAACAATGTTAACAATTTTTTTTTTTTACAAATGAAAACATTTTCCCAACAATGTTAACAATTATTTTTTTTTACAAATGAAAACATTTTCCCAACAATGTTAACAATTATTTTTTTTTACAAATGAAAACATTTTCCTAACAATGTTAACAATTTTTTTTTTTTACAAATGAAAACATTTTCCTAACAATGTTAACAATTATTTTTTTTTACAAATGAAAACATTTTCCTAACAATGTTAACAATTTTTTTTTTTACAAATGAAAACATTTTCCTAACAATGTTAACAATTATTTTTTTTTACAAATGAAAACATTTTCCCAACAATGTTAACAATTATTTTTTTTTACAAATGAAAACATTTTCCCAACAATGTTAACAATTATTTTTTTTTACAAATGAAAACATTTTCCCAACAATGTTAACAATTATTTTTTTTTACAAATGAAAACATTTTCCCAACAATGTTAACAATTATTTTTTTTTACAAATGAAAACATTTTCCCAACAATGTTAACAATTATTTTTTTTTACAAATGAAAACATTTTCCCAACAATGTTAACAATTATTTTTTTTTACAAATGAAAACATTTTCCCAACAATGTTAACAATTATTTTTTTTTACAAATGAAAACATTTTCCCAACAATGTTAACAATTATTTTTTTTTACAAATGAAAACATTTTCCCAACAATGTTAACAATTATTTTTTTTTACAAATGAAAACATTTTCCCAACAATATTAACAATTATTTCTTTTTTGACATTTTTTTTCTAATAACTAGCAGCATTCATGTTCCGGTGTTGCCGTGGAAAATTAGGGAAACAAAGAAACTCCTACTCCCATCATTAAATTCCATATTATTTTTATTCAAATTTTTTACTTTCTATAATATCAATTTTCCGCAAAGTAAAATGTTTTCTTGTCTGTTTATGGATGGCCCATGATATTATGGTAAAATGCCAATGCAAAAATGAAAACTTTATTTTCTGAATTCAATAAAAATTTTAGTTATAAAACCAGTAAAGCTAAAACTAATTTTAAAAATAAATAATTTATTTTAAAAAACATAAATAAATTGCGCTGTCCAGGTTTTCAAAATATTTTTCAAAATATTCTCCTTATTATCAATTTTATTAATTTTTTATTAAAGTAAGTTTAAAAAAAAAAATTATTTGTGTGAGAGGAAGGTGAGATAATTTATTAATATAAAAGGGTGCTTTCTTAGATTAGGACCCACGCTAAAATCGACTTGGTGTCGGTATCTTCTGGATTTTTATGTAAACAGCCGGAAAGTACCGACGCCAAGTCGGTTGACCTATCTGCGTCCCAAAAAATGAGGCTTGATTTACAAGTGGGGGGAAAAAAAAAACATTAACCAACATTTAAAGTAAAAACAAACAAAAAATCAAATACATTTAGTCAAATTGTATGAAAGAAATATTTATTTTTCTAACGAAGAAATAAAAATAAGCTGGTGATGAATTATGTTTTAAGTGTTTTTAAAAAATTTTTTACTGAAAATTATTTTTGGTTTTGTTAGGGTTAGGTATTATTTATTTATTGGTCCCCCGATTTTATAAATCGGGGGACTTATGTTTTGAGGCATGTCCGTTGGGATTTTTCTCCGCAACCATCCATTGAATTTCTCTGAAATTTTGCATGAAGTTGTAACTTTGGTCAGGTTAGAAAGTGACATTCTCCGATTTTTGAAAAAATATCTGGTTAGCCCCCCAGGGGGTCAAAAGGCCCCGAAATGGCAAAAAATGACATTTTTTGCCCCATAACTTTTCATCCATCCATTCAATTTCTCTGAAACTTGGCCAAAATGTGGAGGCAATTGTTCCTAATAGAAAATAAGTATCGCTGACCTTGGAAAAAATCTGGTTCGCGCCCCCAGGGGGGGTCAAAAGCCCTTAAAATATAAAAAAAATGACCCTTTTCTCCAATAACGTTTGATCCATCCATTCAATTTTTCTGAAACTTGGCCAAAATGTAGAGGCAATTGTTCTGGATATAAAATGAGCATCCTTGACCTCAGAAAAATTCTGGTTTGCGCCCCCAGGGGGTCAAAGGGGGTTCAAAAATGCCCCAAATTGCCCAAATTTATTGCATTTTACACTCACCACATCGAGTCACATACAAAGGGAGACCACGCACGCACGCGCGGCTTATTTTTTTTGCCTGAACATTTTTTTTTCTTTTGCGATCAGTTTTTCTTCTTGACAAAAGTTAATCACTCCTTCGAGAGACTCAACAGCCAGTCATAACTCGTGAAAATTATTTGTATACTTTCGCATTTCAATCAGTTAAAATGTCGACATGTCGTCTGCTTATTTTCTCGCAATATCATTGGCTAACCACTTCGGTACTTTACGGCGGTTTATGTAAACATCCGGAAAATACCGACGCCAAGTCGATTTTAGTGTGAGCATTAAATAACACGAAAAGGGTTGATATGCCGTAAAACAAAACAACCAAACTGTTGTGAAGTTGTCCAACAGTAAATAATAAATAAAGGAAGTCAAGTCGAGGGTTGGTTCAACAAGTGTATTAACAAAGTAAGAAATTGACTAGCACTTGGCTAGACAGTTACAAGACTGTGCTTTGTCTTCTCTGTGTCTCTGGTGACTCGCACTATTTATAGTGACAACTGGTGTTGTTTCTCCTGTGTAAGAACGGCCGGTGTAACACAAACCAAACACCATAAATAAATATTTGAAGATATTAAGAACTTGAAACACAAAAACTTTTACCAAAATGATCAGATTCGGCATTAAATAACCCGAAAAAGGGTTGATATGCTGTAAAACAACCAAACCAAACAACATGAATAAATATTTGAAGATATAAAGAACTTGAAACTTAAAAACTTTTACCAAAATGACCAGATTCGGCATTAAATAACCCGAAAAAGGGTTGATATGCTGTAAAACAAAACAACCAAACCAAACACCATGAATAAATATTTGAAGATATAAAGAACTTGAAGCTTAAAAACTTTTACCAAAATGACCGGATTCGGCATTAAATAACCCGAAAAAGGGTTGATATGCCGTAAAACAAAACAACCAAACCAAACACCATGAATAAATATTTGAAGATATAAAGAACTTGAAGCTTAAAAACTTTTACCAAAATGACCAGATTCGGCATTAAATAACCCGAAAAGGGTTGATATGCCGTAAAACAAAAAAAACAAACCAAACACCATTAATAAATATTTGAAGATATAAAGAACTTGAAACATAAAAACTTTTACCAAAATGACCGTATTCAGCATTAAATAATCCGAAAAGGGTTGATATGCCGTAAAACAAAACAACCAAACCAAACACCATGAATAAATATTTGAAGATATAAAGAACTTGAAACATAAAAACTTTTACCAAAATGACCAGATTCGGCATTAAATAACCTGAAAAGGGTTGATAAGTTGTAAAACAAAACAACCAAACCATGAAAAGGAAATACATCATTTTACTTCATTTTTATTCATTTAAAATTGTAGATTTGAAAAAAATAATAGAAATTGTAATCTGGAGTTCAGGGCTTAGAGAAGGAATATACAGGCATCCTAATTCATTCCTGGGAAATCCTGGTGGGTCTCGAGGGGGCCAAAGACTATGAATTTACTGAAAATTATTTTAATAAAAACCATTGTACTTGCACCCTCCTCCCATCAAATACATCGTTGGGCCCTACTCCAAAAATTGTAAAAAGTAAAAAAGCTAATATAGAAATGTGATACTTAGAAGGCAATACAATGCAGAGGTGTGACGGATAGACTCAAGTTGGAGCAAATAAGACATATAATGGTGGAACAAATTAAATAGTTTCACCCTTAATACAATGTATACATACACACACACACATATATATATATATATATATAGGGTGGGCCAAAATAAGGGTCCTATCTTTAAATTTGAATAACTTGAATTTGAATAACTTCCACAAAATAAAAGTTAAACTCACCAAACTTTATGTGTGTGTAGACTGACCCTTCCGAGATTTTTTGAAATAAACAAAACAAATTTTAGCCGAAAAACACTTCTTAAAACTTACAAAAACTAAAGTATTGTTTTTTTACACTGTTTTGAGTTTTTAAAGCAAAAATAATGTTTTCTAAATGAGGGTACGTTCCTTAGGGCTAATACGGCTCATGCTTGCTTCGGAAGGGGTCCTTTACTTATTCTAAAAAAAAAAAAAAAAAAAAATCAATAAATAAAAAAGTTATGAATTTTAAAAAATAGGACCCTTATTTTTGCCCACCCTGTATATATATATTTATTTTTTTCACAAACACACATATATCTGTTTATCTACACAATGTTACAATGTTATGTAATACCTGTATCAAAATGGTCTGGGTGGAAACTCTGTATGATGCTTGAACTTGAGTTGAGCACGGTTCTGAAGAAGAGAAGTGTTTCCGAAATATTATATCATACAGAGTTTCCACCCAGACCATCTTGATACAGGTATTACATAACATTGTAACATTGTGTAGATAAGCAGATATGTGTTTGTAAAAAAAAAAAATATATGTGTATGTATACATTGTATTAAGGGTGAAACTATTTAATTTGTTCCACCATTATATGTCTTATTTGCTCGAACTTGTGTCTATCCGTCACACCTCTGCATTGTATTGCCTTCTAAGTATCACAGTCCTATATACCAATAAACAATGCTTCAAGCAAACTACATAAACCTCTTATTATAGAAAAGACTTAAATACAAGATAAAATCAAGTTTTTTTTCATTAAATAACTTTTTCAGAAAAAAACGAAACCTTAATAATACTTCACCGAACAAACTTCTCTTCTTTCGTTTGCTTCACAGCATCTCACTGTTAGATCACCAGCTCGGTTGAGAAAAGCCATGCTAATGTTTTGTTGTCTAGCGCAGCTATGCCGGCTTGGCCGTTGGGTGGTCGATATTTAAGGCATGACTCGATGATGTGGTCTACTATCTGTTCAGAGTGACCACAGTCGCAGACAGCCGAGTCCTTGAGTCCCCATCCTTTCATGGTCGCGGCGAAACGGCCGACACCTGTCCTGAGGCGGTTGAGCATTGTCCACTGCCGGCGAGGGAGGTCCATGCCTGGTAGGTTATCCGGGTCCTCCACAAATCTGTGCAACCTTGATTTATCTGCTGCCTGATATTATTCCTCCATCCAGCAACGTTTTAGCCAGATTCGTTTTGTGACGTCACTGGGTGTTGAAAGAAGGAGCTGCTCCGAGAATGGGCGTCAAACTGAACAAACTGAATGTATATTAACGTTCACCAGTCTCGGAAGGTTTTCGGTGAATTTGTGACGTAAGTACTGAAATTTTCTTGGTTACCTATTCAGTGAGGGTTGAGGACATGCGTTGCATGGAGAGAAATTACAACTCTTCTGTATAACTTCCAGTTAGTTCGTCTATTCATCGCATGTCAAACATGCGACCCACAGGCTGCATGACTGGTGATACCAGATCAGGCTGCCCTGTGGCTCCCTGAGACGAAATTCACCTACATTGACGTTTTTTTTTTTTTTTTTTTTTTTCTTTTTTGTAAAACTTAATTATGTTCTACAAAACCAAAAACAATAACAACAGCCCCTCTCCCTTTCTCCCTCCCCTTTTTTATTTTATTTTTAGATCTTGAAGCATAAATCTTTTACTATAATGACCAGATTCGGCATTAAATAACCCAAAAAGGGTTGATATGCCGTAAAACAAAACTACCAAACCAAAAACGATGAATAAACATTTGAAGATATAAAGAACTTGAAGCATAAAAACTTTTACTATAATGACCAGATTCGGCATTAAATAACCCAAAAAGGGTTGATATGCCGTAAAACAAAACTACCAAACCAAAAACGATGATTAAACATTTGAAGATATAAAGAACTTGAAGCATAAAAACTTTTACTATAATGACCAGATTCGGCATTAAATAACCCAAAAAGGGTTGATATGCCGTAAAACAAAACTACCAAACCATACCAAACCAGGCTGCATGCGGCACTTTGCAAGCACACTTGCGGCCCATATAACTGTCATGTACCATTTGAGTCTTAAAGACAGGCTTAGATCTGATGACCTCAGAGGAAGATTAAATCTGGACAGTATAAGGAAACGTATGCAGATTTAGTTGGTATGTTTAGGTTGGAAGAATGGTTGGAAGTTTTTGGATTGATAGATGAAGAGCCAGGTCAGTTCACAAGGGATGGTCAGGGAATATATCGCAAGGAAGCAATAAGGATGGACTTGAGAGAAAGAGGGATAAATAAATACTTGGTCAGAGATAGGTTAGTTTGGAAGTCAAGTTATAAAAGCTGTCCAACACATGCCAGCATGTAAATCAGATGTTAAACTCATGATGATGATGATTTTTTTTTTTTTTTTTTAGCTATTTACATTTTTGCAACTTGTTTCAATAAAAAAAAAAAATCTTGATGTTTATTTGGGTGAGTGATCATGTCGTATAGGTAGTGTCATTTTATTTATTCTAACATTTTCCAAATTTTCTTGTAAAAAAAAAAAGAAGAAAATGGAAAACTGATTTAGTAACTTTTGTGTTACGTTTAAAAAAAAAAAAGAAAAAAAAAAAAAAAAGCTCTGGTATCCGTTATTGTAAATTAGGACGGACTTATACTTCTTTGCCCTCCACCCCCCCAGCCACTTCTTTGCCCCCCACCTCTGTTTATTATAAATGTCTTAACAAAAGCCGTTGCATGTGGGCCGTTTTATGTCATTCCAAAAGAGAACCCAACATCTTTGACTCGTTACGGCTAATTTTAGTCACAAAGACATTTTTGTTTCACGTTCAACTTGTTTTTTTATTTTAACATTTGTCTTCGATGCGAACTGAGTGTTTTGAAAAAACAAAAAGATTCTGTTTCTAATTGTTTCCATATTTATTAGAGGCTTAGTAAATAAGATCTCGGCCTTTGGCTGGGATCAAAGTGTAGTATCTGTTCCGATGGATACTGCACCCCATAGACTGGTATCGTCTTGGACTTCGGGGCTTTATTTACGCCGGTCTATGGGACGGTCCTGTGCAGTTCTAGGAGGTGCACCCTCCCAGGCTTTGTCTCCCCTCTTTGGAGAGGAGTAAGTTTATCGCTTACTGCCTGAGACGCTCCTACCAGGGAATGCCGACGGGGCTGCCCAGGCTAGTTTTAAATGGCCGGAGTGCTCACCTTCTCGGGTGGTGGCTTTTCAAATCCCACTTTCCCGACCTTGTGTCACATCTTACCTTGTGGGAGGAAGATAAATAAAATTAGAGGCTTAGATGGTCTGTCGGTCTGCCACGCTTATCCTTGAGTGGCACTTAGCCTTGCTAAAGGGAAACTCAACAGAAAACCAAAACATTTTGCTAATTTCCCTTCAATAAAAATATAGATGATGACTCCATTTTTAATTTTCTGTTATCTCCGATTCGAATCGAGTGTTTTTCGAAAAAAAAAATTGTTTCTCATTCTTTCCATATTTTTGGATGAAGAAGAAAAAAAGTAAGGTTCCCCCCCCCCTCTTCCGGCTTCAAGTTCCACCTTCCGACCTTGTCTCACACATTCCCACAGTGAAAGGGGGATAATGCTAACTTTTAAAGATGAAAAAGTTGCTGAACGTTCATCTAGAAAAGTCCGTATTAACTTGTTTCAATCGAAAAGAAAATAGTGAATATTTCTGTCAGGCTGAGGTTAGAGTTCTGTGCAGTTCTGTGGGGTCCACTCTCCCAGGCTTTACCTTCTCACCCTTTGAGAAGGGGGTTAGTTTATTGCTAATCGCCTGAGGCGCCTGTGCCAGGGAATGCCGACGGGGCTGCTCAGGCATTTTTTGTAGGCCAGAGTGCTTTTCCTCTTTGGTGCTGGCTTTTCAATCCTGACTTTCCGACCTTGTGTCACATCTTCCCGCGGTATGACTCCCCTTGGTAGGGAGGTTAATACCAACCTTAAAAGATGAAAATACGCCTGGAAAGTCGTCGAACGTTCATCCGAAAAGTTTGTATTAAGTTGTTTGTTTGATAAAAAATTCCAAAAAGTAAATATTTCTATCTGCTTCGAAACAGATGAGATGGTTGGCTCTTTTTATTTTTGTGTTCTTTTGGTATTCTGCCAATATGTCTGATTGTTATACTGGTCTTATTGTCATCATCAGAAGAAGAAAAAAGTATACATTTCCATCTTCCTTAATCTATTCCATCTTCCTTCATATCCATCTTCTTCATCTCCTCCATCTTTCTTCATCTCCTCCATCTTTCTTCACTTCCTTCATCTCTTCCATCTTTCTTCATCTCCATCTTCTTCATCTCCATCTTTCTTCATCTCCTCCATCTTTCTTCATTTCCTCCATCTTCTTCATCTCCTCCATTTTCTTCATCTCCTCCATTTTTTTCATCTCCTCCATTTTCTTCATCTCCTCCATTTTCTTCATCTCAATCTTCTTCATCTTCTCCATCTTCATCTTCTTCATCTCCTCCATCTTCTTCATCTCCATCTTTCTCCATCTTTCTTCATCTCCATCTTCTTCATCTCCTCCATCTTCTTCATCTCCTCCATATTCTTCATCTCCTCCATCTCTCTTCATCTCCTCCATCTCTCTTCATCTCCTCCAGCTCTCTTCATCTCCTCCATCTCTCTTCATCTCCTCCATCTCTCTTCATCTCCTCCATCTCTCTTCATCTCCTCCATCTCTCTTCATCTCCTCCAGCTCTCTTCATCTCCTCCATCTCTCTTCATCTCCTCCATCTCTCTTCATCTCCTCCATCTTACTTCATCTCCTCCATCTTTCTTCATCTCCACCTTCTTCATCTCTATCTTCTTCATCTCCTCCATCTTTCTTCATCTCCTCCACATTCTTCATCCCCATCCATCTTCTTCATCTCCATTTTCTTCATCTCCTCCATCTTCTTCATCTCCATCTTCTTCATCTCCATCTTCTTCATCTCCATCTTCTTCATCTCCATCTTCTTCATCTCCTCCATCTTCTTCATCTCCATTTTTTCATTTTAAGATATTTTCATGTTTTGTTTGGTTCTGTCTATTTTGCCAACTTCTCCACCTGACCCGACCCATGAATTCAACCCTGGAGATTTGGCATAAAATTCCCCCTCCCCTTTCCGCCCAGGTCTTTTTAAAGTACGGCAAAAAGTAAAAGCTATACCTGTGTCCTCTTATCTTTGAGGGGTTTTGCCAGGCCATTGGTCTGTCAGTAAAACTAATTGAATCTAAGATTTTTGGATTCATACGCCTTGTAGTAAAAGAGCGAGAATATGAGAATACGGTCGATTTCTTTGTCATGCCTGTCAGAAATAGTTATTACATTTTTAAAAATCAAAATTAATGCTCATTTATTTCATTAATAATATTTAATTAATTTAATTAATTTATTAATTTTATTATTTAATTTAATTAATTTATTTTATTATTTATTTTATTTCATTTAATTAATTTAATTTATTTTATTTTATCTAATTATTTTATCTAATTATTTAATTTAATTATTTAATTTAATTCAATTATTTAATTTAATTATTTAATTTTATCTAATTTAATTATTTAATCAATAATATTTAATTATTTAATTTAATTTAATTATTTAATTTAATTTAATTATTTAATTTTGACTGGGAAAGGCCAAGAAAAATATGCGAGGAAGTGATGAGGATGGATTTGAGAGAAAGCTGGATAAATACCTGGCAGAGATAGGTTTGTTTAAAAAAAATCAATTTCTAAAAGCTGTCCAACACATGCCAGCATATAAAATGGACAGTTAAACCGAATATGATGATGAACTTTCAGTCTAAATGCAATTTGAATCCTCTTCATTCCAGAGACTCACTCTGGTGCTACCAAATCTTCCTGAACCCAAATGCACCAAATGTTTTATTTTTTTTCTATTAGCAAAACTCAATCATGTTCTACAAAACCCAATTCAAAAAAAAAAATTCCCACCCTCCCCTTCCCCCTCTCCCCCACCTTCCCTCTTTTGAAACACCATCGATAAATACTTAAACATATAAGGAACTTGAAGCATAAAAACTTTTACCCAAATGACCGGATTCGGCATTAAATAACCCGAAAAGGTTGATATGCCGTAAAACAAAACAACCAACCAGAGATAAACTACAGTTTCAGTCTGAATACAATTTGAATCCACTTCGTTCCAGAGACTCGCATATCAGCAAAAGGTGAAGAGTCATGTGTCATCAAGCATGACTCAAATATACACACTAGACATGAAACATGACTGAATAAATATAATCTCTTTATTAATATACTTGTGTGACTCCTTCTCCTGTGTGTGTTTCCTGCTTTTACGCGACTCGAACATTATTATTTTTTATTTACTCTTAATCGAATATTGGATTTAAAATATGAACATCATCATCGTTCGGTTTATTTGTCGAATTAATCCTCTGATGAGGGTGGGGCTTTATTATCTAGTCGTATTTCGACTAGACATAGATTTTAAGGCAGTTTTACGGCTGGATGTCTATCCTTCAACAACTTGAACACTTTTAGCAGTCCAAGACGTCCACCGTTCCCATCTAACTTAGTTTATGTGGTTTCCACTTGAGCACGTGCCAATGTCACATATTACCTGCAAATTTCTGCATACACTACTGTCACCCAGGTTGTGACAGACCATCTAAAGAAAGCATTTGCCACATGCCATGTGGCCGGGGATTGGTGAGTGTCAGAACTTGTCCACATACCAGCGGGCCCTGCAAACTGCACCTCTAGGGCTTCAATCTACTCAGAGATCCCTAGCCAATTAGCCTGGGGCTGCAAGAAGCCCAGTATCCATGGTGTACCACGGGGAGGTTTAGTCAGAGTCTTGTCGGTGGAGAGGTTATATACCAGTAGGGAATACTTATGCACTCGACTTCTTTTTCGTCCCAGAACGAGCTGGCTGATGAGGCTGAAAGCAACCACATGCAGCAACACCACTTTACGCATCACACACGCCTGTGACATGTACCACCACGCCTCCTGTGACATGTACCACCACGCCTCCTGTGACATGTACCACCACGCCACTATGATGATTTCACAAACTTAAAAAAACAAACTATTTCCCTTTTGTATCCATCTGATTTCACTTTCAATCCGCTTATATCCGAAACATCTCTGCATTGGAATCGCCTCTTATAAATACTTATTATACAAGTACTTAAATGGAATGTGCTCCAATGAACTATCTGCTCTAGTGCTCCCCTCGACATAAATACACTCGACCAACCCGACAATCAGCTACGTCCCATCCATTCACTGTGGAGGTCCCCAGATGCCAGAAATCCTTCTATTCCAATAGTTTCTTTCCTCGAGCTGCTGGCCTCTGGAACTCCCTCCCTGCTCCCTGTTTCCCCGACTGTACCGACATACAGAGGTTTAAAACTACTGTAAACAGACATCTCGCTGCACAGCTCCCAGCTTAGGATGACACCCAAAACCTACACCCTAATTCTCAGTAGCCCCTTACGTCTACAGTGGCGGCCTGCCTTGTTTGGTGTAAAATATGTTTAAAAAAATTTCATCTATTTATACACTACATGCAATGTTTCAAGCAAACTACATAAACTTTTTAGGTGCTTGTATAATAAAAAGCAGATAAAGTTTTTCTTGTCTTTTAGTGTTGGAGAGGTAAATAAGGGCAGGTAACTCTTAAAATGAATTTTAAACACGATTTTCCAGTAATAACAACTGATGGTTTTAATTGGTGTTGCATATGTGGCTACTGTGCAAGGAGAATGTCGATTAGACATAAAAGTGTTAGGGTTAGAAAAATATTGTTCGAAAGCTAGAGCTGTTGTGAAGAGTTACCTGCCTTTTATTTACCTCTCCAACGCTAAAAGATAAGAAAAACTTTTTTTCGGCTTTTTATTCTATCTTCTTTTTCGTGTAGCCGTGATAGTATGTCGGGTTAGGGTAAGGGTTAGAAAAATATTGTTCGAAAGCTAGAGCTGTTGTGAAGAGTTACCTGCCTTTTATTTACCTCTCCAACGCTAAAAGATAAGAAAAACTTTTTTTCGGCTTTTTATTCTATCTTCTTTTTCGCGTAGCCGTGATAGTATGTCGACCGGAAGTCGCATTTCGTAAGAGAGATAACTCAGCAATTTCAGATCCAATTTAACGTTAGAATAAAGCATTTTAAAATAAGGAAACTAATCTCAGTGGAACGGGGAGTCACCCAGTAAGTAATGGGGAGGGGTGAGGGGGGGATGGGATGGGGAGGGGCGACTGAGAAACACGATAAGAATAAAATGTTTGGTTTTCTCTTGTAGTTGATCTTTTGACAAAGTTTCCGAGGCCCAGTCCATCATTTTAAGGAGGCTTTATGAAAGGACACTTGAAAACAAATATGGACAATGAGAAACACACACACACATTCATTTATTTTCCCTCCTTTTCTCCTTATATATTTATTTATTTATTTATTTTATTTTTTTTACATAGTTCACCCCAAACAAGGTAGGCTGCCACTGTAGACGTAAGGGGCTACTGAGAAAAAAGAAAAGGGGAGAAAATTGGGAGGAGAGGGGTGGTCAACCTAAATTGGGATCTGCGCAGTGAGAATGTCTGTTTAAATTAATTTTAAGTTTCTACATGTCAGTACTGTCGGGAAAACAGGGGGCAGGGAGGGAGTTTCAGAGGCCAGCAGCACGAGGAAAGAAGCTATTTGAGTAGAAGGCTCTCCAGCATCTGGGGACCTCCACAGTGAATGAATGAGATTTAGTTGATTGTCGAGTTAGTCTAGTGAATTTACGTCGAGGGGGCACCAGAGTAGCCAGTTCGTAAAGTAAAGTTAGTCGGATTCTTTTGTCATCGATACATTATTTCCTCCCAAATCAATATTTAATTCTGAAGAGTCAGTAATTTATGACAATTATCAGTCTAAATCTGTTAAATATTGAGTGAGTATAATTTTTGTTGAGGATAACAGGGTTCAATCAGGATCAGCTTAGTGTGCACTCAAATGTTAGCTCAATGTCATTTGTACCAGAAGTGGACGTGACATTACACAGTGACTAAAAGACGGAAGAGGGAGAGAAAGAGGAGTGGGCAGTCGGTTGGAAGTCTTGGAGCAAACTGCATGGGTAGAGAATGACTTAAGATTGACGATAAACTAAGAGGACAAGGGGCTCGGAATAACCGTAGCTCAGAATGCTCTGGCAGAAGTGAAGGCAATGTCAACATCTCGCTAAAGGGTCCTTTCTTCAAATTCAATAATTTCTTTGTTTCTTCGTGCTGTTGTGAAACATTAATTTAAGAAGCCCCAGTCACGGGAGGAATGGTCAACACGAGGTAGGGTTTAACTGTGCTCTTTTGATTTTTGATTGCATTGATAAAAACTTATTTCTTTTATTTGGTTGTGACTTTTTAGACATTTAACCTCCTCTGAGAGGGGGAGATAATATAACAAATCAATAGTATCCTAAAGGACGTAAAAATATTAGCAAATATTTTTTTAGAGTGGGGAGAATAAGTTTTTTGCATCCAAAGTTTAATTTAAAATTCTGTATAGCAGTGTCGGGACGACAGTTATCTCCATGTTGGGCAAGACAGAGAAATATTATCAAAACGAAATTTAGATACTAAATTCACCAGAATCCGAATTGGTCATACAAAACTAACTCATGAATATCTTTTAAAAGCAGAAAATGCACCTCAATGCAGAACATGTGATCATCAACTAACCATAAAACACATATTAATGGATTGCAAAAAATATGAAAATATCCGTAGAAAATACTTTAATGAACAAACCCTAAAAACATTATTTGAGAAAGTAACACCTTACAAAATATTACATTTTCTAAAGAAAATAAACCTTTTGGAACTCATCTAAAGATTTAATACAAAACAAACGAAATAGCCAAAATTGAATTTTAGGCCCTGAAACAGGGGCAATAAGATGCATTTAACCTTAAACAATTTAAAATATCACTGACTTAAGATTCAAATGAAGGACACTCCCTTCCACACTCATGGCACGAAATGACCCTTAGGGTTGATGTGCCGTAAAGCAACATGTTACCTTACCTTACCCTCCAGAGTTATCTCCCCTTGGTAGCAATTCGTTTTCAGGCCAGAGTCATCGCCCTTGGTAAAAAGTCTTTAGGGCCATTTTTGTAATGTAGGGAATATCCAAATCTCATGATAACATGAGACCTTGCGTCAAGAATTAAGACCTTAATTCTTTCTCGGTTGCTCGCTGGCAAAAAAACCTGTTTTGGGCCATGCCCTCTAGAGATAAAGACTATGTGGGGATACTGTAGGTTTTTGCTGTTGTGCTTTAGCACATATCTTTAACCACTCTTCATAATAGCATGTGCATTTTATCTGTATTTGGATTGATGTATTTAATTATGCGTAACTACGTTTTCATGTCTCATTTATGTTTTTCTTTTAGTTTGATAAGACAAATCTATATACATAAATGGCAATGCCTGTGTTTTCTATAGAAAGAAAGGTTAAAGAATCTACATAAAAACTAAAAGTGTAGTTATATGAAAAAAATTCCAGGGAAGACAATGGAAGTGGTCCTGAATCTCTACATGCTCCTCAATGTGTCAACTTTCTATGTGTCCCCTCTAAGGGGGCTACGGTGGTAGAACCGTCCTTAAAACTTTAAATATATCATATTTTGATGAAATTTAAATCTCATTTATAAAATGTTTGTTTGGAAGTTATTCTAATCTCTACATGTCCCTCAATCTGTCGAATCTCTGTGATCCCTCTTGGGGAGCTATGGGGGGGGGGGGGCAGAACTTCTTAAAACTTCAAATACATGCATCCGGGTTTAATGAAATTTAGATCATATGTATAACACTAATTCAGAGAGTTTTCCGAAAATTTCAGTTTCTTCTGATTGTATTCGGAGGCGAAACAGTAGAGAGGCTCTATAAAAAGAAAAAAAAGTTAGTTAAAATGGACATAGTGTCTCCCATTACCTCCCAAGCAACGTCGTGTCTCCCTGCTAGTTATCAGGAAATGTTATATTTTTGTTAACCACGCTTCTTTATCGTCTTTTATTACCAATATGTGCATGCTTTTCGGCACCCAACGTATTTAGAGGATTTGTTTTGGGAGCTCGGCTAAATGACCACCCGCTGACTGGGGAGCTCGGCTAAATGGCCACCCGCGGACAGGGAGCTCAGCTAAATGACCACCCGCGGACGGGGAGCTCGGCTAAATGACCACCCGCGGATCTGGGGAGCTCGGCTAAATGACCACCTGCGGATCTGGGGAGCTCGGCTAAATGACCGCCCGCGGACCGGGGAGCTCGGCTAAATGACCGCCCGCGGACCGGGGAGCTCGGCTAAATGACCGCCCGCGGACCGGGGAGCTCGGCTAAATGACCACCCGCGGACCGGGGAGCTTGGCTAAACGACCACCCGCGGATCTGGGGAGCCTGGCTAAACGACCACCCGCGGATCTGGGGAGCTCGGCTTAATGACCAATATTACCAATATGTGCATGCTTTTTGGCACCCAACGTATTTAGAGGATTTGTTTATGTTCTCTAACTACACACTGTCTTGATTGAATGCTAGATATTTTATATTCATATTCTTCAGCAGGTTTAAATGATTCCTTTTCAGTTGAACCAAAGTCCACAAACTCCATATTTGTTAATCTCTTGGATTTCATCTAAAGATCTTCATTCCGAATTATTCCCTCTTCACTGTCAAACATCTACATAATAATGTGTGCATTTTTTGTGTATTGGGACTGATGTATTTAATTATGCGACGTGTTTACAGGATTTGTTTAAATTCTCTAATCTTGCACTGACAATCTTGATAGAATAAGTTTGTCGAATATTCATATTCTTTAACAAACTCCATATTGTTATTGTTGCAATGGTGTTCATCCTAATCGAGTTGAGCCAGTTTCTTCTCTGGACTGCACTACATTTCGAATCATGGCGGTCCTGAGTAATGTCACACAAGATGGCTAACCAATTGCGTTCTCTCCATCAAAGACCGACCACCTGTGGACCAGGAGAGCTTAGCTAAATGACCACCCACGGACCTGGGAGCTCGGCTAAATGACCACCTGTGGACCAGGGAGCTCGGCTAAATGACCACCTGTGGACCAGGGAGCTCAGCTAAATGACCACCTGTGGATCAGGGAGCTTGGCTAAATGACCACCTGTGGACCAGGGAGCTCGGCTAAATGACCACCTGTGGACCAGGGAGCTCGGCTAAATGACCACCTGTGGACCTGGGAGCTCGGCTAAATGACCACCTGTGGACCTGGGAGCTCGGCTAAATGACCACCGCAAACATGGGAGCTCGGCTAAATGACCGCCCGCGGACCTGGGAGCTCGGCTAAATGACCGCCTGCAGACCTGGGAGCTTAGTTGTCCACTTTAATGGTTGTTGTCCCGTACCTCAGCTGTTTACCGACAAGCTTGCGCCACCAAAGTGAAGGTGAAGAGGTCGAGAGGATTATATTGTTAATTATCTCTCCCGCTGGACAATGAGTTGTCGGCCCAAACCATCAAAGATGTTTCTTCAACAGGACAGATAGCAGAGACTTTAAATCGAGGTGTTGAAAAGAGAAGCCGACTGTATCCATACTACTGTTATCGGCAATGCAAGATGCGGTGGAGGCAGTCATTGTCACAAACTTCCAGCTTTCGCTGATCAGCCACCCTCATTGGCCATGTCTCGCGGCCATAGAGGAGGATCGACCGGACGACAGATTGGTAGATACGGCTTCATATTTATTAATGCTTGTATTTCATCTAAGAAATCTTCATCATTCTGAATAAATTTCATCTTCACGTACGCACATCTTCATTTGATGGTCCTTAACTGTTAATAAAAACCCCTTTTTTAACTGTTTATAAAACCCCTTTTTTTTCTTCTTACATTTCTTTTTTTCAGTTTCTTCCATCTTTGTAGACCCGCCAGATATTCTCGGCCAACAGTTTTTTATCCGAGGTAAAAATCGTTAGATGTCTCTAGAGTTTAATGCTTTTTCTCTACAAACGCCTTCAATAATTTCTTGCTTAGAAAATCTTAAAAAAAAAAAAAATTTTTTAAATGCTTTTGTGTGTCTATAGAAACCAGACTTTCTCTTTCTTCTTTTCGCATTCTCTTATTAAGAATTCACTTTTTTTTTTTTTTTTTTTATATATAACTTCTTTTGACAATATTTCTATTCTAATTTTAATCGAATGAAAAAAAAAATGAATGAAATATTTTATTGGATTAAAAAAAAATGTTTTGATCATTTCAAATATATTCACAAACTTTTCTTGAAATAAATTTTCACAAATTTATTAAATTGTGAGGTGAAAGTACAGGATACAAAACTAAGCCTCCCCCGTGCATGTTAAGAATGGCTTTCTAAATAGTAACATTATTATCTCAGCACGCTGGTCAGTAAACTGCAGAAGATTATTTAGAAAGCAATTCTTAACATGGGGAGGAGTGGGCTTTGTTAACTATTCTGTACTTTTACCTAATAATTTAATAAATAAAAAAAATAGTACAAAACTTGGCAAACCAGAAGAGTAAGCAACCTAAAACAGGAAGTCTTTAATATCAGGAACTAAATCTGACCGGACACCGTTTGCTGCTGACTTTGAGTCGGGTATTCTTCTGATTTGCCAGCGCGGTATGTTCTTCCAAAAAAAAAAAAAAAAAAAATTGTGTAGCTTGTTAAAAAAAAATTAATTTTTTTATTTAATTCTGAAAATAATTAACTTTTCGTTTTATGATTTTTGAAGTTTTAACAAAAAAATAGGTGCTTATCCAGTTTAGCGGGTATTAAAAAAAAAAATCAAAACAAACTGAGGAATATCTGTTTGTCACGGGCTGAATATATCCTATACCAAAAATCACATAAATTAATCAAGTAGTTTTTTTTTTATAAAAGAAAATTAAATTTTAGCGATTTACGAAGAGGAAGTGCAAATATGACAGCCATTTTGATTTATTCAAAGGGGGATAAGCGTAATTCATTTACGGTTATCCCCCTTTGAAAAATCACAAAATGGCTGTCATATTTACACTACTTCTTCGTAAATCGCTAAAATTTAGTTTTCTTTTTTTTTTTTTAAACTACTTGATTTAATTTCCGTGATTTTTGGTATAGGATATATTCAGCCCGTGACAGGTACGTACATCAAACAGATATTCCTCATTTTTTTTTTTTTTTTCTTTTTTTTTTTCGAAAATAATCGCTAAATTGGACAAGCACCAAAAAATATTTTTATGAATTAAATTCTTTTTACTTCGTTTCACTTTTCATTAAAAATATTTTTTTAGTATCAGAATTGTATTTTTGAAATTTTTTTTTTTAATCAAATGCACAAAAACTGAAGAAAATGAATTTGCGTTTCGAATTGAAGGTCGCCATTTTTCACTGTGTAGAAATATCGGGTGCTTATTTACAACAGGGTCCCTGGAAAAAAATTATTTTCATGTAAAATCAGTATTTTGTACTTACTCAGGCATAGTTTCTCACTCACGGTATGCAAAAGAATTTTAAAATATCAAGTAGAACTTTATTTAGAACGATTTTTTCCATTTCCATAAGGGCGATGTACAACGTCTATTCGCCGACATTTTGTTTGTGGCCGATTGATGGAATAGATAACCAAGGGCAGGTAAGTGTCGCGAAATTGTCTGCCCTTGGTAGGCACGTGTGACCTAAATAGTACTTTTTAAAAAATTATCTGAAAATGGATTTCAATGATTTGAACTTGGAGGACTTAAATATTTAATTTTCATTTTTTTAATTTAATAAATATATACTAGCGGGACCCGTGTAAATTACACGAAATGATGTTTTTAATACTAATTATCTTGTTCCTAACCTATACATGTCTGAATAAAATGATAAGATTTGACTTGTATATTTATTTTTAAAAAATGAACAATACATGACACAATTTACAAAACTTCTTTATATACAATATTTCTAGTGAAGGTAATATTTCGACGACTAAACATTACTTTGTAAATGCTTTAGATTAAATTAAATTTGGCTCCAATTCATGAATATTTATTTACTCCTCTCCAGGAGTTAGGCACAATGCCAGTTTTATCTTACTCCCACAAGTAAGATGTGACCCAAGGTCGGGTCGGGAAAGTCGGGTTTGAAAAGCCAGCACTCGAGAAGGTGAGCACTCTGGCCATTAAAAATTGCCTAGGCAGCCCCGTTGGCATTCCCCGGTTCGGGCGCCCCAGGCAGCAAGCAATAAACTTACTCCTCCCCAAAGAGGGGAGGCGAAGCCTGCGAGGGTGGACCTCCTAGAACTGCACAGGACAGACCCGTAGACCGGCGTAAATCAAGCCTCGAAGGCCAAGACAATACCAGTCTTTGGAGTGCAGTATCCATCGGAACAGATACTACACTTTGATCTTAGCCAAAAGGCCAAGCGAATTCATGAGTAACATACGAAGATTCGGAAGGTCGTTGCTTTTGATGTAAGCATGACACACAAAATCACACACGCTATTGTATTAATATGTGTCTTCCCAGTCGTGCCATCCCTACCTCTCTTCCCCTTCCCCTCGAAATGTAGAAAAAAATATTAGAGCTTGGTTGGGATCGAACTATAAACCAGTCGGGCCGAAGTAAAAAATACTACGTCGCTAACGGTTGCGCCAAAGGGAATACTTCAAAATGTTTCGAAAATTAGGCAAGTTGAATGTTTTTTCAAAATCTAGGTGCGGCACGCATGCGCAGAGCTTTTGCCGCAAGCGTGACACACGAACACACACGCTATCGTATTAATATATAGATCTTAATAAACTTATTGAGACGTTATATAGCATGTATACAAATATTAGTGAAAACAATGGAGAAGCATAATCATTCCTCTTCATACTTTACTTATTGAGACGTTATTTAACATGTATACAAATATTAGTGAAAACCATGTAGGAGCCTAATTATTTCTCTTACTATTTTTATTGAAACGTTATTTAACATGTATACAAAAATTAATGAAAATAGTGGCGGAGCACAATTATTTCTCTTCTTACTTTACTTATTGAGATGTTATTTAACATGTATACAAATATTAGTGAAAACAATGGGGAAGCATAATTATTTCTCTTCTTACTTTACTTATTGGGACGTTATTAAACATGTATACAAATATTAGTGAAAACAGTGGCGGAGCATAATTTTTTTTTTTGTTACTTTACTTATTGAGACGTTATTTAACATGTATACAAATATTAGTGAAAACAATGGGGAAGCATAATTATTTCTTTTCTTACTTTACTTATTGAGACGTTATTAAACATGTATACAAATATTATTGAAAACAGTGGCGGAGCATAATTATTTCTCTTCTTACTTTACTTATTGAGACGTTATTTAACATGTATACACATATTAGTGAAAACAATGGGGAAGCATAATTATTTCTCTTCTTGCTTTACTTATTGAGATGTTATTTAACATGTATAAAAATATTAGTGAAAACAATAGGGGAAGCATAATTATTTCTCTTCTTACTTTACTGATTGAGACGTTATTTAACATGTATACAAATATTAGTGAAAACAATGGGTGAGCATAATTATTTTTCTTCTTACTTTACTTATTGAGATGTTATTTAACATGTATACACATATTAGTGAAAACAATGGGGAAGCATAATTATTTCTCTTCTTGCTTTACTTATTGAGATGTTATTTAACATGTATAAAAATATTAGTGAAAACAATAGGGGAAGCATAATTATTTCTCTTCTTACTTTACTGATTGAGACGTTATTTAACATGTATACAAATATTAGTGAAAACAATGGGTGAGCATAATTATTTTTCTTCTTACTTTACTTATTGAGACGTTATTTAACATGTATACACATATTAGTGAAAACAATGGGGAAGCATAATTATTTCTCTTCTTGCTTTACTTATTGAGATGTTATTTAACATGTATAAAAATATTAGTGAAAACAATAGGGGAAGCATAATTATTTCTCTTCTTACTTTACTGATTGAGACGTTATTTAACATGTATACAAATATTAGTGAAAACAATGGGTGAGCATAATTATTTTTCTTCTTACTTTACTTATTGAGATGTTATTTAACATGTATACACATATTAGTGAAAACAATGGGGAAGCATAATTATTTCTCTTCTTGCTTTACTTATTGAGATGTTATTTAACATGTATAAAAATATTAGTGAAAACAATAGGGGAAGCATAATTATTTCTCTTCTTACTTTACTGATTGAGACGTTATTTAACATGTATACAAATATTAGTGAAAACAATGGGTGAGCATAATTATTTTTCTTCTTACTTTACTTATTGAGACGTTATTTAACATGTATACAAATATTAGTAAAAACAATGGGGAAGCATAATTATTTCTCTTCTTACTTTACTTATTGAGACGTTATTAAACATGTATACAAATATTAGTGAAAACAATGGGGAAGCATAATTATTTCTCTTCTTACTTTACTTATTGAGACGTTATTTAACATGTATAAAAATATTAGTGAAAACAATGGGGAAGCATAATTATTTCTCTTCTTACTTTATTTATTGAAACGTTATTTAACATGTATAAAAATATTAGTGAAAACAATGGGGAAGCATAATTATTTCTCATCTTACTTTACTTATTGAGACGTTATTTAACATGTATACAAATATTAGTGAAAACAATGGGGAAGCATAATTATTTCTCTTCTTACTTTACTTATTGAGACGTTATTTAACATGTATACAAATATTAGTGAAAACAATGGGGAAGCATAATTATTTCTCTTCTTACTTTACTTATTGAGACGTTATTTAATATGTATACAAATATTAGTGAAAACAATGGGGAAGCATAATTATTTCTCTTCTTACTTTACTTATTGAGACGTTATTTTACATGTATACAAATATTAGTGAAAACAATGGGGAAGCATAATTATTTCTCTTCTTACTTTACTTATTGAGACGTTATTTTACATGTATACAAATATTAGTGAAAACAATGGGGAAGCATAATTATTTCTCTTCTTACTTTACTTATTGAGACGTTATTTAACATGTAAACAAATATTAGTGAAAACAATGGGGAAGCATAATTATTTCTCTTCTTACTTTACTTATTGAGACGTTATTTAACATGTATACAAATATTAGTGAAAACAATGGGGAAGCATAATTATTTCTCTTCTTACTTTACTTATTGAGACGTTATTTAATATGTATACAAATATTAGTGAAAACAATGGGGAAGCATAATTATTTCTCTTCTTACTTTACTTATTGAGACGTTATTTTACATGTATACAAATATTAGTGAAAACAATGGGGAAGCATAATTATTTCTCTTCTTACTTTACTTATTGAGACGTTATTTTACATGTATACAAATATTAGTGAAAACAATGGGGAAGCATAATTATTTCTCTTCTTACTTTACTTATTGAGACGTTATTTAACATGTATACAAATATTAGTGAAAACAATGGGGAAGCATAATTATTTCTCATCTTACTTTACTTATTGAGACGTTATTTAACATGTATACACATATTAGTGAAAAAAATGGGGAAGCATAATTATTTCTCTTCTTACTTTACTTATTGAGACGTTATTTAACATGTAAAAAAATATTAGTGAAAACAATGGGGAAGCATAATTATTTCTCTTCTTACTTTACTTATTGAGACGTTATTTTACATGTATACAAATATTAATGAAAACAATGGGGAAGCATAATTATTTCTCATCTTACTTTACTTATTGAGACGTTATTTAACATGTATACAAATATTAGTGAAAACAATGGGGAAGCATAATTATTTCTCTTCTTACTTTACTTATTGAGACGTTATTTAACATGTATACAAATATTAGTGAAAACAATGGGGAAGCATAATTATTTCTCTTCTTACTTTACTTATTGAGACGTTATTTAATATGTATACAAATATTAGTGAAAACAATGGGGAAGCATAATTATTTCTCTTCTTACTTTACTTATTGAGACGTTATTTTACATGTATACAAATATTAGTGAAAACAATGGGGAAGCATAATTATTTCTCTTCTTACTTTACTTATTGAGACGTTATTTAACATGTATACAAATATTAGTGAAAACAATGGGGAAGCATAATTATTTCTCATCTTACTTTACTTATTGAGACGTTATTTAACATGTATACACATATTAGTGAAAAAAATGGGGAAGCATAATTATTTCTCTTCTTACTTTACTTATTGAGACGTTATTTAACATGTAAAAAAATATTAGTGAAAACAATGGGGAAGCATAATTATTTCTCATCTTACTTTACTTATTGAGACGTTATTTTACATGTATACAAATATTAGTGAAAAAAATGGGGAAGCATAATTATTTCTCTTCTTACTTTACTTATTGAGACGTTATTTAACATGTATACAAATATTAGTGAAAACAATGGGGAAGCATAATTATTTCTCTTCTTACTTTACTTATTGAGACGTTATTTAACATGTATACAAATATTAGTGAAAACAGTGGCGGTGCATAATTATTTCTCTTCTTACTTTACTTATTGACACGTTATTTAACATGTATACAAATATTAGTGAAAACAATGGGGAAGCATAATTATTTCTTTTCTTACTTTACTTATTGAGACGTTATTTAACATGTATACAAATATTAATGAAAACAGTGGTGGAGCACAATTACTTTCTCTTCCCCTTTCCCCTCGAAATGAAGAAAAATATCTTAGAGGTTGGTTGGGATAGAACTATAAATCAATTAGGTCGAAGTCAAAAATACTACGTCTAGGTGCGGCACGCATGCGCAGAGTTTTTGCCGGAAGCGTGACACACGAACACACACGCTATCGTATTAATATATAGATTTTATTATTATTGCATGTGTTTCTTTCTTTTTTAAATTCTAACAATAACAACGGAGTTATTGCCCTCGGCTATTCCATCGATCGTTCACACCCAAAATGTCAGCGAATAGACGTTGTACATCGAAATGGAAAAATCGTTCTAATTAAAGTTCTGCTTGATATTTTTAAATTCTTTTGTGTACCGTGAGTGAGAAACTATGACTGAGTAAGTACAAAATACTGATTTTACATGAAAATAATTTTCTACAGGGACCCTGTTGTAAATAAGCACCCGAATTTCGGTGTTTCTGCTGTTTCGCCCCGACATGAAAATATTGAAAGAAATGTATAAACTTTATGTACTTACGTGTTAGCTGAAAAATTGTACATAAAAAAATACGCAAATTCATCTAATAAATATTAGATGAAAAAGGAGAAGGGGAAAAAAAAACAAAAAAAAAAACGATCGGCGCTCCTGGAGAAACCATAACCGATCTGAGGGAGATAACTCTAAATTTCTTACACGCCGCTATTCCGAATTCGTAGAAACTTTGGCTTTAGCTGAGATAAATTTTTTTATCGCTCTAAAAAAATGTTACAAAAAGAAAATGCGAGAGTATTTTTTAATAAAGTTTCCGTTTGTAAATACCACAAAGATAACTTGTAAGCGCTTTTATTTACGCTACAAACTTTATAACAATTAATATAAAAAAAATATGCTACGGTCTGTAACACAAAGAAAGAAAATGCGACTGTTTTTGTAAATTTCACAAACTTTATAACAATTATAAGATGTTTTTTTTGTAACATGTAAATAAAAGCGCTTAAAAGTAAGGTGCTTGTGCTGTTCAGCGACCGTATTAAAAAAAATATTTTTTATAAAACCAATATTATATACTTATTCAGCGATATATTCTTACTCACTGTACAAAAAAGTAGAAAAAATTATCCACTAGAACTTTAATTACAAGTATTTTTCCATTCTTCGTATCATAACAGCGATTCGTTCAGTAAGCCTCCATCTTGTTTCTTAAGAAGATTTCGAATTATCTGCCCTTGAAATTTTAAGAAAGAAGATGGAGGCTTAGTGAACGAATCGCTGTTATGATACGCAGAATGGAAAAATACTTGTAATTAAAGTTCTAGTGGATAAGTTCTTCTACTTTTTTGTACAGTTAGTAAGAATATATCGCTGAATAAGTATATAATATTGGTTTTATAAAAAATATTTTTTTTAATACGGTCGCTGAACAGCACAAGCACCAAAAGTTATCTTTGTGACATTTAAAAAAAAAAGGAGACTTTATTAAAATTACTCTCGCATTCTTTTTCTTGTTTTAAAAACTGTAACATTTTTTTTGCAGCCATAAAAAAATTATCTCATCTCATAGTTTCAGCAAATTCTACGAATTCGGAATAGCGGCGTATAAGAAATTTAGAGTTATCTCCCTCAGATCGGTTACGGTTTATCCAGGAGCGCCAAACGATCTTACGTATCGTTAGACATTTTCACGTATGAAATAGGCAAGGGAGATAACACACATTGTTTACTGGTTTAAAAAAAAAAATGGCTACCGAAAGATAAAATCGTTTTTTATTTTTTATTTGATAAATACTTGATGAATTTTCGTAATTGTTGGTGTACAGCCTTCTATTAAGCTACCACGCTTTGGTTACATTTATTTGTTGCCTATTTGTTTTTGTTTTTTGTTGTTTTTTTTTTTTCGCCCCTTTTTCGTTCTGTGAGCTGTCGTTATAAATGCCCAAACTTTGTTATGTACTTACGTGGTAGCTTAATAGAAGGCTGTACACCAACAATTACGAAAATTCATCAAGTATTGGCGCTCTTGTATAAGCAGTGACCGGTCTGAGGGGGACAACTCTACCTTACCAAGCCGCAGCCATTCCGAACTCGCCCACACTTCGGCAAGGGAGACAACATTGACACACATTTTTACAAACCCTTTATAACAATTAATGCGTTAGAAATAGCTTTTGAATGCGTTCAGAGTAACTTTTAAACAATTAATATAAAAAAACATGTTACGGGTTTTAAATGCACTTTTAATCACTTTTATTTACATGCCGCAAATTGTATACACTTTGTGACAATTAATAAAAAATGTTACGGGTTTTAAATGCGTTCAAAATAACTTTTAAGCACTTTTATTTACATGCCACAAATTGTATATACTTTATAACAATTAATAAAAAAATGTTACGGTTTTGAAATGCGTTAAAAATAACTTTTAAACAATTAATTTAAAAAAATGTTACGGTTTTAAATGCGTTCAAAATAACTTTTAAACACTTTTATTTACATGCCACAAATTGTATACACTTTATAACAATTAATAAAAAAAAATGTTACAGGTTTTAAATTAATTGTTTGAAGGTTGTTTTGAGCGCATTTAGGAGTTGTTTTGGGCGCATTTCAGAATCGTAGCGTGTTTTTTATTAATTGTTGTAGGGTTTGTAAACTTTGTGTCAAAGTTGTCTCCCTTGTCGAGTTCGGAATGGCGGCGGCTGAGTAAAGTAGAGTTGTCCCCCTCAGATCGGTCACTGCTTATACAAGAGCGCCGTTACTCTTCTACCTACATGGATAAAGTTTATAAAGTTATTATTTTAAAGCGATTTTTAGTTCGATTTAAAAGTAGTGTCGAGACGTCACGTGATCAAATATGGCGATTTTGTGTTTTCAACTTTAGCATGGCGGCGAGACACTACTTTTAAATCGATCTAAAAAAAAAAAACGCTTTAAAAGAAGTAAAAAAAAAAGAAAAACTTATCCAGGTAGGTAGAAGAGAAACTTATCTTGCCTTTGGTAACATTTATTTGTTTCCAATTAGTTTGTTTTTTCACCCCCTTTTTCGTTCTGTTAGATGTCGTTATAAATGCCGCAAAGTTTATACATTTCTTTAGCTATTTATTTTTTCAAGAGAGGCCTAACATGTCATTGTGAAAAAGCAGAAGCACCGAAATTTCTGCTCAATTTCAACCATTTGAAGCGAGAGAAAAATAGAGTTAACTCCCTTTGCTAACAGAAATTATAATTGTTTAAAACGCGTTTTGCCAAACACTTGCGTCGATAATAAGTTGTTTTCGGTTTAACATTTCCCAATTCTATATTATATCTGTTGTCTCTGTGTCCGAGGATGCAATTGAAAGTAAGGCTCTATACTAAGATCAAACACTCCGTTTCTCAAGTAAAATTTTATGATGAATGCAAAGGTAACATTAATGTTGTATTATAATATTTTGCCATACTATTTTGGAGGTAGAAAGAAAGAAAAAATAAGCCGACGCCCGTGTGAGCTACACACGTGCGTAACTTGGCCTTTTCCAAGTACATATTGAGAGAATCAATTTAGGTGCTTGTACAGAGAAGCGCCCGTATTAAATTATCAATACCACACACAAAAAACAGTATCATATACTTACGCAGCAGATTTAAATAAATATCCTCACCAAAAAGTAGGAAAAATGATCGAGTAGAATTTTAATTAAAAATAAAAATCAGTTTCATCGTATTTTGATTACTGCCATTGATTTATTACTTGTTAATATGACAGATTGAGTTATCTCCCCCCTGAATTTCGTGGTTTTCGTTCGAATCAATGGCTGAACAGGATTAAACGATATAACGGATTTTTCTCGGCAGCACTTTTCTCGGCCGCCAGCGCCAAATGGCTCAAGTGACTCAATCGCAGTTATTTAAAAATAAAAAATAGTCTTCATTATTAAAAATAAGCATATAATTGTCATTTTATTGCCCCCCCCCCCCGAATACAATTCTTTTAGTATCTTTTATGTTATACTTAATCGTTTGCACTTTAAGGACAGCGCTGATGTAATAATGTTATTATTTAGAAACCCATTATAAACCCCCCCCCCCAAAAAAAAAACCCCATTATAAATAAAAAAAAACAACAACAATATTTCACACACACCCACACACACATATATATATAGTCTAAAGAAGCTTTGAGTTATTTTAAACAAAAAGACAAAAAAAGGAAAATGCAGTTTAAATTCCCAGAGAAACTAACTAAATCCAAAATAGTGTAGACTTAACATTTGTTGGAAAATTCATAAATAAATAATATATAATAGTAAGTAAATAAAATAAAAAAGGGGGATTAAGTATCTAACAGTGAAACAAAAACAGGAGACCTTAACGTAAGCATCTAATATTAACACGGGGGGTCATCAGCTGTTTACCATGTAACTGTTTCGGAGATTTAAAAACAGGACAGTTATATGCATGGCTCTCCAATGGTACAGATAAAACTACCATTTCCCCAATAATCAAGTGTCGAAATAATTCAGCTTAAAATGTTACTTATATATACATAAATAAATAAATAATAATAATAATAATAATAATATACTACCCTTAAGACTACCGTGTGATATGGTAATTTGCATATCAAATAAAATTCTTTATAACAATAGTAATGCTACTACTAATAATAATAATAAAATGCTATCTAAACACTACACCTACGAACCATTCTGCGATATGGCAGCTAGAAATAAAACTATATAGGAATTAAAGTTGCATAAAAAAAACAAAAAAAACATTATAAATAAAAAACAACAATATTTCACGCACACACACACACACATATATATATGAATTTAGGAAAACTCGTCACAGGAAAATTCGTCACTTTTAGCCAAGTAGGAAAATTCGGCAATTATCGAATAAATATCGATTGAAAATAGATTTTAGAACCGTTTTTACAGGAGATATACTTGTACATACGAGGCTACCCACCTCACCAGTGGAGAACAATTTTTCATATTATTTTTTTGGTACTTGTGCAGTTTACGAACCGGGCTATTTTTTAGATAAGATTTTCAAGTTAAATTAAATTTTTACTTCAAAATCACTGTGAGAAAAAGTGGTTAATCCATCGTTTCACAACTAAAATGGCAGACAATGAATTGCCTGTATTTTTCTGATTTTTTTGTTCCGACCATACAACGATTTATTTGAAAGAAGAATTTCTTTTTTTAAGTATTAAATAAAGTTGTTAGTTAAAACAAGTTTTAGGCAAGATGAAATAAAAACACTGAATTAGTTAGAAAACAATTTTGCTTTTTTAAATACATGGAAATTTTCTAAGAATTTAAAGCCAGTTACTCGATAGTTTATAAATTCCTTTCAAGTTTTGCACACACACGAAGTAATTGATGTTTTGTCAATTAAAATGGCTGACTTGTTTACGAATAAATCTAAATGAATTATGATGGATTTCATCTCGTAACTTAATTACGAACCAGGCTTGAAATAATAACATTATTTAGACAACGATTTTTTACATGAGGAGAATGGGGGGGGGGGGGGGTTGCTTTGTTAACTATTCTGTACTTTCACGTAACGATTTAATAAACGGAAGATATCGTAAAAATTGAATTTAACTTGAAAATTTTATGTAAAAAATAACCCGATTCAAACCTTTAATTTCGTAACGTAATTACGAACTGGGTTGAAATAACATTATTTAGAAAGCCATTCTTAACATGGAGTGAGGGGGGGGGGTTAACTATTCTGTACTTTTACCTAACAATTTAATAAGCAAAAGATATCGTAAAAATTTAATTTAACTTGAAAATCTTATCTAAAAAATAGCCCGGTTTGTAAACTGCACAAGTACCAAAAAAATAATATGAAAAAATGTTCTCCACTGGGGAGGTGGGTAGCCTCGTATTTACAAGTATATCTCCTGTAAAAACGGTTCTAAAATCTATTTTCAATCGATATTTATTCGATAATTGCCGAATTTTCCTACTTGGCCAAAAGTGACGAATTTTCCGTTTACAAATTTTCCATTTACGAATTTTCCGTTTACGAATTTTCCGTTTACGAATTTTCCCATGACGAGTTTTCCGGGCACCATATATAAATATATATATATATATATATATAAGTAATATTGGTTGGTCGTCCATTTAAAGCATTGTTGGATATGTCAATGGCCGCCAACACCACCAGTGCGGAGAGACGCTTTATCAAGTAACAAAGAAATAGGGTATATGTTACGACGCTCAGCGAACGGGGTCCAAAAAAAGAACGAGAAAGAGTTTTAAAACATAAATTTGCAACAAGTAAAGTTGACTTATGTCTAGAATAGACATTTTTCTACTTACCTATGTAATTTGTTTGTATTTTTACGTAGTATAAATGGCTTTTTATTAGATGTTAAAAAAAAATTTCTTGTTTTTTAAAACATCTAGTTTCTCAAAGGAAAATGCCGGCCATTCCCTCTATATTATTACGTAGAGCGGCCATTTTGAATTCTTCGAAAACCGTGTATTGAACTTAAATTTCTAATAAATAGCACTTCAAACGGGTTTAAAATACAAACAAATAGCACATGCAAGTTTGAAACTAACTTTTACAGCTTACAGTTACTTTTATTTGTTGTATATTTGTTTTTAGCGTTTTTACTCTGCTGAGTCTCGTAAAAGATGCCCAAGAAATAAGTTTGGTTATTCTTGTTTTTGATAAAAAATTATAAAAAAATGACTCAATAACTAGTCACCTCTGAAGATGGAATTTATTCCGAAATATAAGATTAATGTAAAAAATATATATATAAATTAATCTCGCATTGTTAATGGCTTACATATCAATTTTATTAACATATCAAACAATGCTTTAAATGACAATTAGGATGCTTATCTTTAATAATGAAGACTATTTTTATTTTTAAATGACTGCGATTGAGCCATTTGCCGCTGGCGGCCAGGAAAAGTGCTACCCGAGTTTTATTTTTTTATTACAATTTTAGCTTTTGCTAATTTTTGGTGTACAAACCTATTTTTGCTTGATACATAATTATTTCAAAGAGTTTTCCGGTTAATTTAATTGGAACTGCGATTTTCAGCGTTTTTCATATGTACGCTTCTCTGTACAAGCACCTCAATTTATAGAGATGTGTAGAAAGATTTTCTATGTTTTGGTGGATAACTCAGACGAATCTGGAGCGTTTTTTGGGCGGTTTGAATGATCAACTAATTAGCAGTAATTAAATTTTACTTGGGTGCTTCTACAGTTTAGCGGATACTAAAAAAAAAACAAATAAACTGAGGAATATCTGTTTGATGTACGTACCTTTCATGGGCTGAATATATCGGTGCTTGTGCATATCAACCCTGACATGTTAGACCGCTCTTAAAAATAAAATAGCTAAAGAAATGTATAAACTTTGTTATGTACTTACGTGGTAGATGAAAAAAAGACTGTACACCAAAAATTATGCAAATTCATCCAGTATTTATTTAATTATAAATAAAAAACGATTTTATCACTTGGTAGATATTTCCACCATTTTCCAGTGGTCAAGGACGATAACTAATTTTCACGATTTCGGGGTTTGGGGTCTCCATTGTTTACAAAAATGTCAAAATGTACGTAAACTCATTTTTTTTCTTTTTCTCATAATTTAATAACTACTGGATGAATTTGCGTAATTTTTTTTGCACAATCTTATTTTCAGCTAACACGTAAGTACATAATAAAGTTTATACATTCTTTAAATATTTCAATGTCAGGGCTGATATGCATAAGCACCAATATATCTATACCAAAAATCACGTAAATTAATCAAGTAGTTTTTTTTGTTTTTTTTAGAAAAGAAAACTAAGTTTTAGCGATTTACGAAGAGGAAGTACAAATATGACAGCCATTTTGGGATCGTTCAAAGGGGGATAAGCGTAATTCATTTACGGTTATCCCCCTTTGAATAAATCAAAATGGCTGTCATATTTGCACTTCCTCTTCGTAAATCGCTAAAATTTAATTTTCTTTTATAAACTACTTGATTAATTTACGTGATTTTTGTTTGTTATAGGATATATTCAGCCCGTGACAGGTGCGTCGTACATCAAACAGATATTCCTCAGTTTTTTGTTTTTTTTTCGAAAGTATCCGCTAAACTGGAGATGCACCTTTACTTGTTCATTATTCCCTACCGGTAACTTGGAGTGATTTATGCACCAAAGCGAAAACCAGAAGTTTCCATCCTAAACTATGGTGGAAAAATCTCAATTAGATAGTTGGATTGAAATAGCGATATGAGTTGTCTCCCCTGGAACGTGTTTTGCCTGACTTCGTTGATGTAAAAAACCTTTTCACCGACGTTGCCTGGCGATTTTTATACATCGTCTCCAGCGGTCACGGTCGTGGGGGTCCACCTTCATCATCTGTCACTGTATACGGTCATGCCTGATAGTTTCTCTCCAAGTCTGGGCGTCCGGCTTTCGGCACATGTTCATCTTTAACCACTGTCCGTTTTTCACAACTTTTTACTGACCATTTTTCTTTTCTTTTTTCGGTGTACACTTATCTATCAGGCTGCTAGAGAATTCCGGCGTTTTTGGAATTTTTTTCAAATATTTTACATTTTAGGAGGGGTATCAGTTTCCAATCTTAATTCAACGTAGACTGATCCCCCTCTTTTTGACCATCTCAAATTTTTAAAAAATCTTTTTCGGTGTACGATTACCTATCATGTCAATAGAGAATTCCGGGGGTTTTGGAAAGAAATTTTTAAAAATTGTGATTTTAAGACGGGGGATCAGTTTTCAATGTAAATTCAACGTGGACTGATCCCCCTCTTTTTAACCATCTCAAATTTTAAAAAGTATTCTTCTGCTTACAATTACCTATCATGTCACGAGAGAATTCCGGCGTTTTTGGAAAGAAATTTTAAAAAAAATGAGATTTTAAGACGGGGGGTCAGTCTAGTTCGTCTTTTACCATAGTTCGTTTTTCACAACTTTTTACGTCTTAAAATCTAATTTTTTTTTTAATTTCTTTCCAAAAACCTTTAACACTTGGCTAGTTTTTGACCTTGATGTAGTATTTTATTTTTACATTGCGTGGGTCTTGTCAAGAACGATTTCCGGGTATATGTTACGACGCTCAGCAGAGGTGCGAACGGGGTCCAAAAAAAGAACGAGAAAGGGTTTAAAAACATAAATTTGCAACAAGTGAAGTTGACCTACGACGAGAATAGATATTTTCCTACTTACCTATGTAATTTGTTTTTATTTTTACGTATTATAAATGGGTTTTCATTAGATGTAAAAAAAAAAATTTCTTGTTTTTTTTTCCGTTTTCACAAAATAAATATGGTCGCTCCTAGTGCATTCGTTAGTAATCCCCCCCCCCCCATTCGGCCATGTTTTTTTTCCAACTTACGGTGACAAAACTATTGATTTCTAATAAATAGCACTTCAAACGGGTTTAAAATACAAACAAATAGCACATGCAAGTTTGAAACTAACTTTTACAGCTTACAGTTACTTTTATTTATTGTAAATTTGTTTTTTTTAGCGTTTTTACTCTGCTGAGTCTCGTAAAAGATGCCCCGATTTCCATTAAAAATAAAATAAATAAAAAATAAAATAAATAAAAAAAACTATTGATCAATTTACAAGATTTTTGGTGTACGATATCTTTTCTCCGTCCCGGGTACGTACACCATACAAATGTTACTTAATTATTTTTTTTTTATCATAGCGGAGGAATTGTGGCAGCGGGAATTTTGGGGAGGACTTCTGGCTTCCGGTGAAAAAATCGTGTATGGATGCCTGAAAGTGATACAACAATTTTTTTTTTTTTTTTTCATATTAATTTGAGACTTTTCTTTCATCATATTCACTCCAGAATAGTAATTTTTAAAGCAAATATTGGCTCTTGTATAGATCGAGTACACGAGCGCAATTTATTTTAGAAGAGTTCCAATGGTGTAAGGGGCAGGTAACTCTCTTTTTCTTAGTACGCAATGTCTCCGAAAATGGAAAATATCCATTTTTTAAGTAAGAAGTCATGTAAATTCAATTAATAGAACATTTTTCGAAGAAATAACAATTTGTGAAAATCAACAGTATATTGATAGAACATTTATTGAAGAAAATAGAATTTAAGAAAATCAACAGTATATTTTTTTCATTTCAAAACCAACAAAACGAACAGTCCTCTGGTTTGGATTAACAGATTTTTTATTTTTTTATAGTTTAAAATATTAAATTATCGCAGAAAACCAGGAGTTTCCATCCTAAACCTTTGTGAAAATCAACAGTATATTGATAAAACATTTATTGAAGAAAATAGAATTTGGGAAAATCAACATTATATTTTCGGAGAAGCTAGAAATTCTGTACTTAAAAATAAGAGTTGTCTGCCCCTTCTTACACCATTGGAACTCTTCTAAAATAAATTTCGCCTGTGTACCCGATCTATACAAGAGCCCAAATATTTTATAACAATCTAATAACAAAAATAAATAAGTAAACATGGTTTCAAATACAATTTTAAAATGTCTTTTGTATTTTGTGAAACGGCAAGATAATTTAAAATATTTAAAAAGAATAATAAAGGCCTATAGAATAAAGAATATTGCCGAAATAATTTTGTTTTATTCGACGCCGCAAGAGAAATTCTTGAAGGTATCTGTTAAAGTTGCCAGTGCTAGTCCCTCGCATGGCTCATAAAAATATTTGATTATTTATTTTTTTCCCTTGTTATTTTTTAACAGGTGGCGAAATCATATTTTTGTATTTATTTCAAACACTTACATTATTAATAAAATGTATATGTGAAGTCAGAAATTAATATGAATTGTGCAAATGAGCGGCCGTACGAAATAATTCAAGGGCAGATAATTCGCAAGAAAGATAATTACACAATTTAAAAAAAAACACACACACCCACACAACTACATATATAAAAATTAAATTTACCCCAATAAAACAAAATTAAAGTAAATAAACGAAATTAAATTAATTTATCGCAATAAAACGAAATGTTCATATTCTCACTGGGTACGTTTTCGTGCGAATTATCTGCCCTTGAATTATTTAAAAAAAAAAAAAAAATGGACGCTTACTGAACGAATCACTGTTATGATACGAAAAATGGAAAAATACTTGTAATTAAAGTTCTAGTGGATAATATTTTCTACTTTTTTTCTACAGTGAGTAAGAAAATAACACTAAATCTATATAATACTAAAAGTCTATTGATCTTGTATGTTTGCAATCAGCTTTCCGGTTTTCAACATCCGGTTGCGCATGCGTAAATAGCATCGTCTTCAATCTGTTATTCCAATTCCGTTATTCTCTATTATGATTAACGAACGCATGAAATTTTTCATTCTGGAAATTTTTATATCGCTTTTAATATAAACAATTTTATTTAATTTCATCAAATAGTTTTTTTGTTTTCTTCACGGCTAAAAACATTCAACGGGAGGACTTCGTAAAGTCTGTCGCAGTTTCAAAAAAACTCCTCCCTTTTAAAAAACAAAAACAAACAAACAAAAAAACAACACTCATTATTAATATCAGCCATACTAGCGGTCGGTGAACGAAACCACCTCCCACTTTCCCTCTCATAGATTTCACCACTCCTACTCCCTCTGTTTTCGTTACGTATGCGAGAAAGCCTGCTGTACCCGCTTCCTTTCTCAAATCGCCCTTATAATTCAGTAACTGTAATTTAAAAAAAAAACAATTATAATAAACAGAACGACTCATAGAAATCTATCTATATTCTTTTTTCATTTTAATATACTTTCATAGAAATGCTTCTGTTATGTAAAAAAAACCCTATTTTCTTTATGCCACAAGTGTCACGCTCATACATGAATTCCATAGCTAATATAACAAACTGACCCAACGGGTCACGGGTGGTCTAGTAAGTACATAATACTGTTTTTATAAAAAAATTTATTTTTTTCGTACGGCCACTCATCTGCACAAGCACCAGTTTTTCTTATCATTTCTGATCATCCGTACTTGATATTTACTACAGGGTAAACCGGAAGTTAGCGCGGCAGTGTAATCTTCTAGAGTGCCCAAATAGTTTGATCTGAGCTTATAATGGTTGAAAAGTTGTTAAACACCAATAAACTCAAATTAAAAAAAAAAACATCTCGTGCTTTCCAAAATGCACCAAAACTATGTCTGATGTCCCCCTCCATACACATGTGCACATGTGCATGCACTTTTGATGAGCTGTGATACACCTGAACACCGTGCACAATGATTTCAGTATTATTATCAACATTGTATGAGAACCAACAAATTTCTTTAGATTCTTTGTCCATATTCATATATTCTCATCTCATTCTTGATGTGTGTTTTTTTTTTGTTTGTCCCATCGGCATTACTAATTAAATATTAAATGTATTCATTAACAAATCCTTGATACAATAAATAACCCTAACCCTAACCCACGAACAATGTATTAACATGTGATAATAAAATATTCCCAACACGTTTGCAACTATTTATGAATTTGATATCAAATATTCCAGTTTGACTTCGTTTCGTTTCCCCTATCATTTTTAAATATGTCATTTGTTTTTTGTTTTCAATTTGTTTTTTTACCAAATTATTTTTGTTCAGTAGAATTTGAAAAGATTAATTTAATTATTATTTCATCATTTGTTTATTAAATTATTAATTGAACCAAAGTGTTATGATGGATCAACAGAGGATTTGTTATCCCCTATTCTTAACTTAACGACACGAAAGTGAATTAATGAAACAAACGAAGCCTTTTTTACAACAACAAACGAAAGGCGTTTATTCGTATATTTTCGTGTTCAGATCACGTCGGGGTCACCATTGTAAGAATTGATGATTTGCGTGTTCAGATCACGTCGGGGTCACCATTGTAACAATTGATGATTTGCGTGTTCAGATCACGTCGGGGTCACCATTGTAAGAATTGATGATTTGCGTGTTCAGATCACGTCGGGGTCACCATTCTAAGAATTGAGGATTTGCATGTTCAGATCACGTCGGGGGTCACCATTCTAAGAATTGAGGATTTGCGTGTTCAGATCACGTCGGGGTCACCATTGTAAGAATTGAGGATTTGCATGTTCAGATCACGTCGGGGTCACCATTCTAAGAATTGAGGATTTGCATGTTCAGATCACGTCGGGGTCACCATTGTAAGAATTGAGGATTTGCGTGTTCAGATCACGTCGGGGTCACCATTCTAAGAATTGATGATTTGCATGTTCAGATCACGTCGGGGTCACCATTGTAAGAATTGAGGATTTGCGTGTTCAGATCACGTCGGGGTCACCATTGTAAGAATTGATGATTTGCATGTTCAGATCACGTCGGGGTCACCATTGTAACAATTGATGATTTGCGTGTTCAGATCACGTCGGGGTCACCATTGTAAGAATTGATGATTTGCGTGTTCAGATCACGTCGGGGTCACCATTCTAAGAATTGAGGATTTGCATGTTCAGATCACGTCGGGGGTCACCATTCTAAGAATTGAGGATTTGCGTGTTCAGATCACGTCGGGGTCACCATTGTAAGAATTGAGGATTTGCATGTTCAGATCACGTCGGGGTCACCATTCTAAGAATTGAGGATTTGCATGTTCAGATCACGTCGGGGTCACCATTGTAAGAATTGAGGATTTGCGTGTTCAGATCACGTCGGGGTCACCATTCTAAGAATTGATGATTTGCATGTTCAGATCACGTCGGGGTCACCATTGTAAGAATTGAGGATTTGCGTGTTCAGATCACGTCGGGGTCACCATTCTAAGAATTGATGATTTGCATGTTCAGATCACGTCGGGGTCACCATTGTAAGAATTGAGGATTTGCGTGTTCAGATCACGTCGGGGTCACCATTCTAAGAATTGATGATTTGCATGTTCAGATCACGTCGGGGTCACCATTCTAAGAATTGAGGATTTGCGTGTTCAGATCACGTCGGGGTCACCATTCTAAGAATTGAGGATTTGCATGTTCAGATCACGTCGGGGTCACCATTGTAAGAATTGAGGATTTGCGTGTTCAGATCACGTCAGGGTCACCATTCTAAGAATTGAGGATTTGCATGTTCAGATCACGTCGGGGTCACCATTCTAAGAATTGAGGATTTGCGTGTTCAGATCACGTTGGGGTCACCATTGTAAGAATTGAGGATTTGCGTGTTCAGATCACGTCGGGGTCACCATTGTAAGAATTGAGGATTTGTTATTCCTCTATCTTAATTTAACGACACGAAAGTGAATTAAAGGAACAAATGAAGCCTTTTTTACAACAACAAACGAAATGGGTTTATTCGTATATTTGAGGTTACCTATACCGTTTGGTATAGGTAGAAAGAAGCTTAGGACAGTGTCCGAAAGAAGAAGTTAAAATATCTTCAGGCGAAGATAGCAGCCACTGTGAGAGTCCAGTGGACGAGGATGCAGGAGAGAGGCTGAGGCGATCCGTCCTGGCTGGTGTCAGGGTACCGTCTGGGGATCATCCGCATATCCTAAGGAAGCCCAAGTAGTCCCTTAGGGAACTAATGATATTAATGCGCCCTGCGAGCTGATTGGCCAAATCAGCTCACAGGGACACTGATACGAATTACAAAGTAAATCTATGACTGCTACAATAAAACTTAAACTAGTTTTCTTAAGATAATATATTAATTTCTATTTCTGAAATAATTGGATGTAAAACGCGTCCAAAACTTTCAATCTTTGAAAAATGATAATTTGCGAAAAATTGTAAAGCATGTTTAAATAACTTTCTATTCGAAAGTGTAAATGCTTCCCAATTCCTTGCAAATTTTGCAGGGTCACAAAGTAATTCAATCTTTTTTATTATACTATTAACAAAAGACTAAAATGGCTGACTTGTTTTCCTGAATATGTGAACTCTGATGGAATATTTCACTCACTGAAGATGGCTCCGGAAGGAACCGAGAGTACTAGGTTACATATGTACGGCAAATTCATCTGCCAGTTCCAGCCTGAAACTTGAAAATTAATTAGGCAACCGGGAGGCAGAATGATAGATTTGGGGAACCGGGAGGCAGAATGATAGATTTGGGGAACCGGGAAGCAGAATGATAGATTTGGGGAATCTGGAGGCGGTATGATAGATTTGGGGAATCGGGAGGCAGTATGATAGATTTGGGTAACGGGAAGCAGTATGATAGATTTGGGGAACCGGGAGGCAGTATGATAGATTTGGGGAGCGGGAAGCAGAATGATAGATTTGGCAACAAGAAGCAGTACAATAGATTTTGGTGACGGGAAGCAGTACAATAGATTTTGGTGACGGGAAGCAGTATGATAGATTTGGGGAACCGGGAGGCAGTATGATAGATTTGGGGAGCGGGAAGCAGAATGATAGATTTGGCAACAAGAAGCAGTACAATAGATTTTGGTGACGGGAAGCAGTACAATAGATTTTGGTGACGGGAAGCAGTATGATAGATTTGGGGAACCGGGAGGCAGTATGATAGATTTGGGGAACCGGGAGGCAGTATGATAGATTTGGGGAACCGGGAGGCAGAATGATAGATTTGGGGAACCGGGAGGCAGAATGATAGATTTGGGGAACCGGGAGGCAGTATGATAGATTTGGGGAACCGGGAGGCAGTATGATAGATTTGGGGAACCGGGAGGCAGAATGATAGATTTGGGGAACCGGGAGGCAGAATGATAGATTTGGGGAACCGAGAGGCAGAATGATAGATTTGGGGAACCGGGAGGCAGTATGATAGATTTGGGGAACCGGGAGGCAGAATGATAGATTTGGGGAACCCGGAAGGCAGAATGATAGATTTGGGGAACCGGGAGGCAGTATGATAGATTTGGGGAACCGGGAGGCAGAATGATAGATTTGGGGAACCGGGAGGCAGTATGATAGATTTGGGGAACCGCGAGGCGGTACGATAGGTTTTGGGGAACCGCGAGGCGGTACGACAGGTTTTGGGGAACCGCGAGGCGGTACGACAGGTTTTGGGGAACCGCGAGGCGGTACGACAGGTTTTGGGGAACCGCGAGGCGGTACGACAGGTTTTGGGGAACCGCGAGGCGGTACGACAGGTTTTGGGGAACCGCGAGGCGGTACGACAGGTTTTGGGGAACCGCGAGGCGGTACGACAGGTTTTGGGGAACCGCGAGGCGGTACGACAGGTTTTGGGGAACCGCGAGGCGGTACGACAGGTTTTGGGGAACCGCGAGGCGGTACGACAGGTTTTGGGGAACCGCGAGGCGGTACGACAGGTTTTGGGGAACCGCGAGGCGGTATAACGAACAAGAACATAGATTTTTATTGAGTTGTTGTTGCTGGTGAGGATGTTTTCTGTTAGTTTTACGCTCTGCGTCAATAGCCAGTGACTGAAAGAATCTTTCTAAATAATTGTTGGCTGCCTAAACGACTTTATTGGTTGGACAAGTTATGGAAGTATGGCAAGAAAGATTAGCAAAGAATGTTTCCGTTTGATATAAGGGAAGTAATTTTTAATAAACGTTTTGGCTTCATGGTGAAACATTTTCTATCGTGGCTTAAAAAAAACGTTTTTTTTTTTTGGTGTTTTTTTGTTTGCCATGTTCATAATAATCTTTATGCGGGTGTAATACACAACCTTCCATGCAAACACAGAACTTCGCATTCACCTGACCTCTTACTCCATCTATCGCTCTCTGCCCTCTTGACTTTGTTTATCAAGCGCAGCTCAATGTGAAAAGAACGGCCGTGGGGAAGGACTCTTTAAATAACTTTGCTCGAACTAAAATAGCACAAGAAGTTGACATTTTATAGATTTGCATGTCGTCGCCACCCTCTTATGTCATTTGGTCTCCATTTGCCAAATTGTGGTCAGATGACTTGACCGCACAAGGTAAACATGGCTAGGATAGAGTTGGTGTGGGGATGAGGGGTCACTTTCTGGTGCCCAACAAGGAAATCAGCCACCATTTTCCTCTCGTAATTTCCCGTCATCGCCTGCAACATCTTTCTCTCTGTCTTTGTCTCAATTTTAATATCAAGGATTTACATCGGATTCGTTTTTTTTTTTTTTCATTCAATTGAAGTTTGGAATTCTACGGAAAATATTTATCTCTGATCAGTATTTTAAAAAAATGTTATTTTAATCTGACTAGTCAATTCTGATTTATTATTGTTGTACCATGTTATTGGTAATATAATAACATACTTAGCTACAATTTATTCAAATTGCTACTAATATAAAACATTATTAAATAATCACCTAAAAATAAAAATCAGCAAGGGTAATAACTCATTTTGAATTGAAGAATATAATTGGAGTTGTCTACCTTAGGTTAAAAAATAAGCAAACAAACAAAAGCTAAAATGACTTCACTGCGTGCCGGGCAACGCCGTGTGGGTACAGCTTGTACAGGGTGGGCCAAAATAAGGGTCCTATCTTTAAATTTGAATAACTTGAATTTGAATAACTTCCACAAAATAAAAGTTAAACTCACCAAACTTTATGTGTGTGTAGACTGACCCTTCCGAGATTTATTGAAATAAACAAAACAAATTTTAGCCGAAAAACACTTCTTAAAACTTACAAAAACTAAAGTATTGTTTTTTACACTGTTTTGAGTTTTTTAAGCAAAAATAATGTTTTCTAAATGAGGGTACGTTCCTTAGGGCTAATACGGCTCATGCTTGCTTCGGAAGGGGTCCTTTACTTATTCTAAAAAAAAAAATTAAAAAAATCAATAAATAAAAAAGTTATGAATTTTTAAAAATAGGACCCTTATTTTTGCCCACCCTGTATATGTGAACAAACTTCTGATGGTGCTCGAGATTGACGAAAAAACGACTCTTTGATCTCCAGTAATTGATACCAGAGACACAATAACTAGCTGGCAAAGTTGAGAAAACAATTAAGAAAATTTTTAAAAGAAAAGAGAAACTGGCTTGCATTGATAATGATCTGGTGCAAATATATGGTGGCTGTCTATTAACTTTCAAATATGACCACTTTTGGCGTTTTGATGTGATATTAGTGTGAAGGTTCTCGGTGAGAGGCACGGATGTGGCTCTTCAAGCTTACCAGACTTTTACAGACTTTATTACAGATGGGGAAGGTGTTGTGATGATCTGAGGGGATGCCATAAATTAAGCCACCTGAAGTCCGTGCTTGATTTTGCCAAACATGCACTCACTGGTGACTCAACAAATCTGCACGTAACATAGTTACCAAGTTACAAGCTTATATATATTTAAATTCCCGAAACAGTTTTTCATGGTAAACAACTGATGATCCCTTAAAATAGTGTTAGAAATAAACTAATATAATAACTGTAAAAAATAAATTGACTTACATGAGTGATTTTCCACTGGAAGACTTGGGACTATAAGTTTTTTTTGTTTTTTTTAATATAGTTTTAATGGTTGAGAAACTTCCGAGACTATATATATATATATATATACACACACACACACTAAGCCCCTTTCAGAAATTAAAGTCGAGCACTCTCGGGGATGTTAAAAATAGACTGTCAAAAAGATCTAATGCAAAGTTCCGAATACATTCGTCGAACACTCTCGACTAGTCTTCTATCTGTGCCTGCTTCTAGGTACATATAGATCTTAATTTCCCTTAATTACATGACAGTTTCCATTGGCTGAGTGGATATGGCGACTGTTTGCAGATTCTACGTTGAACCGGGTTCGCGCCTTCCGACCGTCTGAAATTGTTACTTTCCTGCACTGATGAGAGCAATAAGCTTGAAACGCAAGCGTCTGTAGGTATCAATAATTCAATATTTATTTATAAATATTATATCTATATATATATATATATTTTCATTATCTGCATTGCCTTTAGCCTTCTTAACATACTACTACTATTCCCAGCAATGCTTCAAGCAAACTACCATTCTCTTTCATATATATATATATATATATATATATATATATTAATTTATTTTAGAATAATCTGGTAAGTGTAAATCTGCAACAAAATCGAACAACCAATCATTGTTGCAGCTGAACATTTTTTTAGTTCATTTTTTTTTTTCCCCCCAATTTCTTGTCTAAACAAATTTCAGTCACGAAACTTAAAAAAAAAAAAATCAAAAACAAATCGCGACAAATTACCGACGCTGACAAAGAATGGACTTCTGCAAAAAGTAACGCAGATATTTTTGTTTCGATAAAAATAAAATTTAAAAAAACTACAGTTATATAGTTTCATATTCGGTTTTCTAAACTTATAAAAGTTAGTTTTTTGGGTTTTTTGGACAAAAAGTAAATAATGGCTCATATTTGGAGATGTTGGTGCCAGTTCGGGTTTTGTTGTTTCCATTCGCCCTCTTCACATCCCCCCTCCTGGCCCGAGGAGATTTATCGTTCGGATACTATCTCAACAGGGAATGTCTCGGAACTTTATGCAAATGTAGGTAGGTAATAAGTCAGTTTTTTTTTATTTTGTTGTTTGTTTTTTTTTTAAATTGAAAATTGGAATTAGAACTGACAGATTGTTTTTTTTTGTTTTTTTTTATAAAAAAATGAAATTATTTTTAAAAGGTTCATTGTATAATTAAGGTAATCAGATTTGTAACTATAATAATTGATATACAGGGTGGGCAAAAATAAGGGTCCTATTTTTAAAAATTCATAACTTTTTTATTTATTGATTTTTTTTTTTTTTTTTTTTTTTTTTTTTTTTTTTTTTTTTTTAGAATAAGTAAAGGACCCCTTCCGAAGCAAGCATGAGCCGTATTAGCCCTAAGGAACGTACCCTCATTTAGAAACATTATTTTTGCTTAAAAAACTCAAAACAGTGTAAAAAACAATACTTTAGTTTTTGTAAGTTTTAAGAAGTGTTTTTCGGCTAAAATTTGTTTTGTTTATTTCAAAAAATCTCGGAAGGGTCGGTCTACACACACATAAAGTTTGGTGAGTTTAACTTTTATTTTGTGGAAGTTATTCAAATTCAAGTTATTCAAATTTAAAGATAGGACCCTTATTTTGGCCCACCCTGTATATATATATATATATATATATATATATATAATTCATGTAAAACATCTACAGGGTAGTAATCCAAAGAATTTCAATAGGGTTTATAAAAAATGCTCAATATCAAATAGAGCTTTTATATATGATTATTTTTATTTACACAGACATGTACAAAATCTGGGACACTGGCATGTCGATGTTATCAATCAACAGCTATTATAAACTGAGATCTCATCAGGCAGAGTTAGAATCCGATCTTAACCTTAGATCATATTTGGAAAGAATGTTAAGCTCGAATTCTAACTCTGCCTGATGAGATCTCAGTTTATAATAGCTGTTGATCGATAACATCGACATGCCAGTGTCGCAGATTTTGTACATGTCTGTGTAAATAAAATAATCATATATATATATATATATATATATATATATATATATTAATTGATTAAGTTCAAATGTGTTAATAAAGTGAACATAAAACCAAGTTTTCAAGAGTGCTCAATACAAGTAGATTTTAGCTCTGCCTTTAAGATGCAGTAATACGCATTGAAACATTGGTTGATTGAGGTAAGGCTATAATATTGTTTATGTAATTTTATATATATATATATATATATATATATATATATATATAATAAAATATGAAACTAAAAGTGAAATGGTTTAAGCTCAATATACGAGATAGAGCAATTATAAAGATAGATGAAAGAAGAGGGATAAACATGTACGAATGACAAATTTATTTCAACTTCGATTGTTCAATGCAAGGTGTACTCGGTAATAAAGTTATGTTTATTATTTTTCCTTAAGCCAAGGCTTTTCAAAGATTAAAACCTTATCATTAGAGGAATTACATAGATGGTTAAGTTGGCAGTGGAAAATCCAAAATTCAAAAAAAAATTAAGTAATGGAGAGTGAGAAAGTGCGTGAAAAAAAGATGTGGGCCGGTGGTTGTCCGCCCCTGGTCTAAATAAATAAAATGGTGATTAATCTGATGTCGCTAAGGTAAAAAAAATCCAACTTTACCCTTTTTAAAATGAATTGTTCCAAAATCAACTAAAACGTTATAATTTTGAAGTAAATACATTTTTTAAAAAAGTGACGATCGTTTTATTGATTTGAAGAATATTTAGCTGACAATGACAATTATTTTTACGTAAGAAGAAGGTCATTTCTCAATGGTATTCACCCTGATAGACATTTATTTCAAAGGAAATATTGTTAACAGTAAATTATACAGATTGATGTAGAAAACACTGTGGAATTTCTGCGGGGCTTTGCTAGTATATAAATAATTAACGGCAATCCTATTTGAATACGGGGGGAGGGGGAGAAACTGATGTAAATGAGGAATACATTTTAAAATATATATATATATATATAATAGTAGGAAGAACCAACAGTGCTCGAGATCGAATGAGGAACCGTCAGTCTTTTTCTGCTCAACCCATAATATCGTATTCCCCCTTTTATTACTTTTTACATTTTGTAATTTTCAAAGGATGTACTTAGCATTGATTGTGTTCAAGGGGAGTCTTTAACGCCCTCAAGGCACACCCGGCGTTTCCCGGGAACCAATGAGGACCCCTCCTGTGCACTCCTGCTTCAAACTCTCAACCCCGTAATAACATTTCTATTCTTATTTTTTTTAATTTTATTACAATTTTTCAGTTATAAATAAAATAAAGTTAACTGTAATATCACTACGCACCCCCCCCCCACACACACACACTTAAAAATGTCTTAATCGGTTGTGCCTAGGAGTCTTTTAAATTTTTTATTTTATTTTTTTATTTTTAACTAACATTTTTTTGTTTTAATTTTTTTATTCTTTTTTTTTAGCTGTAGCATTTTTTGTTTTTATCAATTTATTTAAAAAGATAGAATTTAGAAAATTAAATTTAGGCATTGCGGTATAATTTGGTCATTAGATTATGAATTTGACCAAATTGTTATAAAACTATAACTAATTGTTAAGATAATGTTGTTAAGATAATGCTGTCAAGATAATGCTGTCAAGATAATGCTGTCAAGATAATGCTGTCAAGATAATGCTGTCAAGATAATGTTGTCAAGATAATGTTGTCAAGATAATGCTGTCAAGATAATGCTGTCAAGATAATGCTGTTAAGATATTGTTGTTTTAATTTCTACTAATGATTGGATGTGAATAGCTCCCAAAACTTTCAGTCATTTCAAATGCATAAGAATTGGCCAAGAATTTTAAAACCAGACTTTTTTATTAATGACAGTCTAAATGCTTCCAAATTCTTTTCAAATTTCAAAGGGTCACAAAGTAATTCATTTTTTTTTAATGACGGACTAGTTTATGAAGAAACCAAAATGCATTCTGGTAGATTTAATTTAAGAATTAAATTTAAAAAAAAAATAGAATTTTAAAATTTTTATTTTATTCTGCTTCATTTTTTAAAATTTCAATAAATATTCTATTAATAGTAAATTAAAAAAAAAATTAAATGAGTAATTATCAAATGTATAACTTTTCTTTTTTGTTTTTTTCTAATAAATTATCAAAACTGAAACATAGTCGTCTTCTAATCCAATGTCAACGAATATTTGTCGTGAACCGCCCCATAAATAACCAAACTTAGTATTATTTACTCCAGGAGTTAGGCACAAGGCCAGTTTTTATCCTACTCCCACAAGTAAGATGTAACCCAAGGTCGGGTCGGAAAGTGGGGGTTGAAAAGCCAGCGCCCGGTAGGTGAGCACTCTGACCATCAAAAATTGCCTGGGCAGCCCCGTCGGCATTCCCCGGTAGGGGCGCCTCAGGCAGTAAGCAATAAACTTACTCCTCCCCAAAGAGGGGAGGCAAAGCCTGGGAGGGTGGACCTCCTAGAACTGCACAGGACAGTACCTCAGACAGGTGGAATCAAGCCCCGAAGGCCAAGACAATACCGGTCTACAGAGTAAGCATCCATCGGAACAGATACTACACTTTGATCTTAACCAAACTTAGTTCATTGCATTGTTCAATTTCGACTGACAATCGTTCCGTCCCATTGATCCTCGAGTGGTTTTTGGCCTTGATAAGTGGTGATAAAAAGGTTTTAAAAACCATATCCAAATGAATAAATACGAATATAAAATAATGTATCAATCGGTGAAGTAAAAAAAATAAAAGAAAGCAAAAAAACCGTCTTATTTCAAAGAAAGAAAAAAAGAAATAAGAAAGAAAAGAAACAAGATTTGTAACTATAATAATATATATATATATATATATATATATATATATAATTCAGGTAAAACATCTACAGGGTAGTATTCCAAAGAATTTCAACCGGGTTTATAAAAAGTGCTCAATATCAAATAGAGCTTTTATATATGATTATTTTTATTTACACAGACATGTACAACATCTGGGACACTGGCATGTCGATGTTATCAATCAACAGCTATTATAAACTGAGATCTCATCAGGCAGTTAGAATCCGATCTTAACGTTAGATCATATTTGGAAAGAATGTTAAGATCGGATTCTAACTCTGCCTGATGAGATCTCAGTTTATAATAGCTGTTGATCGATAACATCGACATGCCAGTGTCGCAGATTTTGTACATGTCTGTGTAAATAAAAGAATTATATATATATATATATATATATATATTAATTGATTAAGTTCAAATGTGTTAATAAAGTGAACATAAAACCAAGTTTTCAAGAGTGCTCAATACAAGTAGATTTTAGCTCTGCCTTTAAGATGCAGTAATACGCATTGAAACATTGGTTGATTGAGGTAAGGCTATAATATTGTTTATGTAATTTTATATATATATATATATTTTTTTTTTTTTGAAAAACCATAACAATGTAATTTGTTGAAATAAATAAATAATATTTATTTATTTTAAACTGAGCTTTCGAATATAAAATATTCCTCGTCAGAGCAAAGTGTTTTTTTCTTCTTTTTTTTTTTCCTCTTCATCGTCTGGTGGTATTGACTTGGTGAGAAAGAATGTCCGTGTCTTTGAGCGCAGTTACGCCATTTTGAATAAGTAGAAAGGAGTAGACACATTATAAACCATTGTTTCGTAAAGGTATAAACATTTATTTATTTCAACAAATTACATTGTTATGGTTTTTCAAAAAATGTTTATACCTTTACGAAACAATGGTTTATAATGTGTCTACTCCTTTCTACTTATTCAAAATGGCGTAACCACGCTCAAAGACACAAACATTCTTTCTCACCAAGTCAATACCACCAGACGATGAAGAGGAAAAAAAAAGAAGAAAAAAACACTTTGCTCTGACGAGGAATATTTTATATTCGAAAGATCAGTTTAAAATATATAAATATTATTTATTTATTTCAACAAATTACATTGTTATGGTTTTTCAAAAAATGTTTATTTCAACAAATTACATTGTTATGGTTTTTCAAAAAATGTTTATACCTTTACGAAACAATGGTTTATAATGTGTCTACTCCTTTCTACTTATATATATATATATATATATATATATAACTAAAAGTATACTTTTAGTAGATAGAACCTACAGTGAAATGGTTTAAGCTCAATATACGAGATAGAGCAATTATAAAGATAGATGAAAGAAGAGGGATAAACATGTACGAATGACAAATTTATTTCAACTTCGATTGTTCAATGCAAGGTGTACTCGGTAATAAAGTTATGTTTATTATTTTTCCTTAAGCCAAGGCTTTTCAAAGATTAAAATCTTATCATTAGAGGAATTACATAGATGGTTAAGTTGGCAGTGGAAAATCCAAAATTCAAAAAAAAAATTAAGTAATGAAGAGTGAGAAAGTGCGTGAAAAAAAGATATGGGCCTTCGTGGGCCGGAGGTTGTCCGCCCCTGGTCTAAATAAATAAAATGGTGATTAATCTGATGTCGCTAAGGTAAACAAATCCAACTTTACCCTTTTTAAAATGAATTGTTCCAAAATCAACTAAAACGTTATAATTTTTAAGTAAATACATTTTTAAAAAAAGTGACGATCGTTTTATTGATTTGAAGAATATTTAGCTGACAATGACAATTATTCTTACGTAAGAAGGAGGTCATTTCTCAATGGTATTCACCCTGATAGACATTTATTTCAAAAGAAATATTGTTAACAGTAAATTATACAGATTGATGTAGAAAACACTGTGGAATTTCTGCGGGGCTTTGCTAGTATATAAATAATTAACGGCAATCCTATTTGAATACGGGGGGCGGGGGGGAGAGAAATTGATGTAAATGAGGAATACATTTAAAAATATATATATATATATATATATAATAGTAGGAAGAACCAACAGTGCTCGAGATTGAATGAGGAACCGTCAGTCTTTTTCTGCTCAACCCATAACATCGTATTCCCCTTTTTTATTACTTTTTACATTTTGTAATTTTCAAAGGATGTACTTAGCATTGATTGTGTTCAAGGGGAGTCTTTAACGCCCTCAAGGCACACCCGGCGTTTCCCGGGAATCAATGAGGACCCCTCCTGTGCACTCCTGCTCCAAACTCTCAACCCCGTAATAACATTTCTATTCTTATTTTTTTTATTTTATTACAACTTTTCAGTTATAAATAAAATAAAGTTAACTGTAATATCACTACGCACCCCCCCACACACACACACACTTCAAAATGTCTTAATCGGATGTGCCTAGGAGTCTTTTAAATTTAATTTTTTATTTTTTTATTTTTAACTAACATTTTTTTGTTTTAATTTTTTATTCTTTTTTTTTTAGCTGTAGCATTTTTTGTTTTTATCAATTTATTTAAAAAGATAGAATTTAGAAAATTAAATTTAGGCATTACGGTATAATTTTGTCATTAGATTATGAATTTGACCAAATTGTTATAAAACTATAACTAATTGTTAAGATAATGCTGTTAAGATAATGTTGTTAAGATAATGCTGTTAAGATAATGCTGTTAAGATAATGGTGTTAAGATAATGGTGTTAAGATAATGTTGTTAAGATAATGTTGTTAAGATAATGGTGTTAAGATAATGGTGTTAAGATAATGGTGTTAAGATAATGCTGTTAAGATAATGGTGTTAAGATAATGTTGTTAAGATAATGGTGTTAAGATAATGGTGTTAAGATAATGTTGTTAAGATAATGTTGTTAAGATAATGTTGTTAAGATAATGTTGTTAAGATATTGTTGTTTTACTTTCTACTAATGATTGGATGTGAATAGCTCCCAAAACTTTCAGTCATTTCAAATGCATAAGAATTGGCCAAGAATTTTAAAACCAGACTTTTTTATTTGACAGTCTAAATGCTTCCAAATTCTTTTCAAATTTCAAAGGGTCACAAAGTAATGCATTTTTTTTTTTTAATGGCGGACTAGTTTATGAAGAAACGAAAATGCATTCTGGTGGATTTAGTTTCAGAATTAAATTTTAAAAAAAAATAGAATTTTAAAATTATTTTATTCTGCTTCATTTTTTAAAATTTCAATAAATATTCTATTAATAGTAAATTAAAAAAAAGATTAAATGAGTAATTATCAAATGTATAACTTTTTTTTTTTCTAATAAATTATCAAAACTGAAACATAGTCGTCTTCTAATCCAATGTCAACGAATATTTGTCGTGAACCGCCCCATAAATAACCAAACTTAGTATTATTTACTCCTCTCCAGGAGTTAGGCACAAGGCCAGTTTTATCCTACTCCCACAAGTAAGATGTAACCCAAGGTCGGGTCGGAAAGTGGGGGTTGAAAAGCCAGCGCCCGAGAGGTGAGCACTCTGACCATCAAAAATTGCCTGGGCAGCCCCGTCGGCATTCCCCGGTAGGGGCGCCTCAGGCAGTAAGCAATAAACTTACTCCTCCCCAAAGAGGAGAGGCGAAGCCTGGGAGGGTAGACCTCCTAGAACTGCACAGGACAGACCCATAGACCGGCGTAAATCAAGCCCCGAAGGCCAAGACAATACCAGTCTATGGGGTGCAGTATCCATCGGAACAGATACTACACTTTGATCTTAGCCAAAAGGCCAAACTTAGTGTAATTTACTCCTCTCCAGGAGTTAGGCACAAGGCCAGTTTTTATCCTACTCCCACAAGTAAGATGTGACCCAAGCTCGGGTCGGAAAGTGGGGGTTGAAAAGCCAGCGCCCGAGAGGTGAGCACTCTGACTATCAAAAATTGCCTGGGCAGCCCCGTCGGCATTCCCCGGTAGGGGCGCCTCAAGCAGTAAGCAAGGCCAAACTTAGTTCATTGCATTGTTCAATTTCGACTGACAATCGTTCTGTCCCATTGATCCTCGAGTGGTTTTTGGCCTTGATAAGTGGTGATAAAAAGGTTTTAAAAACCATATCCAAATGAATAAATACGAATATAAAATAATGTATCAATCGGTGAAGTAAAAAAAAATAAAAGAAAGCAAAAAAACCGTCTTATTTCAAAGAAAGAAAAAAAGAAACAAGAAAGAAAAGAAACAAGAAAGAAAACAAACGCCTTAACTCGAAAATTTCAAAGAAGAAAAAAAAAAAAGTAATGCGAAAGTTGGGCCCATTTCTCGCACGAACGGTAAAGTCAAGACACCGTATTTCAAGTTAATCCAACATTGCTTTATTTACATCCTAGGAGGTTAGACACAAGGTCAGGTATGGGTTCGAAAAGCCAGGGCACTAGGATTAGCACACTCTGGCTTACAAAAATGCCTGAGCAGCCCCGTCGGCATTCTCCGGTAGGGAGGCCTCAGGCGATTAGCAATAAAGCTTGGGAGGGTGGCTAGAAGATGCCACAACGACCCACCCTCTCGCCGACTGATTGTCGAAGACGTATCCCCGATTGGAAAGTCAAATTTAATTCAACTTTACACGCACCATCTTTCTTATATACTGCCTATGTATATGCGATATCAGTAGCAAGGTTAACTAATTTGCATATTGGTTTTGCAAAAGGACATTTTATTAATTAACTATTATTTGTTATTGTTGTTTTTTTAATTCAATATTGTTTTTTTTTTAATATAACAAATACTTCTGTTTCTCTATATTGTTTTATTTCCTGGACAAATATTTAGCATTTGTGTTCAATTGTTTCTTTCTTTAACGTGGGGGGGGGGGGGGGCCTACGCCTCGGGAGGGCGACTTGATTTTCAACAAATAGCGATCTATTTTTAAATTGTAAGTGAAAAGGCAAATTGATTTCTTTCTTTTTTCTTTCTTTACGTTTAGATTAAAAAACACATAAATTCGTATACAAAAATTACCAAAATGGTAATGTTTATCTTTCTACATAAAAAAAGTAAAAAGATTTTGTTTCGTGTTTACAACAAAGTTATGAATGAAATATTTATTATTTTAAATTAATGGTTCAAGTAGCCACAACGGTCCATCTTTTCTCGTAATCGCCTAAAACGGTACCCCCCTTAAAAAAACGCACAAGATTTATCTCCCATAGCAAATAAAAAACAAAAAACAAAATTGGTTAACTAATTTAAAAAAAAAATGGCATTTTATCATTTAACTGTTTGTTATTGTTTTTGTTTTTTAATTTAATTATTGTTTTTATTTTTTAATTTAATTATTGTTTTTATTTTTTTAATTTAATTATTGTTTTTATTTTTTTAATTTAATTATTGTTTTTATTTTTAAAATTTAATTATTGTTTTTGTTTTTTAATTTAATTATTGTTTTTGTTTTTTAATTTAATTATTGTTTTTATTTTTTTAATTTAATTATTGTTTTTATTTTTTTAATTTAATTATTGTTTTTATTTTTTTAATTTAATTATTGTTTTTATTTTTTTAATTTAATTATTGTTTTTATTTTTTTAATTTAATTATTGTTTTTATTTTTTTAATTTAATTATAGTTCTGTTTAACAATATCGTTTTATTTCCTGGCCAAAATACTCGCCATTTGTGTCAAATATTCCTTTCTTTAGATAGACCGACTTGATTTTCAACAAGTTGCGATTTATTTCTAGACTGCAGGTGAAAAGGCAAATTTATTTCGTTCTTTTCCTTACTTTACGGTCACATATAAAAGATAAATAAATTTGGACTGAAATTATCAGAATCTTAAGGTTTATCTATATGAATAAATGAGACAGATTTTGTTTCGTGTTTACAACAAAGTTATGAATGAAATGTTTATTATTTTAAATTAATTTTTCAAGTATTTCAAGTAGAAAACTTTGCGAAGTGATAGCGAGCCGGCAAAACCAGCTAGTGTTGTTATAAATCCCGGGAAAATATCTTTTCGGGTGAGTTACACCTAACCCCTTTGTTTTTAGATCGCGCACCCCTATTTACTTGCCTCCCCACAAGAACAAAGTTAGACACACGGTTTCTTTTTTAATATGGAGAATATCCAGATCCTCCCAAAAGGAGCACTTGTTGACGCCCCATCCATCTTATTAACCCTTATCCTTAAGTGGCTTTTATCCTTGATAAATGATAACCAAAAAAGTTTTAAAAAAAATAAATAAATAAAAAAAAAAAAAATCCCTCTGTATGGAATTTCGAACTGAACCTTTTATTTAATCAACGGAAGGAGATCGTTTTCATTCCATCATATCCAACCTCTTGGCCTAACATTCAAACTTAACATGAATTGGAACAACTACATAGAAGATGCTGCCAAGGCTGCTGCAAAGAAGGTGTGCTCCCTCTACCGAGCCAGAAAACTTCTCACACCTGACAGTATCCTTTATCTCTACAAAGCCATCATCTGCCCATGGAATATTGCTGCCACATCTGGGCTGGTGCATCATCCTCTAGTCTCTCCCTTTTAGACAAGGCCCGAAAAAAAAGAGTTGCTAATCTAAAAGGTCCCTCACTATCTATCAAGCTCCAGCCCCTGTCCCATTGCTGCAATGTTGCATCCTTGTGCTGGTTTTACAAGCACTTCAATGGAATGTGCTCCGATGAACTTGCTGCTGTGGTGTCCCCTCGATGTAAATACACTAGACCAACCCGACAATCAGCTAAATCCCATCCATTTGTTGTGGAGGTCCCCAGATGCCAGAGAGCCTTTTACTCCAATAGTTTCTTTCCTCGAGCTGCCGGCCTTTGGAACTCCCTCCCTGCTCCCTGTTTCCTTGACTGTACCAACATGCAGACATTTAAAACTGATGTGAACAAGCATCTCTCTGCACAGCTTATAATTTAGGATGACACCCTAAACGTGCACCCTAATTCTCAGTAACCCCTTGTTTGGGGTGAACCAAGTTCAAAAAAAAAAAAATAGCTTAATGGTTGAGAACGCTGGTTAACAGTCAGTTGTAACATGTTCCCCGCCGCATGAACATGTGGCGCAACAGATAAAGTGCTAAGTAACAATCAGTTCTAAGTGACAGTCTTCTAGAGGTTGAAGGTTCAATTCTCACTCCAGGCGATAATACCTAAGAATAATGTACACTAATACTTCATTTAAAATTTTTTTTTTAACATAGTTCACCCCTAACAAGGCAGGCCGCCACTGTAGACGTAAGGGGCTACTGAGAAAAAGAAAAGGGGAGAAGGTAGAGGGCGGTCAACCTAGATTGGGATCTGCACAGCGAGGTGTCTGTTTACATTAGTTTTAAATTTCTGCATGTCTGTACTGTTGGGGAAACAGGGGGCAGGGAGGGAGTTCCAGAGGCCAGCAGTACGAGGAAAGAAGCTATTTGAGTAGAAGGCTCTCCGACATCTGGGGACCTCCACAGTGAATGAATGAGATTTAGTTGATTGTCGAGTTGGTCTAGTGAATTTACGTCGATATGTCACCAGAGCAGCCAATTCATCGGAGCATAATCCATTGAAGTATTTGTAAAACAAGCACAAGGATGCTACATTGCGGCGATGGGACAGAGGCTGGAGCTTGTTATGGCTGACGGAATGAGAACAATCTATCTCTGTGGATTAGATAAAAGGGTTCAATTTGAAATTCCGTATGGGTTCTACAGTTCGACATAAAGATTCCCAAGTTTGACTGTACAGGTTCCCAAGTTCGAAAGAAGGTCGGAAGTCACGTCGGCTGAAACTTCATCAAAATAAAGATGAGAATAGTAGTCTATCTACTAGTCTCTCTCTCCTTGACAAGGTCCAAAAAAAAAGAGTCGCCAACCTAATAGGTCCCTCACTGTCAACCAAGCTCCAGCCTCTGTCCCATCGCCGCAATGTAGCATCCTTATGTTTGTTTTACAAATACTTCAATGGATTATGCTCCGATGAATTGGCTGCTCTGGTGCCCCCTCGACGTAAATTCACTAGACCAACTCAACAATCAACTAAATCTCATTCATTCACTGTGGAGGTCCCCAGATGCCGGAGAGCCTTCTACTCAAATAGTTTCTTTCCTCGTGCTGCTGGCCCCTGGAACTCCCTACCTGCCCCCTGTTTCCCTGACAGTACTGACATGCAGAAATTTAAAACTAATGTAAACGGACATCTCGCTGCGTAGATCCCAATTTAGGCTGACCCCCCCCCCCCACACACACACACCTTCTCCCCTTTTCTTTTTTCTCAGTAGCCCCTTACGTCTACAGTGGTGGCCTGCCTTGTTGTTTGGGGTGAACCATGTTAAAAAAAAAAAGAAAAAAAAATTATCAATCCTCATCTAAAAAATTCTGGAACCGATTTTATGTATCATTGCATTTCTTACAGATTCCACTGTGGCGCCGGTTCCTTCAGTAGATGAAAACAGGAATTCCTGGGGTCAAACTGCCGCAGGATTCCAACCACCAAGACCATCCCCAAATCAAACACTGAATCAAAATATGCCAGGTAAATTTCGTTTTAACAATTTTTGTTTATTTTTCAATTAAAAAAAAAATTTAGCAGAAAATGTAAAAAAAAAATTGCATGAATATAAAAAAATTTTTAATAATTTTTTAAATAAAAAAAAAAATTAGTAGAAAATTTAAAAAAAAATTTGGCCTGAATATTAAAATCATTTTTTTCATAAATTTTTAATTAAAAAAAAAAATTTGCCACTTGTGCAGATGCGGTACATGAGCAGAAATTTATTTTAGAAGAGTTCCAATGGTGTAAGGGGCAGACAACTCTCTTTTTGTATATTGATAAAACATTATTGAAGAAAATAGAATTTGGGAAAATGAATAGTATATTTTTTCATTTCAAAACCAACAAAACGAACAGTCCTCTAGTTTGGATTAACAGATTAAAAAAAAAATTTTTTATAGTTTAAAATATTAAATTATCGCAGAAATTGAAATTCGTGAAAATCAACAGTTTCAAGGCATTCACGTCGATTACGTCCATTTTCGAAGAAGCTAGAAATTTTGTACTTAAAAAAAGAGTTGTCTGCCCCTTCTTACACCATTGGAACTCTTGTCTAAAATAAATTTCGGCTCGTGTACCGAATATGCACAAGTGGCAAAAATTTAGCAGAAAATGTTAAAAAAATTTGCATGAATATTAAAAAAAAATTTTTTAATTTTTCAATGAAAAAAAAAATTAGAAAATGTTAAAAAAAAATTTTTTTATAATTTTTCAATTAAAAAAAATATTAAATGTTAAAAAAATTTTTTTATAATTTTTCAATGAAAAAAAATATTAAATGTTAAAAAAAAATTAAAATTATTTTTTTTTTAATATTTTGAATTCTTTTTTGTTCAATTGTAGCATAGGGACTGTTTAAATATTTTACCTATTTCACCTGCTTTTTGCAGACCGTTTTGGATAAAATTGATATGTTTTGATAATTTTTAGATAAGGGTTAATAACTGGTATTATTTGTATCATTCGGACTACTGTTCTCATCTTGGATGTTATTCTTAAAACGTTTCCGCCGATGTAACCTCTGACTTTATTCAGGTGCATCTTGTCAAACTTGGAAACCTGTACTGAATTTTGAACTGAACCGTTTATTTAATCTTTAGTTGTAGTTTGCTCTTGTTCCGTCAGCCATGACCGGGTACAAGTCTTAAGTGATTCGTAATTGTATGAGGATTGAACCTTCAAGCTCCAAGAGAATGTCACTTATAACTGATTATGACTTAGCACTTTTATCCCTTGTGCCACAGGTCCTTGGGGATCCAGTTCGACAAGACACACCTGAAGAAAGTCGGGGGTTACATCAGCCAAAATGTTATCCGAATAAACATCCAAGATGAGAACAGTAGTCCAGATAATTCAATAGACATCAATTTATTGCTGTAGTTCATGGCTTGAAATAAAATTGTAATTTACTTTTAAAAATGTTGAGAATCCAACTTTGATTCGGTGTTTTAATCGTTGGCGGCCATGTTGTTTTTTTATTATATTTCTTGCACCGAAAATAGTTTTACTGTTTAAAAAATAAAATTGTATTTTACTTTTTAAAATGTTGAGAATCCAACTTTGATTCGGTGTTTTAATCGTTGGCGGCCATGTTGTTTTTTTATTATATTATTTGCAACGAAAATAGTTTTACTGTTTCAAAAATAAAATTGTATTTTACTTTTTAAAATGTTGAGAATCCAACTTTGATTCGGTGTTTTAATCGTTGGCGGCCATGTTGTTTTTTTATTATATTTCTTGCACCGAAAATAGTTTTACTGTTTCAAAAATAAAATTGTATTTTACTTTTTAAAATGTTGAGAATCCAACTTTGATTCGGTGTTTTAATCGTTGGCGGCCATGTTGTTTTTTTATTATATTTCTTGCACCGAAAATAGTTTTACTGTTTAAAAAATAAAATTGTATTTTACTTTTTAAAATGTTGAGAATCCAACTTTGATTCGGTGTTTTAATCGTTGGCGGCCATGTTGTTTTTTTATTATATTATTTGCAACGAAAATAGTTTTACTGTTTCAAAAATAAAATTGTATTTTACTTTTAAAATGTTGAGAATCCAACTTTGATTCGGTGTTTTAATCGTTGGCGGCCATGTTGTTTTTTTATTATATTTCTTGCACCGAAAATAGTTTTACTGTTTCAAAAATCAAATTGTATTTTACTTTTTAAAATGTTGAGAATCCAACTTTGATTCGGTGTTTTAATCGTTGGCGGCCATGTTGTTTTTTTATTATATTTCTTGCAACGAAAATAGTTTTACTGTTTCAAAAATCAAATTGTATTTTACTTTTTAAAATGTTGAGAATCCAACTTTGATTCGGTGTTTTAATCGTTGGCGGCCATGTTGTTTTTTTATTATATTTCTTGCACCGAAAATAGTTTTACTGTTTAAAAAATCAAATTGTATTTTACTTTTTAAAATGTTGAGAATCCAACTTTGATTCGGTGTTTTAATCGTTGGCGGCCATGTTGTTTTTTTATTATATTTCTTGCACCGAAAATAGTTTTACTGTTTCAAAAATCAAATTGTATTTTACTTTTTAAAATGTTGAGAATCCTACTTTGATTCGGTGTTTTAATCGTTGGCGGCCATGTTGTTTTTTTATTATATTTCTTGCAACGAAAATAGTTTTAATGTTTCAAAAATCAAATTGTATTTTACTTTTTAAAATGTTGAGAATCCAACTTTGATTCGGTGTTTTAATCGTGGGCGGCCATGTTGTTTTTTTATTATATTTCTTGCACCGAAAATAGTTTTACTGTTTCAAAAATCAAATTGTATTTTACTTTTTAAAATGTTGAGAATCCAACTTTGATTCGGTGTTTTAATCGTTGGCGGCCATGTTGTTTTTTTATTATATTTCTTGCACCGAAAATTGTTTTACTGTTTCAAAAATCAAATTGTATTTTACTTTTTAAAATGTTGAGAATCCAACTTTGATTCGGTGTTTTAATCGTTGGCGGCCATGTTGTTTTTTTATTATATTTCTTGCACCGAAAATAGTTTTACTGTTTCAAAAATAAAATTGTATTTTACTTTTTAAAATGTTGAGAATCCAACTTTGATTCGGTGTTTTAATCGTTGGCGGCCATGTTGTTTTTTTATTATATTTCTTGCAACGAAAATAGTTTTAATGTTTTAAAAATAAAATTGTATTTTACTTTTTAAAATGTTGAGAATCCAACTTTGATTCGGTGTTTTAATCGTTGGCGGCCATGTTGTTTTTTTATTATATTTCTTGCACCGAAAATAGTTTTACTGTTTCAAAAATCAAATTGTATTTTACTTTTTAAAATGTTGAGAATCCAACTTTGATTCGGTGTTTTAATCGTTGGCGGCCATGTTGTTTTTTTATTATATTTCTTGCAACGAAAATAGTTTTACTGTTTCAAAAATAAAATTGTATTTTACTTTTTAAAATGTTGAGAATCCAACTTTGATTCGGTGTTTTAATCGTTGGCGGCCATGTTGTTTTTTTATTATATTTCTTGCACCGAAAATAGTTTTACTGTTTAAAAAATCAAATTGTATTTTACTTTTTAAAATGTTGAGAATCCAACTTTGATTCGGTGTTTTAATCGTTGGCGGCCATGTTTTTTTTTTATTATATTTCTTGCAACGAAAATAGTTTTACTGTTTATAAAATAAAATTGTATTTTACTTTTTAAAATGTTGAGAATCCAACTTTGATTCGGTGTTTTAATCGTTGGCGGCCATGTTTTTTTTTTATTATATTTCTTGCAACGAAAATAGTTTTAATGTTTCAAAAATCAAATTGTATTTTACTTTTTAAAATGTTGAGAATCCAACTTTGATTCGGTGTTTTAATCGTTGGCGGCCATGTTTTTTTTATTATATTTCTTGCACCGAAAATAGTTTTACTGTTTAAAAAATAAAATTGTATTTTACTTTTTAAAATGTTGAGAATCCAACTTTGATTCGGTGTTTTAATCGTTGGCGGCCATGTTGTTTTTTTATTATATTTCTTGCACCGAAAATAGTTTTACTGTTTAAAAAATAAAATTGTATTTTACTTTTTAAAATGTTGAGAATCCAACTTTGATTCGGTGTTTTAATCGTTGGCGGCCATGTTGTTTTTTTATTATATTTCTTGCACCGAAAATAGTTTTACTGTTTCAAAAATAAAATTGTATTTTACTTTTTAAAATGTTGAGAATCCAACTTTGATTCGGTGTTTTAATCGTTGGCGGCCATGTTGTTTTTTTTATTATATTTCTTGCAACGAAAATAGTTTTACTGTTTCAAAAATAAAATTGTATTTTACTTCTTAAAATGTTGAGAATCCAACTTTGATTCGGTGTTTTAATCGTTGGCGGCCATGTTGTTTTTTTATTATATTTCTTGCACCGAAAATAGTTTTACTGTTTCAAAAATCAACTTGTTATTTACTTTTTAAAATGTTGAGAATCCAACTTTGATTCGGTGTTTTAATCGTTGGCGGCCATGTTTTTTTTATTATATTTCTTGCACCGAAAATAGTTTTACTGTTTAAAAAATAAAATTGTATTTTACTTTTTAAAATGTTGAGAATCCAACTTTGATTCGGTGTTTTAATCGTTGGCGGCCATGTTGTTTTTTTATTATATTTCTTGCACCGAAAATAGTTTTACTGTTTCAAAAATAAAATTGTATTTTACTTTTTAAAATGTTGAGAATCCAACTTTGATTCGGTGTTTTAATCGTTGGCGGCCATGTTGTTTTTTTTATTATATTTCTTGCAACGAAAATAGTTTTACTGTTTCAAAAATAAAATTGTATTTTACTTCTTAAAATGTTGAGAATCCAACTTTGATTCGGTGTTTTAATCGTTGGCGGCCATGTTGTTTTTTTATTATATTTCTTGCACCGAAAATAGTTTTACTGTTTCAAAAATAAAATTGTATTTTACTTTTTAAAATGTTGAGAATCCAACTTTGATTCGGTGTTTTAATCGTTGGCGGCCATGTTGTTTTTTTTATTATATTTCTTGCAACGAAAATAGTTTTACTGTTTCAAAAATAAAATTGTATTTTACTTCTTAAAATGTTGAGAATCCAACTTTGATTCGGTGTTTTAATCGTTGGCGGCCATGTTGTTTTTTTATTATATTTCTTGCACCGAAAATAGTTTTACTGTTTCAAAAATAAAATTGTATTTTACTTCTTAAAATGTTGAGAATCCAACTTTGATTCGGTGTTTTAATCGTTGGCGGCCATGTTGTTTTTTTATTATATTTCTTGCACCGAAAATAGTTTTACTGTTTCAAAAATAAAATTGTATTTTACTTTTTAAAATGTTGAGAATCCAACTTTGATTCGGTGTTTTAATCGTTGGCGGCCATGTTGTTTTTTTTATTATATTTCTTGCACCGAAAATAGTTTTACTGTTTAAAAAATAAAATTGTATTTTACTTTTTAAAATGTTGAGAATCCAACTTTGATTCGGTGTTTTAATCGTTGGCGGCCATGTTGTTTTTTTATTATATTTCTTGCACCGAAAATAGTTTTACTGTTTCAAAAATCAACTTGTTATTTACTTTTTAAAATGTTGAGAATCCAACTTTGATTCGGTGTTTTAATCGTTGGCGGCCATGTTGTTTTTTTATTATATTTCTTGCACCGAAAATAGTTTTACTGTTTCAAAAATAAAATTGTATTTTACTTTTTAAAATGTTGAGAATCCAACTTTGATTCGGTGTTTTAATCGTTGGCGGCCATGTTGTTTTTTTATTATATTTCTTGCACCGAAAATAGTTTTACTGTTTCAAAAATCAACTTGTTATTTACTTTTTAAAATGTTGAGAATCCAACTTTGATTCGGTGTTTTAATCGTTGGCGGCCATGTTGTTTTTTTATTATATTTCTTGCACCGAAAATAGTTTTACTGTTTCAAAAATAAAATTGTATTTTACTTTTTAAAATGTTGAGAATCCAACTTTGATTCGGTGTTTTAATCGTTGGCGGCCATGTTGTTTTTTTTATTATATTTCTTGCACCGAAAATAGTTTTACTGTTTCAAAAATAAAATTGTATTTTACTTTTTAAAATGTTGAGAATCCAACTTTGATTCGGTGTTTTAATCGTTGGCGGCCATGTTGTTTTTTTATTATATTTCTTGCACCGAAAATAGTTTTACTGTTTCAAAAATAAAATTGTATTTTACTTCTTAAAATGTTGAGAATCCAACTTTGATTCGGTGTTTTAATCGTTGGCGGCCATGTTGTTTTTTTATTATATTTCTTGCACCGAAAATAGTTTTACTGTTTCAAAAATAAAATTGTTATTTACTTTTTAAAATGTTGAGAATCCAACTTTGATTCGGTGTTTTAATCGTTGGCGGCCATGTTGTTTTTTTATTATATTTCTTGCACCGAAAATAGTTTTACTGTTTCAAAAATAAAATTGTATTTTACTTCTTAAAATGTTGAGAATCCAACTTTGATTCGGTGTTTTAATCGTTGGCGGCCATGTTGTTTTTTTATTATATTTCTTGCACCGAAAATAGTTTTACTGTTTCAAAAATCAACTTGTTATTTACTTTTTAAAATGTTGAGAATCCAACTTTGATTCGGTGTTTTAATCGTTGGCGGCCATGTTGTTTTTTTATTATATTTCTTGCACCGAAAATAGTTTTACTGTTTCAAAAATAAAATTGTATTTTACTTCTTAAAATGTTGAGAATCCAACTTTGATTCGGTGTTTTAATCGTTGGCGGCCATGTTGTTTTTTTATTATATTTCTTGCACCGAAAATAGTTTTACTGTTTCAAAAATCAACTTGTTATTTACTTTTTAAAATGTTGAGAATCCAACTTTGATTCGGTGTTTTAATCGTTGGCGGCCATGTTGTTTTTTTATTATATTTCTTGCACCGAAAATAGTTTTACTGTTTCAAAAATAAAATTGTATTTTACTTCTTAAAATGTTGAGAATCCAACTTTGATTCGGTGTTTTAATCGTTGGCGGCCATGTTGTTTTTTTATTATATTTCTTGCACCGAAAATAGTTTTACTGTTTCAAAAATAAAATTGTATTTTACTTCTTAAAATGTTGAGAATCCAACTTTGATTCGGTGTTTTAATCGTTGGCGGCCATGTTGTTTTTTTATTATATTTCTTGCACCGAAAATAGTTTTACTGTTTCAAAAATAAAATTGTATTTTACTTCTTAAAATGTTGAGAATCCAACTTTGATTCGGTGTTTTAATCGTTGGCGGCCATGTTGTTTTTTTATTATATTTCTTGCACCGAAAATAGTTTTACTGTTTCAAAAATAAAATTGTATTTTACTTCTTAAAATGTTGAGAATCCAACTTTGATTCGGTGTTTTAATCGTTGGCGGCCATGTTGTTTTTTTATTATATTTCTTGCACCGAAAATAGTTTTACTGTTTCAAAAATAAAATTGTTATTTACTTTTTAAAATGTTGAGAATCCAACTTTGATTCGGTGTTTTAATCGTTGGCGGCCATGTTGTTTTTTTATTATATTTCTTGCACCGAAAATAGTTTTACTGTTTCAAAAATAAAATTGTATTTTACTTCTTAAAATGTTGAGAATCCAACTTTGATTCGGTGTTTTAATCGTTGGCGGCCATGTTGTTTTTTTATTATATTTCTTGCACCGAAAATAGTTTTACTGTTTCAAAAATAAAATTGTATTTTACTTCTTAAAATGTTGAGAATCCAACTTTGATTCGGTGTTTTAATCGTTGGCGGCCATGTTGTTTTTTTATTATATTTCTTGCACCGAAAATAGTTTTACTGTTTCAAAAATAAAATTGTATTTTACTTCTTAAAATGTTGAGAATCCAACTTTGATTCGGTGTTTTAATCGTTGGCGGCCATGTTGTTTTTTTATTATATTTCTTGCACCGAAAATAGTTTTACTGTTTCAAAAATCAACTTGTTATTTACTTTTTAAAATGTTGAGAATCCAACTTTGATTCGGTGTTTTAATCGTTGGCGGCCATGTTGTTTTTTTATTATATTTCTTGCACCGAAAATAGTTTTACTGTTTCAAAAATCAACTTGTTATTTACTTTTTAAAATGTTGAGAATCCAACTTTGATTCGGTGTTTTAATCGTTGGCGGCCATGTTGTTTTTTTATTATATTTCTTGCACCGAAAATAGTTTTACTGTTTCAAAAATAAAATTGTATTTTACTTCTTAAAATGTTGAGAATCCAACTTTGATTCGGTGTTTTAATCGTTGGCGGCCATGTTGTTTTTTTATTATATTTCTTGCACCGAAAATAGTTTTACTGTTTCAAAAATAAAATTGTATTTTACTTCTTAAAATGTTGAGAATCCAACTTTGATTCGGTGTTTTAATCGTTGGCGGCCATGTTGTTTTTTTATTATATTTCTTGCACCGAAAATAGTTTTACTGTTTCAAAAATCAACTTGTTATTTACTTTTTAAAATGTTGAGAATCCAACTTTGATTCGGTGTTTTAATCGTTGGCGGCCATGTTGTTTTTTTATTATATTTCTTGCACCGAAAATAGTTTTACTGTTTCAAAAATAAAATTGTATTTTACTTCTTAAAATGTTGAGAATCCAACTTTGATTCGGTGTTTTAATCGTTGGCGGCCATGTTGTTTTTTTATTATATTTCTTGCACCGAAAATAGTTTTACTGTTTCAAAAATAAAATTGTATTTTACTTCTTAAAATGTTGAGAATCCAACTTTGATTCGGTGTTTTAATCGTTGGCGGCCATGTTGTTTTTTTATTATATTTCTTGCACCGAAAATAGTTTTACTGTTTCAAAAATAAAATTGTATTTTACTTCTTAAAATGTTGAGAATCCAACTTTGATTCGGTGTTTTAATCGTTGGCGGCCATGTTGTTTTTTTATTATATTTCTTGCACCGAAAATAGTTTTACTGTTTCAAAAATAAAATTGTTATTTACTTTTTAAAATGTTGAGAATCCAACTTTGATTCGGTGTTTTAATCGTTGGCGGCCATGTTGTTTTTTTATTATATTTCTTGCACCGAAAATAGTTTTACTGTTTCAAAAATAAAATTGTATTTTACTTCTTAAAATGTTGAGAATCCAACTTTGATTCGGTGTTTTAATCGTTGGCGGCCATGTTGTTTTTTTATTATATTTCTTGCACCGAAAATAGTTTTACTGTTTCAAAAATCAACTTGTTATTTACTTTTTAAAATGTTGAGAATCCAACTTTGATTCGGTGTTTTAATCGTTGGCGGCCATGTTGTTTTTTTATTATATTTCTTGCACCGAAAATAGTTTTACTGTTTCAAAAATCAAATTGTATTTTACTTTTTAAAATGTTGAGAATCCAACTTTGATTCGGTGTTTTAATCGTTGGCGGCCATGTTGTTTTTTTATTATATTTCTTGCACCGAAAATAGTTTTACTGTTTCAAAAATAAAATTGTATTTTACTTTTTAAAATGTTGAGAATCCAACTTTGATTCGGTGTTTTAATCGTTGGCGGCCATGTTGTTTTTTTATTATATTTCTTGCACCGAAAATAGTTTTACTGTTTCAAAAATAAAATTGTATTTTACTTCTTAAAATGTTGAGAATCCAACTTTGATTCGGTGTTTTAATCGTTGGCGGCCATGTTGTTTTTTTATTATATTTCTTGCACCGAAAATAGTTTTACTGTTTCAAAAATAAAATTGTTATTTACTTTTTAAAATGTTGAGAATCCAACTTTGATTCGGTGTTTTAATCGTTGGCGGCCATGTTGTTTTTTTATTATATTTCTTGCACCGAAAATAGTTTTACTGTTTCAAAAATAAAATTGTATTTTACTTCTTAAAATGTTGAGAATCCAACTTTGATTCGGTGTTTTAATCGTTGGCGGCCATGTTGTTTTTTTATTATATTTCTTGCACCGAAAATAGTTTTACTGTTTCAAAAATCAACTTGTTATTTACTTTTTAAAATGTTGAGAATCCAACTTTGATTCGGTGTTTTAATCGTTGGCGGCCATGTTGTTTTTTTATTATATTTCTTGCACCGAAAATAGTTTTACTGTTTCAAAAATAAAATTGTATTTTACTTTTTAAAATGTTGAGAATCCAACTTTGATTCGGTGTTTTAATCGTTGGCGGCCATGTTGTTTTTTTATTATATTTCTTGCACCGAAAATAGTTTTACTGTTTCAAAAATAAAATTGTATTTTACTTTTTAAAATGTTGAGAATCCAACTTTGATTCGGTGTTTTAATCGTTGGCGGCCATGTTGTTTTTTTATTATATTTCTTGCACCGAAAATAGTTTTACTGTTTCAAAAATAAAATTGTATTTTACTTCTTAAAATGTTGAGAATCCAACTTTGATTCGGTGTTTTAATCGTTGGCGGCCATGTTGTTTTTTTATTATATTTCTTGCACCGAAAATAGTTTTACTGTTTCAAAAATAAAATTGTATTTTACTTTTTAAAATGTTGAGAATCCAACTTTGATTCGGTGTTTTAATCGTTGGCGGCCATGTTGTTTTTTTATTATATTTCTTGCACCGAAAATAGTTTTACTGTTTCAAAAATAAAATTGTATTTTACTTCTTAAAATGTTGAGAATCCAACTTTGATTCGGTGTTTTAATCGTTGGCGGCCATGTTGTTTTTTTATTATATTTCTTGCACCGAAAATAGTTTTACTGTTTCAAAAATAAAATTGTATTTTACTTCTTAAAATGTTGAGAATCCAACTTTGATTCGGTGTTTTAATCGTTGGCGGCCATGTTGTTTTTTTATTATATTTCTTGCACCGAAAATAGTTTTACTGTTTCAAAAATAAAATTGTATTTTACTTCTTAAAATGTTGAGAATCCAACTTTGATTCGGTGTTTTAATCGTTGGCGGCCATGTTGTTTTTTTATTATATTTCTTGCACCGAAAATAGTTTTACTGTTTCAAAAATAAAATTGTATTTTACTTCTTAAAATGTTGAGAATCCAACTTTGATTCGGTGTTTTAATCGTTGGCGGCCATGTTGTTTTTTTATTATATTTCTTGCACCGAAAATAGTTTTACTGTTTCAAAAATAAAATTGTTATTTACTTTTTAAAATGTTGAGAATCCAACTTTGATTCGGTGTTTTAATCGTTGGCGGCCATGTTGTTTTTTTATTATATTTCTTGCACCGAAAATAGTTTTACTGTTTCAAAAATAAAATTGTATTTTACTTCTTAAAATGTTGAGAATCCAACTTTGATTCGGTGTTTTAATCGTTGGCGGCCATGTTGTTTTTTTATTATATTTCTTGCACCGAAAATAGTTTTACTGTTTCAAAAATCAACTTGTTATTTACTTTTTAAAATGTTGAGAATCCAACTTTGATTCGGTGTTTTAATCGTTGGCGGCCATGTTGTTTTTTTATTATATTTCTTGCACCGAAAATAGTTTTACTGTTTCAAAAATAAAATTGTATTTTACTTTTTAAAATGTTGAGAATCCAACTTTGATTCGGTGTTTTAATCGTTGGCGGCCATGTTGTTTTTTTATTATATTTCTTGCACCGAAAATAGTTTTACTGTTTCAAAAATAAAATTGTATTTTACTTCTTAAAATGTTGAGAATCCAACTTTGATTCGGTGTTTTAATCGTTGGCGGCCATGTTGTTTTTTTATTATATTTCTTGCACCGAAAATAGTTTTACTGTTTCAAAAATAAAATTGTATTTTACTTCTTAAAATGTTGAGAATCCAACTTTGATTCGGTGTTTTAATCGTTGGCGGCCATGTTGTTTTTTTATTATATTTCTTGCACCGAAAATAGTTTTACTGTTTCAAAAATAAAATTGTATTTTACTTCTTAAAATGTTGAGAATCCAACTTTGATTCGGTGTTTTAATCGTTGGCGGCCATGTTGTTTTTTTATTATATTTCTTGCACCGAAAATAGTTTTACTGTTTCAAAAATAAAATTGTATTTTACTTCTTAAAATGTTGAGAATCCAACTTTGATTCGGTGTTTTAATCGTTGGCGGCCATGTTGTTTTTTTATTATATTTCTTGCACCGAAAATAGTTTTACTGTTTCAAAAATAAAATTGTTATTTACTTTTTAAAATGTTGAGAATCCAACTTTGATTCGGTGTTTTAATCGTTGGCGGCCATGTTGTTTTTTTATTATATTTCTTGCACCGAAAATAGTTTTACTGTTTCAAAAATAAAATTGTATTTTACTTCTTAAAATGTTGAGAATCCAACTTTGATTCGGTGTTTTAATCGTTGGCGGCCATGTTGTTTTTTTATTATATTTCTTGCACCGAAAATAGTTTTACTGTTTCAAAAATCAACTTGTTATTTACTTTTTAAAATGTTGAGAATCCAACTTTGATTCGGTGTTTTAATCGTTGGCGGCCATGTTGTTTTTTTATTATATTTCTTGCACCGAAAATAGTTTTACTGTTTCAAAAATAAAATTGTTATTTACTTTTTAAAATGTTGAGAATCCAACTTTGATTCGGTGTTTTAATCGTTGGCGGCCATGTTGTTTTTTTATTATATTTCTTGCACCGAAAATAGTTTTACTGTTTCAAAAATCAACTTGTTATTTACTTTTTAAAATGTTGAGAATCCAACTTTGATTCGGTGTTTTAATCGTTGGCGGCCATGTTGTTTTTTTATTATATTTCTTGCACCGAAAATAGTTTTACTGTTTCAAAAATCAACTTGTTATTTACTTTTTAAAATGTTGAGAATCCAACTTTGATTCGGTGTTTTAATCGTTGGCGGCCATGTTGTTTTTTTATTATATTTCTTGCACCGAAAATAGTTTTACTGTTTCAAAAATAAAATTGTATTTTACTTCTTAAAATGTTGAGAATCCAACTTTGATTCGGTGTTTTAATCGTTGGCGGCCATGTTGTTTTTTTATTATATTTCTTGCACCGAAAATAGTTTTACTGTTTCAAAAATAAAATTGTATTTTACTTCTTAAAATGTTGAGAATCCAACTTTGATTCGGTGTTTTAATCGTTGGCGGCCATGTTGTTTTTTTATTATATTTCTTGCACCGAAAATAGTTTTACTGTTTCAAAAATAAAATTGTATTTTACTTCTTAAAATGTTGAGAATCCAACTTTGATTCGGTGTTTTAATCGTTGGCGGCCATGTTGTTTTTTTATTATATTTCTTGCACCGAAAATAGTTTTACTGTTTCAAAAATAAAATTGTATTTTACTTCTTAAAATGTTGAGAATCCAACTTTGATTCGGTGTTTTAATCGTTGGCGGCCATGTTGTTTTTTTATTATATTTCTTGCACCGAAAATAGTTTTACTGTTTCAAAAATAAAATTGTATTTTACTTCTTAAAATGTTGAGAATCCAACTTTGATTCGGTGTTTTAATCGTTGGCGGCCATGTTGTTTTTTTATTATATTTCTTGCACCGAAAATAGTTTTACTGTTTCAAAAATCAACTTGTTATTTACTTTTTAAAATGTTGAGAATCCAACTTTGATTCGGTGTTTTAATCGTTGGCGGCCATGTTGTTTTTTTATTATATTTCTTGCACCGAAAATAGTTTTACTGTTTCAAAAATAAAATTGTATTTTACTTTTTAAAATGTTGAGAATCCAACTTTGATTCGGTGTTTTAATCGTTGGCGGCCATGTTGTTTTTTTATTATATTTCTTGCACCGAAAATAGTTTTACTGTTTCAAAAATCAACTTGTTATTTACTTTTTAAAATGTTGAGAATCCAACTTTGATTCGGTGTTTTAATCGTTGGCGGCCATGTTGTTTTTTTATTATATTTCTTGCACCGAAAATAGTTTTACTGTTTCAAAAATAAAATTGTATTTTACTTCTTAAAATGTTGAGAATCCAACTTTGATTCGGTGTTTTAATCGTTGGCGGCCATGTTGTTTTTTTATTATATTTCTTGCACCGAAAATAGTTTTACTGTTTCAAAAATCAACTTGTTATTTACTTTTTAAAATGTTGAGAATCCAACTTTGATTCGGTGTTTTAATCGTTGGCGGCCATGTTGTTTTTTTATTATATTTCTTGCACCGAAAATAGTTTTACTGTTTCAAAAATCAAATTGTATTTTACTTTTTAAAATGTTGAGAATCCAACTTTGATTCGGTGTTTTAATCGTTGGCGGCCATGTTGTTTTTTTTATTATATTTCTTGCACCGAAAATAGTTTTACTGTTTAAAAAATAAAATTGTATTTTACTTTTTAAAATGTTGAGAATCCAACTTTGATTCGGTGTTTTAATCGTTGGCGGCCATGTTGTTTTTTTATTATATTTCTTGCACCGAAAATAGTTTTACTGTTTCAAAAATCAACTTGTTATTTACTTTTTAAAATGTTGAGAATCCAACTTTGATTCGGTGTTTTAATCGTTGGCGGCCATGTTGTTTTTTTATTATATTTCTTGCACCGAAAATAGTTTTACTGTTTCAAAAATCAAATTGTATTTTACTTTTTAAAATGTTGAGAATCCAACTTTGATTCGGTGTTTTAATCGTTGGCGGCCATGTTGTTTTTTTTATTATATTTCTTGCACCGAAAATAGTTTTACTGTTTAAAAAATAAAATTGTATTTTACTTTTTAAAATGTTGAGAATCCAACTTTGATTCGGTGTTTTAATCGTTGGCGGCCATGTTGTTTTTTTATTATATTTCTTGCACCGAAAATAGTTTTACTGTTTCAAAAATCAACTTGTTATTTACTTTTTAAAATGTTGAGAATCCAACTTTGATTCGGTGTTTTAATCGTTGGCGGCCATGTTGTTTTTTTATTATATTTCTTGCACCGAAAATAGTTTTACTGTTTCAAAAATCAAATTGTATTTTACTTTTTAAAATGTTGAGAATCCAACTTTGATTCGGTGTTTTAATCGTTGGCGGCCATGTTGTTTTTTTTATTATATTTCTTGCACCGAAAATAGTTTTACTGTTTCAAAAATCAAATTGTATTTTACTTTTTAAAATGTTGAGAATCCAACTTTGATTCGGTGTTTTAATCGTTGGCGGCCATGTTGTTTTTTTATTATATTTCTTGCACCGAAAATAGTTTTACTGTTTCAAAAATCAACTTGTTATTTACTTTTTAAAATGTTGAGAATCCAACTTTGATTCGGTGTTTTAATCGTTGGCGGCCATGTTGTTTTTTTATTATATTTCTTGCACCGAAAATAGTTTTACTGTTTCAAAAATCAAATTGTATTTTACTTTTTAAAATGTTGAGAATCCAACTTTGATTCGGTGTTTTAATCGTTGGCGGCCATGTTGTTTTTTTTATTATATTTCTTGCACCGAAAATAGTTTTACTGTTTAAAAAATAAAATTGTATTTTACTTTTTAAAATGTTGAGAATCCAACTTTGATTCGGTGTTTTAATCGTTGGCGGCCATGTTGTTTTTTTATTATATTTCTTGCACCGAAAATAGTTTTACTGTTTCAAAAATCAACTTGTTATTTACTTTTTAAAATGTTGAGAATCCAACTTTGATTCGGTGTTTTAATCGTTGGCGGCCATGTTGTTTTTTTATTATATTTCTTGCACCGAAAATAGTTTTACTGTTTCAAAAATCAAATTGTATTTTACTTTTTAAAATGTTGAGAATCCAACTTTGATTCGGTGTTTTAATCGTTGGCGGCCATGTTTTTTTTATTATATTTCTTGCACCGAAAATAGTTTTACTGTTTCAAAAATAAAATTGTATTTTACTTCTTAAAATGTTGAGAATCCAACTTTGATTCGGTGTTTCAATCGTTGGCGGCCATGTTGTTTTTTTATTATATTTCTTGCAATGAAAATAGTTTTACTGTTTCAAAAATAAAATTGTATTTTACTTTTTAAAATGTTGAGAATCCAACTTTGATTCGGTGTTTTAATCGTTGGCGGCCATGTTGTTTTTTTATTATATTTCTTGCACCGAAAATAGTTTTACTGTTTCAAAAATAAAATTGTATTTTACTTTTTAAAATGTTGAGAATCCAACTTTGATTCGGTGTTTTAATCGTTGGCGGCCATGTTGTTTTTTTATTATATTTCTTGCACCGAAAATAGTTTTACTGTTTCAAAAATCAACTTGTTATTTACTTTTTAAAATGTTGAGAATCCAACTTTGATTCGGTGTTTTAATCGTTGGCGGCCATGTTGTTTTTTTATTATATTTCTTGCACCGAAAATAGTTTTACTGTTTCAAAAATCAAATTGTAATTTACTTTTTAAAATGTTGAGAATCCAACTTTGATTCGGTGTTTTAATCGTTGGCGGCCATGTTGTTTTTTTATTATATTTCTTGCAACGAAAATAGTTTTACTGTTTCAAAAATAAAATTGTATTTTACTTTTTAAAATGTTGAGAATCCAACTTTGATTCGGTGTTTTAATCGTTGGCGGCCATGTTGTTTTTTATTATATTTCTTGCACCGAAAATAGTTTTACTATTTCAAAAATAAAATTGTATTTTACTTTTTAAAATGTTGAGAATCCAACTTTGATTTGGTGTTTTAATCGTTGGCGGCCATGTTGTTTTTTTATTATATTTCTTGCACCGAAAATAGTTTTACTGTTTCAAAAATCAAATTGTAATTTACTTTTTAAAATGTTTAGAATCCAACTTTGATTCGGTATTTTAATCGTTGGCGGCCATGTTGTTTTCTTATTATATTTCTTGCACCGAAAATAGTTTTACTGTTTCAAAAATAAAATTGTATTTTACTTTTTAAAATGTTGAGAATCCAACTTTGATTCGGTGTTTTAATCGTTGGCGGCCATGTTGTTTTTTTATTATATTTCTTGCACCGAAAATAGTTTTACTGTTTCAAAAATAAAATTGTATTTTACTTTTTAAAATGTTGAGAATCCAACTTTGATTCGGTATTTTAATCGTTGGCGGCCATGTTGTTTTTTTATTATATTTCTTGCACCGAAAATAGTTTTACTATTTCAAAAATAAAATTGTATTTTACTTTTTAAAATGTTGAGAATCCAACTTTGATTCGGTGTTTTAATCGTTGGCGGCCATGTTGTTTTTTATTATATTTCTTGCACCGAAAATAGTTTTACTATTTCAAAAATAAAATTGTATTTTACTTTTTAAAATGTTGAGAATCCAACTTTGATTCGGTGTTTTAATCGTTGGCGGCCATGTTGTTTTTTTATTATATTTCTTGCACCGAAAATAGTTTTACTGTTTCAAAAATCAAATTGTATTTTACTTTTTAAAATGTTGAGAATCCAACTTTGATTCGGTGTTTTAATCGTTGGCGGCCATGTTGTTTTTTTATTATATTTCTTGCACCGAAAATAGTTTTACTGTTTAAAAAATCAAATTGTATTTTACTTTTTAAAATGTTGAGAATCCAACTTTGATTCGGTGTTTTAATCGTTGGCGGCCATGTTGTTTTTTTATTATATTTCTTGCACCGAAAATAGTTTTACTGTTTCAAAAATAAAATTGTATTTTACTTTTTAAAATGTTGAGAATCCAACTTTGATTCGGTGTTTTAATCGTTGGCGGCCATGTTGTTTTTTTATTATATATCTTGCACCGAAAATAGTTTTACTGTTTCAAAAATCAAATTGTATTTTACTTTTTAAAATGTTGAGAATCCAACTTTGATTCAGTGTTTTAATCGTTGGCGGCCATGTTGTTTTTTTATTATATTATTTGCAACGAAAATAGTTTTACTGTTTCAAAAATCAAATTGTATTTTACTTTTTAAAATGTTGAGAATCCAACTTTTATTCAGTGTTTTAATCGTTGGCGGCCATGTTGTTTTTTTATTATATTTCTTGCACCGAAAATAGTTTTACTGTTTCAAAAATAAAATTGTATTTTACTTTTTAAAATGTTGAGAATCCAACTTTGATTCGGTGTTTTAATCGTTGGCGGCCATGTTGTTTTTTAATTATATTTCTTGCACTGAAAATAGTTTTACTGTTTCAAAAATCAAATTGTATTTTACTTTTTAAAATGTTGAGAATCCAACTTTGATTCGGTGTTTTAATCGTTGGCGGCCATGTTGTTTTTTTATTATATTTCTTGCACCGAAAATAGTTTTACTGTTTCAAAAATAAAATTGTATTTTACTTTTTAAAATGTTGAGAATCCAACTTTGATTCGGTGTTTTAATCGTTGGCGGCCATGTTGTTTTTTTATTATATTTCTTGCACCGAAAATAGTTTTACTGTTTAAAAAATCAAATTGTATTTTACTTTTTAAAATGTTGAGAATCCAACTTTGATTCGGTGTTTTAATCGTTGGCGGCCATGTTGTTTTTTTATTATATTTCTTGCACCGAAAATAGTTTTACTGTTTCAAAAATAAAATTGTATTTTACTTTTTAAAATGTTGAGAATCCAACTTTGATTCGGTGTTTTAATCGTTGGCGGCCATGTTGTTTTTTTATTATAATTCTTGCACCGAAAATAGTTTTACTGTTTCAAAAATAAAATTGTATTTTACTTTTTAAAATGTTGAGAATCCAACTTTGATTCGGTGTTTTAATCGTTGGCGGCCATGTTGTTTTTTTATTATATTTCTTGCACCGAAAATAGTTTTACTGTTTCAAAAATCAAATTGTATTTTACTTTTTAAAATGTTGAGAATCCAACTTTGATTCGGTGTTTTAATCGTTGGCGGCCATGTTGTTTTTTTATTATAATTCTTGCACCGAAAATAGTTTTACTGTTTCAAAAATAAAATTGTATTTTACTTTTTAAAATGTTGAGAATCCAACTTTGATTCAGTGTTTTAATCGTTGGCGGCCATGTTGTTTTTTTATTATATTATTTGCAACGAAAATAGTTTTACTGTTTCAAAAATCAAATTGTATTTTACTTTTTAAAATGTTCAGAATCCAACTTTTATTCAGTGTTTTAATCGTTGGCGGCCATGTTGTTTTTTTATTATATTTCTTGCACCGAAAATAGTTTTACTGTTTCAAAAATCAAATTGTATTTTACTTTTTAAAATGTTGAGAATCCAACTTTGATTCGGTGTTTTAATCGTTGGCGGCCATGTTGTTTTTTAATTATATTTTTTGCACTGAAAATAGTTTTACTGTTTCAAAAATCAAATTGTATTTTACTTTTTAAAATGTTGAGAATCCAACTTTGATTCGGTGTTTTAATCGTTGGCGGCCATGTTGTTTTTTTATTATATTATTTGCAACGAAAATAGTTGTACTGTTTCAAAAATAAAATTGTATTTTACTTTTTAAAATGTTGAGAATCCAACTTTGATTCGGTGTTTTAATCGTTGGCGGCCATGTTGTTTTTTTATTATATTTCTTGCACCGAAAATAGTTTTACTGTTTCAAAAATCAAATTGTATTTTACTTTTTAAAATGTTGAGAATCCAACTTTGATTCGGTGTTTTAATCGTTGGCGGCCATGTTGTTTTTTTATTATATTTCTTGCACCGAAAATAGTTTTACTGTTTCAAAAATAAAATTGTATTTTACTTTTTAAAATGTTGAGAATCCAACTTTGATTCGGTGTTTTAATCGTTGGCGGCCATGTTGTTTTTTTATTATAATTCTTGCACCGAAAATAGTTTTACTGTTTCAAAAATAAAATTGTATTTTACTTTTTAAAATGTTGAGAATCCAACTTTGATTCGGTGCTTTAATCGTTGGCGGCCATGTTGTTTTTTTATTATATTTCTTGCACCGAAAATAGTTTTACTGTTTCAAAAATCAAATTGTATTTTACTTTTTAAAATGTTGAGAATCCAACTTTGATTCGGTGTTTTAATCGTTGGCGGCCATGTTGTTTTTTTATTATATTTCTTGCACCGAAAATAGCTTTACTGTTTAAAAAATCAAATTGTATTTTACTTTTTAAAATGTTGAGAATCCAACTTTGATTCGGTGTTTTAATCGTTGGCGGCCATGTTGTTTTTTTATTATATTTCTTGCACCGAAAATAGTTTTACTGTTTCAAAAATAAAATTGTATTTTACTTTTTAAAATGTTGAGAATCCAACTTTGATTCGGTGTTTTAATCGTTGGCGGCCATGTTGTTTTTTTATTATATTTCTTGCACCGAAAATAGTTTTACTGTTTCAAAAATAAAATTGTATTTTACTTTTTAAAATGTTGAGAATCCAACTTTTATTCGGTGTTTTAATCGTTGGCGGCCATGTTGTTTTTTTATTATATTTCTTGCAACGAAAATAGTTTTACTGTTTAAAAAATAAAATTGTATTTTACTTTTTAAAATGTTGAGAATCCAACTTTGATTCGGTGTTTTAATCGTTGGCGGCCATGTTGTTTTTTTATTATATTATTTGCAACGAAAATAGTTGTACTGTTTCAAAAATAAAATTGTATTTTACTTTTTAAAATGTTGAGAATCCAACTTTGATTCGGTGTTTTAATCGTTGGCGGCCATGTTGTTTTTTTATTATATTTCTTGCACCGAAAATAGTTTTACTGTTTAAAAAATCAAATTGTATTTTACTTTTTAAAATGTTGAGAATCCAACTTTGATTCGGTGTTTTAATCGTTGGCGGCCATGTTGTTTTTTTATTATATTTCTTGCACCGAAAATAGTTCTACTGTTTCAAAAATAAAATTGTATTTTACTTTTTAAAATGTTGAGAATCCAACTTTGATTCGGTGTTTTAATCGTTGGCGGCCATGTTGTTTTTTTATTATAATTCTTGCACCGAAAATAGTTTTACTGTTTCAAAAATCAAATTGTATTTTACTTTTTAAAATGTTGAGAATCCAACTTTGATTCGGTGTTTTAATCGTTGGCGGCCATGTTGTTTTTTTATTATATTTCTTGCACCGAAAATAGCTTTACTGTTTAAAAAATCAAATTGTATTTTACTTTTTAAAATGTTGAGAATCCAACTTTGATTCGGTGTTTTAATCGTTGGCGGCCATGTTGTTTTTTTATTATATTTCTTGCACCGAAAATAGTTTTACTGTTTCAAAAATAAAATTGTATTTTACTTTTTAAAATGTTGAGAATCCAACTTTGATTCGGTGTTTTAATCGTTGGCGGCCATGTTGTTTTTTTATTATATTTCTTGCACCGAAAATAGTTTTACTGTTTCAAAAATCAAATTGTATTTTACTTTTTAAAATGTTGAGAATCCAACTTTTATTCGGTGTTTTAATCGTTGGCGGCCATGTTGTTTTTTTATTATATTTCTTGCAACGAAAATAGTTTTACTGTTTAAAAAATCAAATTGTATTTTACTTTTTAAAATGTTGAGAATCCAACTTTGATTCGGTGTTTTAATCGTTGGCGGCCATGTTGTTTTTTATTATATTTCTTGCACCGAAAATAGTTTTACTGTTTCAAAAATCAAATTGTATTTTACTTTTTAAAATGTTGAGAATCCAACTTTGATTCGGTGTTTTAATCGTTGGCGGCCATGTTGTTTTTTTATTATAATTCTTGCACCGAAAATAGTTTTACTGTTTCAAAAATCAAATTGTATTTTACTTTTTAAAATGTTGAGAATCCAACTTTGATTCGGTGTTTTAATCGTTGGCGGCCATGTTGTTTTTTTATTATATTTCTTGCACCGAAAATAGTTTTACTGTTTAAAAAATCAAATTGTATTTTACTTTTTAAAATGTTGAGAATCCAACTTTGATTCGGTGTTTTAATCGTTGGCGGCCATGTTGTTTTTTTATTATATTTCTTGCACCGAAAATAGTTTTACTGTTTCAAAAATAAAATTGTATTTTACTTTTTAAAATGTTGAGAATCCAACTTTGATTCGGTGTTTTAATCGTTGGCGGCCATGTTGTTTTTTTATTATATTATTTGCAACAAAAATAGTTTTACTGTTTCAAAAATAAAATTGTATTTTACTTTTTAAAATGTTGAGAATCCAACTTTGATTCGGTGTTTTAATCGTTGGCGGCCATGTTGTTTTTTTATTATAATTCTTGCACCGAAAATAGTTTTACTGTTTCAAAAATAAAATTGTATTTTACTTTTTAAAATGTTGAGAATCCAACTTTGATTCGGTTTTTTAATCGTTGGCGGCCATGTTGTTTTTTTATTATATTTCTTGCACCGAAAATAGTTTTACTGTTTAAAAAATCAAATTGTATTTTACTTTTTAAAATGTTGAGAATCCAACTTTGATTCGGTGTTTTAATCGTTGGCGGCCATGTTTTTTTTTATTATATTTCTTGCACCGAAAATAGTTTTACTGTTTCAAAAATAAAATTGTATTTTACTTTTTAAAATGTTGAGAATCCAACTTTGATTCAGTGTTTTAATCGTTGGCGGCCATGTTGTTTTTTTATTATATTATTTGCAACGAAAATAGTTTTACTGTTTCAAAAATAAAATTGTATTTTACTTTTTAAAATGTTGAGAATCCAACTTTGATTCGGTGTTTTAATCGTTGGCGGCCATGTTGTTTTTTTATTATATTTCTTGCACCGAAAATAGTTTTACTGTTTCAAAAATAAAATTGTATTTTACTTTTTAAAATGTTGAGAATCCAACTTTGATTCGGTGTTTTAATCGTTGGCGGCCATGTTGTTTTTTTATTATATTTCTTGCACCGAAAATAGTTTTACTGTTTCAAAAATCAAATTGTATTTTACTTTTTAAAATGTTCAGAATCCAACTTTGATTCAGTGTTTTAATCGTTGGCGGCCATGTTGTTTTTTTATTATATTATTTGCAACGAAAATAGTTTTACTGTTTCAAAAATCAAATTGTATTTTACTTTTTAAAATGTTGAGAATCCAACTTTTATTCAGTGTTTTAATCGTTGGCGGCCATGTTGTTTTTTTATTATATTTCTTGCACCGAAAATAGTTTTACTGTTTCAAAAATTAAATTGTATTTTACTTTTTAAAATGTTGAGAATCCAACTTTGATTCGGTGTTTTAATCGTTGGCGGCCATGTTGTTTTTTAATTATATTTCTTGCACTGAAAATAGTTTTACTGTTTCAAAAATCAAATTGTATTTTACTTTTTAAAATGTTGAGAATCCAACTTTGATTCGGTGTTTTAATCGTTGGCGGCCATGTTGTTTTTTTATTATATTATTTGCAACGAAAATAGTTGTACTGTTTCAAAAATAAAATTGTATTTTACTTTTTAAAATGTTGAGAATCCAACTTTGATTCGGTGTTTTAATCGTTGGCGGCCATGTTGTTTTTTTATTATATTTCTTGCACCGAAAATAGTTTTACTGTTTAAAAAATCAAATTGTATTTTACTTGTTAAAATGTTTAGAATCCAACTTTGATTCGGTGTTTTAATCACTGGCGGCCATGTTGTTTTTTTATTATATTTCTTGCACCGAAAATAGTTTTACTGTTTCAAAAATAAAATTGTATTTTACTTTTTAAAATGTTGAGAATCCAACTTTGATTCGGTGTTTTAATCGTTGGCGGCCATGTTGTTTTTTTATTATAATTCTTGCACCGAAAATAGTTTTACTGTTTCAAAAATCAAATTGTATTTTACTTTTTAAAATGTTGAGAATCCAACTTTGATTCGGTGTTTTAATCGTTGGCGGCCATGTTGTTTTTTTATTATATTATTTGCAACGAAAATAGTTGTACTGTTTCAAAAATAAAATTGTATTTTACTTTTTAAAATGTTGAGAATCCAACTTTGATTCGGTGTTTTAATCGTTGGCGGCCATGTTGTTTTTTTATTATATTTCTTGCACCGAAAATAGTTTTACTGTTTAAAAAATCAAATTGTATTTTACTTTTTAAAATGTTGAGAATCCAACTTTGATTCGGTGTTTTAATCGTTGGCGGCCATGTTGTTTTTTTATTATATTATTTGCAACGAAAATAGTTTTACTGTTTCAAAAATAAAATTGTATTTTACTTTTTAAAATGTTGAGAATCCAACTTTGATTCGGTGTTTTAATCGTTGGCGGCCATGTTGTTTTTTTATTATATTTCTTGCACCGAAAATAGTTTTACTGTTTCAAAAATCAAATTGTATTTTACTTTTTAAAATGTTGAGAATCCAACTTTGATTCGGTGTTTTAATCGTTGGCGGCCATGTTTTTTTATTATATTTCTTGCACCGAAAATAGTTTTACTGTTTCAAAAATCAAATTGTATTTTACTTTTTAAAATGTTCAGAATCCAACTTTGATTCAGTGTTTTAATCGTTGGCGGCCATGTTGTTTTTTTATTATATTATTTGCAACGAAAATAGTTTTACTGTTTCAAAAATCAAATTGTATTTTACTTTTTAAAATGTTGAGAATCCAACTTTGATTCGGTGTTTTAATCGTTGGCGGCCATGTTGTTTTTTTATTATATTTCTTGCACCGAAAATAGTTTTACTGTTTCAAAAATCAAATTGTATTTTACTTTTTAAAATGTTGAGAATCCAACTTTGATTCGGTGTTTTAATCGTTGGCGGCCATGTTGTTTTTTTATTATATTTCTTGCACCGAAAATAGTTTTACTGTTTCAAAAATCAAATTGTATTTTACTTTTTAAAATGTTGAGAATCCAACTTTTATTCGGTGTTTTAATCGTTGGCGGCCATGTTGTTTTTTTATTATATTTCTTGCAACGAAAATAGTTTTACTGTTTAAAAAATAAAATTGTATTTTACTTTTTAAAATGTTGAGAATCACACTTTGATTCGGTGTTTTAATCGTTGGCGGCCATGTTGTTTTTTTATATTATTTGCAACGAAAATAGTTGTACTGTTTCAAAAATAAAATTGTATTTTACTTTTTAAAATGTTGAGAATCCAACTTTGATTCGGTGTTTTAATCGTTGGCGGCCATGTTGTTTTTTTATTATATTTCTTGCACCGAAAATAGTTTTACTGTTTAAAAAATCAAATTGTATTTTACTTTTTAAAATGTTGAGAATCCAACTTTGATTCGGTGTTTTAATCGTTGGCGGCCATGTTGTTTTTTTATTATATTTCTTGCACCGAAAATAGTTCTACTGTTTCAAAAATAAAATTGTATTTTACTTTTTAAAATGTTGAGAATCCAACTTTGATTCGGTGTTTTAATCGTTGGCGGCCATGTTGTTTTTTTATTATAATTCTTGCACCGAAAATAGTTTTACTGTTTCAAAAATCAAATTGTATTTTACTTTTTAAAATGTTGAGAATCCAACTTTGATTCGGTGTTTTAATCGTTGGCGGCCATGTTGTTTTTTTATTATATTTCTTGCACCGAAAATAGCTTTACTGTTTAAAAAATCAAATTGTATTTTACTTTTTAAAATGTTGAGAATCCAACTTTGATTCGGTGTTTTAATCGTTGGCGGCCATGTTGTTTTTTTATTATATTTCTTGCACCGAAAATAGTTTTACTGTTTCAAAAATAAAATTGTATTTTACTTTTTAAAATGTTGAGAATCCAACTTTGATTCGGTGTTTTAATCGTTGGCGGCCATGTTGTTTTTTTATTATATTTCTTGCACCGAAAATAGTTTTACTGTTTAAAAAATCAAATTGTATTTTACTTGTTAAAATGTTTAGAATCCAACTTTGATTCGGTGTTTTAATCACTGGCGGCCATGTTGTTTTTTTATTATATTTCTTGCACCGAAAATAGTTTTACTGTTTCAAAAATAAAATTGTATTTTACTTTTTAAAATGTTGAGAATCCAACTTTGATTCGGTGTTTTAATCGTTGGCGGCCATGTTGTTTTTTTATTATAATTCTTGCACCGAAAATAGTTTTACTGTTTCAAAAATCAAATTGTATTTTACTTTTTAAAATGTTGAGAATCCAACTTTGATTCGGTGTTTTAATCGTTGGCGGCCATGTTGTTTTTTTATTATATTTCTTGCACCGAAAATAGTTTTACTGTTTCAAAAATCAAATTGTATTTTACTTTTTAAAATGTTGAGAATCCAACTTTGATTCGGTGTTTTAATCGTTGGCGGCCATGTTGTTTTTTTATTATATTTCTTGCACCGAAAATAGTTTTACTGTTTCAAAAATCAAATTGTATTTTACTTTTTAAAATGTTGAGAATCCAACTTTTATTCGGTGTTTTAATCGTTGGCGGCCATGTTGTTTTTTTATTATATTTCTTGCACCGAAAATAGTTTTACTGTTTCAAAAATAAAATTGTATTTTACTTTTTAAAATGTTGAGAATCCAACTTTGATTCGGTGTTTTAATCGTTGGCGGCCATGTTGTTTTTTTATTATATTTCTTGCACCGAAAATAGTTTTACTGTTTAAAAAATCAAATTGTATTTTACTTTTTAAAATGTTGAGAATCCAACTTTGATTCGGTGTTTTAATCGTTGGCGGCCATGTTGTTTTTTTATTATATTTCTTGCACCGAAAATAGTTCTACTGTTTCAAAAATCAAATTGTATTTTACTTTTTAAAATGTTGAGAATCCAACTTTGATTCGGTGTTTTAATCGTTGGCGGCCATGTTGTTTTTTTATTATAATTCTTGCACCGAAAATAGTTTTACTGTTTCAAAAATCAAATTGTATTTTACTTTTTAAAATGTTGAGAATCCAACTTTGATTCGGTGTTTTAATCGTTGGCGGCCATGTTGTTTTTTTATTATATTTCTTGCACCGAAAATAGCTTTACTGTTTAAAAAATCAAATTGTATTTTACTTTTTAAAATGTTGAGAATCCAACTTTGATTCGGTGTTTTAATCGTTGGCGGCCATGTTGTTTTTTTATTATATTTCTTGCACCGAAAATAGTTTTACTGTTTCAAAAATAAAATTGTATTTTACTTTTTAAAATGTTGAGAATCCAACTTTGATTCGGTGTTTTAATCGTTGGCGGCCATGTTGTTTTTTTATTATAATTCTTGCACCGAAAATAGTTTTACTGTTTCAAAAATCAAATTGTATTTTACTTTTTAAAATGTTGAGAATCCAACTTTGATTCGGTGTTTTAATCGTTGGCGGCCATGTTGTTTTTTTATTATATTATTTGCAACGAAAATAGTTGTACTGTTTCAAAAATAAAATTGTATTTTACTTTTTAAAATGTTGAGAATCCAACTTTGATTCGGTGTTTTAATCGTTGGCGGCCATGTTGTTTTTTTATTATATTTCTTGCACCGAAAATAGTTTTACTGTTTAAAAAATCAAATTGTATTTTACTTTTTAAAATGTTGAGAATCCAACTTTGATTCGGTGTTTTAATCGTTGGCGGCCATGTTGTTTTTTTATTATATTATTTGCAACGAAAATAGTTTTACTGTTTCAAAAATAAAATTGTATTTTACTTTTTAAAATGTTGAGACTCCAACTTTGATTCGGTGTTTTAATCGTTGGCGGCCATGTTGTTTTTTTATTATATTTCTTGCACCGAAAATAGTTTTACTGTTTCAAAAATAAAATTGTATTTTACTTTTTAAAATGTTGAGAATCCAACTTTGATTCGGTGTTTTAATCGTTGGCGGCCATGTTGTTTTTTTATTATATTTCTTGCACCGAAAATAGTTTTACTGTTTCAAAAATCAAATTGTATTTTACTTTTTAAAATGTTCAGAATCCAACTTTGATTCAGTGTTTTAATCGTTGGCGGCCATGTTGTTTTTTTATTATATTATTTGCAACGAAAATAGTTTTACTGTTTCAAAAATCAAATTGTATTTTACTTTTTAAAATGGTGAGAATCCAACTTTGATTCGGTGTTTTAATCGTTGGCGGCCATGTTGTTTTTTTATTATATTTCTTGCACCGAAAATAGTTTTACTGTTTCAAAAATCAAATTGTATTTTACTTTTTAAAATGTTGAGAATCCAACTTTGATTCGGTGTTTTAATCGTTGGCGGCCATGTTGTTTTTTTATTATATTTCTTGCACCGAAAATAGTTTTACTGTTTCAAAAATCAAATTGTATTTTACTTTTTAAAATGTTGAGAATCCAACTTTTATTCGGTGTTTTAATCGTTGGCGGCCATGTTGTTTTTTTATTATATTTCTTGCAACGAAAATAGTTTTACTGTTTAAAAAATAAAATTGTATTTTACTTTTTAAAATGTTGAGAATCCAACTTTGATTCGGTGTTTTAATCGTTGGCGGCCATGTTGTTTTTTTATTATATTATTTGCAACGAAAATAGTTGTACTGTTTCAAAAATAAAATTGTATTTTACTTTTTAAAATGTTGAGAATCCAACTTTGATTCGGTGTTTTAATCGTTGGCGGCCATGTTGTTTTTTTATTATATTTCTTGCACCGAAAATAGTTTTACTGTTTAAAAAATCAAATTGTATTTTACTTTTTAAAATGTTGAGAATCCAACTTTGATTCGGTGTTTTAATCGTTGGCGGCCATGTTGTTTTTTTATTATATTTCTTGCACCGAAAATAGTTCTACTGTTTCAAAAATAAAATTGTATTTTACTTTTTAAAATGTTGAGAATCCAACTTTGATTCGGTGTTTTAATCGTTGGCGGCCATGTTGTTTTTTTATTATAATTCTTGCACCGAAAATAGTTTTACTGTTTCAAAAATCAAATTGTATTTTACTTTTTAAAATGTTGAGAATCCAACTTTGATTCGGTGTTTTAATCGTTGGCGGCCATGTTGTTTTTTTATTATATTTCTTGCACCGAAAATAGCTTTACTGTTTAAAAAATCAAATTGTATTTTACTTTTTAAAATGTTGAGAATCCAACTTTGATTCGGTGTTTTAATCGTTGGCGGCCATGTTGTTTTTTTATTATATTTCTTGCACCGAAAATAGTTTTACTGTTTCAAAAATAAAATTGTATTTTACTTTTTAAAATGTTGAGAATCCAACTTTGATTCGGTGTTTTAATCGTTGGCGGCCATGTTGTTTTTTTATTATATTTCTTGCACCGAAAATAGTTTTACTGTTTCAAAAATCAAATTGTATTTTACTTTTTAAAATGTTGAGAATCCAACTTTTATTCGGTGTTTTAATCGTTGGCGGCCATGTTGTTTTTTTATTATATTTCTTGCAACGAAAATAGTTTTACTGTTTAAAAAATCAAATTGTATTTTACTTTTTAAAATGTTGAGAATCCAACTTTGATTCGGTGTTTTAATCGTTGGCGGCCATGTTGTTTTTTTATTATATTTCTTGCACCGAAAATAGTTTTACTGTTTCAAAAATCAAATTGTATTTTACTTTTTAAAATGTTGAGAATCCAACTTTGATTCGGTGTTTTAATCGTTGGCGGCCATGTTGTTTTTTTATTATAATTCTTGCACCGAAAATAGTTTTACTGTTTCAAAAATCAAATTGTATTTTACTTTTTAAAATGTTGAGAATCCAACTTTGATTCGGTGTTTTAATCGTTGGCGGCCATGTTGTTTTTTTATTATATTTCTTGCACCGAAAATAGTTTTACTGTTTAAAAAATCAAATTGTATTTTACTTTTTAAAATGTTGAGAATCCAACTTTGATTCGGTGTTTTAATCGTTGGCGGCCATGTTGTTTTTTTATTATATTTCTTGCACCGAAAATAGTTTTACTGTTTCAAAAATAAAATTGTATTTTACTTTTTAAAATGTTGAGAATCCAACTTTGATTCGGTGTTTTAATCGTTGGCGGCCATGTTGTTTTTTATTATATTATTTGCAACAAAAATAGTTTTACTGTTTCAAAAATAAAATTGTATTTTACTTTTTAAAATGTTGAGAATCCAACTTTGATTCGGTGTTTTAATCGTTGGCGGCCATGTTGTTTTTTTATTATAATTCTTGCACCGAAAATAGTTTTACTGTTTCAAAAATAAAATTGTATTTTACTTTTTAAAATGTTGAGAATCCAACTTTGATTCGGTTTTTTAATCGTTGGCGGCCATGTTGTTTTTTTATTATATTTCTTGCACCGAAAATAGTTTTACTGTTTAAAAAATCAAATTGTATTTTACTTTTTAAAATGTTGAGAATCCAACTTTGATTCGGTGTTTTAATCGTTGGCGGCCATGTTTTTTTTTATTATATTTCTTGCACCGAAAATAGTTTTACTGTTTCAAAAATAAAATTGTATTTTACTTTTTAAAATGTTGAGAATCCAACTTTGATTCAGTGTTTTAATCGTTGGCGGCCATGTTGTTTTTTTATTATATTATTTGCAACGAAAATAGTTTTACTGTTTCAAAAATAAAATTGTATTTTACTTTTTAAAATGTTGAGAATCCAACTTTGATTCGGTGTTTTAATCGTTGGCGGCCATGTTGTTTTTTTATTATATTTCTTGCACTGAAAATAGTTTTACTGTTTCAAAAATCAAATTGTATTTTACTTTTTAAAATGTTGAGAATCCAACTTTGATTCGGTGTTTTAATCGTTGGCGGCCATGTTGTTTTTTTATTATATTTCTTGCACCGAAAATAGTTTTACTGTTTCAAAAATCAAATTGTATTTTACTTTTTAAAATGTTCAGAATCCAACTTTGATTCAGTGTTTTAATCGTTGGCGGCCATGTTGTTTTTTTATTATATTATTTGCAACGAAAATAGTTTTACTGTTTCAAAAATCAAATTGTATTTTACTTTTTAAAATGTTGAGAATCCAACTTTTATTCAGTGTTTTAATCGTTGGCGGCCATGTTGTTTTTTTATTATATTTCTTGCACCGAAAATAGTTTTACTGTTTCAAAAATTAAATTGTATTTTACTTTTTAAAATGTTGAGAATCCAACTTTGATTCGGTGTTTTAATCGTTGGCGGCCATGTTGTTTTTTAATTATATTTCTTGCACTGAAAATAGTTTTACTGTTTCAAAAATCAAATTGTATTTTACTTTTTAAAATGTTGAGAATCCAACTTTGATTCGGTGTTTTAATCGTTGGCGGCCATGTTGTTTTTTTATTATATTATTTGCAACGAAAATAGTTGTACTGTTTCAAAAATAAAATTGTATTTTACTTTTTAAAATGTTGAGAATCCAACTTTGATTCGGTGTTTTAATCGTTGGCGGCCATGTTGTTTTTTTATTATATTTCTTGCACCGAAAATAGTTTTACTGTTTAAAAAATCAAATTGTATTTTACTTGTTAAAATGTTTAGAATCCAACTTTGATTCGGTGTTTTAATCACTGGCGGCCATGTTGTTTTTTTATTATATTTCTTGCACCGAAAATAGTTTTACTGTTTCAAAAATAAAATTGTATTTTACTTTTTAAAATGTTGAGAATCCAACTTTGATTCGGTGTTTTAATCGTTGGCGGCCATGTTGTTTTTTTATTATAATTCTTGCACCGAAAATAGTTTTACTGTTTCAAAAATCAAATTGTATTTTACTTTTTAAAATGTTGAGAATCCAACTTTGATTCGGTGTTTTAATCGTTGGCGGCCATGTTGTTTTTTTATTATATTATTTGCAACGAAAATAGTTGTACTGTTTCAAAAATAAAATTGTATTTTACTTTTTAAAATGTTGAGAATCCAACTTTGATTCGGTGTTTTAATCGTTGGCGGCCATGTTGTTTTTTTATTATATTTCTTGCACCGAAAATAGTTTTACTGTTTAAAAAATCAAATTGTATTTTACTTTTTAAAATGTTGAGAATCCAACTTTGATTCGGTGTTTTAATCGTTGGCGGCCATGTTGTTTTTTTATTATATTATTTGCAACGAAAATAGTTTTACTGTTTCAAAAATAAAATTGTATTTTACTTTTTAAAATGTTGAGAATCCAACTTTGATTCGGTGTTTTAATCGTTGGCGGCCATGTTGTTTTTTTATTATATTTCTTGCACCGAAAATAGTTTTACTGTTTCAAAAATAAAATTGTATTTTACTTTTTAAAATGTTGAGAATCCAACTTTGATTCGGTGTTTTAATCGTTGGCGGCCATGTTGTTTTTTTATTATATTTCTTGCACCGAAAATAGTTTTACTGTTTCAAAAATCAAATTGTATTTTACTTTTTAAAATGTTGAGAATCCAACTTTGATTCAGTGTTTTAATCGTTGGCGGCCATGTTGTTTTTTTATTATATTATTTGCAACGAAAATAGTTTTACTGTTTCAAAAATCAAATTGTAATTTACTTTTTAAAATGTTGAGAATCCAACTTTGATTCGGTGTTTTAATCGTTGGCGGCCATGTTGTTTTTTTATTATATTTCTTGCACCTAAAATAGTTTTACTGTTTCAAAAATAAAATTGTATTTTACTTTTTAAAATGTTGAGAAGCCAACTTTGATTCGGTGTTTTAATCGTTGGCGGCCATGTTGTTTTTTTATTATATTTCTTGCACCTAAAATAGTTTTACTGTTTAAAAATAAAATTGTAATTTACTTTTTAAAATGTTAAGAATCCAACTTTGATTCGGTGTTTTAATCGTTGGCGGCCATGTTGTTTTTTTATTATATTTCTTGCACCGAAAATAGTTTTAACTGTTTCAAAAATAAAATTGTAATTTACTTTTTAAAATGTTAAGAATCCAACTTTGATTCGGTGTTTTAATCGTTGGCGGCCATGTTGTTTTTTTATTATATTTCTTGCACCGAAAATAGTTTTACTGTTTAAAAAATCAAATTGTATTTTACTTTTTAAAATGTTGAGAATCCAACTTTGATTCGGTGTTTTAATCGTTGGCGGCCATGTTGTTTTTTTTATTATATTTCTTGCACCGAAAATAGTTTTACTGTTTCAAAAATAAAATTGTATTTTACTTTTTAAAATGTTGAGAATCCAACTTTGATTCGGTGTTTTAATCGTTGGCGGCCATGTTGTTTTTTTTATTATATTTCTTGCAACGAAAATAGTTTTACTGTTTAAAAATAAAATTGTAATTTACTTTTTAACATGTTAAGAATCGAACTTTGATTCGGTGTTTTAATCGTTGGCGGCCATGTTGTTTTTTTATTATATTTCTTGCAACGAAAATAGTTTTACTGTTTAAAAATCAAATTGTAATTTACTTTTTAAAATGTTGAGAATCCAACTTTGATTCGGTGTTTTAATCGTTGGCGGCCATGTTGTTTTTTTATTATATTTCTTGCACCGAAAATAGTTTTACTGTTTCAAAAATCAAATTGTATTTTACTTTTTAAAATGTTGAGAATCCAACTTTGATTCAGTATTTTAATCGTTGGCGGCCATGTTGTTTTTTTATTATATTTCTTGCACCGAAAATAGTTTTACTGTTTCAAAAATCAAATTGTATTTTACTTTTTAAAATGTTAAGAATCCAACTTTGATTCGGTGTTTTAATCGTTGGCGTCCATGTTGTTTTTTTATTATATTTCTTGCACCGAAAATAGTTTTACTGTTTCAAAAATAAAATTGTATTTTACTTTTTAAAATGTTGAGAATCCAACTTTGATTCGGTGTTTTAATCGTTGGCGGCCATGTTGTTTTTTTATTATATTTCTTGCACCGAAAATAGTTTTACTGTTTCAAAAATCAAATTGTAATTTACTTTTTAAAATGTTGAGAATCCAACTTTGATTCGGTGTTTTAATCGTTGGCGGCCATGTTGTTTTTTTATTATATTTCTTGCACCGAAAATAGTTTTACTGTTTCAAAAATCAAATTGTATTTTACTTTTTAAAATGTTGAGAATCCAACTTTGATTCAGTATTTTAATCGTTGGCGGCCATGTTGTTTTTTTATTATATTTCTTGCACCGAAAATAGTTTTACTGTTTGAAAAATCAAATTGTATTTTACTTTTTAAAATGTTAAGAATCCAACTTTGATTCGGTGTTTTAATCGTTGGCGGCCATGTTGTTTTTTTATTATATTTCTTGCACCGAAAATAGTTTTACTGTTTCAAAAATAAAATTGTATTTTACTTTTTAAAATGTTGAGAATCCAACTTTGATTCGGTGTTTTAATCGTTGGCGGCCATGTTGTTTTTTTATTATATTTCTTGCACCGAAAATAGTTTTACTGTTTAAAAATAAAATTGTAATTTACTTTTTAAAATGTTAAGAATCCAACTTTGATTCGGTGTTTTAATCGTTGGCGGCCATGTTGTTTTTTTATTATATTTCTTGCACCGAAAATAGTTTTAACTGTTTCAAAAATAAAATTGTAATTTACTTTTTAAAATGTTAAGAATCCAACTTTGATTCGGTGTTTTAATCGTTGGCGGCCATGTTGTTTTTTTATTATATTTCTTGCACCGAAAATAGTTTTACTGTTTAAAAAATCAAATTGTATTTTACTTTTTAAAATGTTGAGAATCCAACTTTGATTCGGTGTTTTAATCGTTGGCGGCCATGTTGTTTTTTTATTATATTTCTTGCAACGAAAATAGTTTTACTGTTTAAAAAATAAAATTGTAATTTACTTTTTAAAATGTTAAGAATCCAACTTTGATTCGGTGTTTTAATCGTTTGCGGCCATGTTGTTTTTTTATTATATTTCTTGCACCGAAAATAGTTTTACTGTTTCAAAAATAAAATTGTAATTTACTTTTTAAAATGTTGAGAATCCAACTTTGATTCGGTGTTTTAATCGTTGGCGGCCATGTTGTTTTTTTATTATATTTCTTGCAACGAAAATAGTTTTACTGTTTAAAAAACTAAATTGTATTTTACTTTTTAAAATGTTGAGAATCCAACTTTGATTCGGTGTTTTAATCGTTGGCGGCCATGTTGTTTTTTTATTATATTTCTTGCACCGAAAATAGTTTTACTGTTTCAAAAATCAAATTGTAATTTACTTTTTAAAATGTTGAGAATCCAACTTTGATTCGGTGTTTTAATCGTTGGCGGCCATGTTGTTTTTTTATTATATTTCTTCAACCGAAAATAGTTTTACTGTTTAAAAAATCAAATTGTATTTTACTTTTTAAAATGTTGAGAATCCAACTTTGATTCGGTGTTTTAATCGTTGGCGGCCATGTTGTTTTTTTATTATATTTCTTGCACCGAAAATAGTTTTACTGTTTCAAAAATAAAATTGTATTTTACTTTTTAAAATGTTGAGAATCCAACTTTGATTCAGTGTTTTAATCGTTGGCGGCCATGTTGTTTTTTTATTATATTTCTTGCACCGAAAATAGTTTTACTGTTTAAAAAATAAAATTGTAATTTACTTTTTAAAATGTTAAGAATCCAACTTTGATTCGGTGTTTTAATCGTTTGCGGCCATGTTGTTTTTTTATTATATTTCTTGCACCGAAAATAGTTTTACTGTTTCAAAAATCAAATTGTAATTTACTTTTTAAAATGTTGAGAATCCAACTTTGATTTGGTGTTTTAATCGTTGGCGGCCATGTTGTTTTTTTATTATATTTCTTGCACCGAAAATAGTTTTACTGTTTCAAAAATAAAATTGTATTTTACTTTTAAAAATGTTGAGAATCCAACTTTGATTCGGTGTTTTAATCGTTGGCGGCCATGTTGTTTTTTTATTATATTTCTTGCACCGAAAATAGTTTTACTGTTTCAAAAATAAAATTGTATTTTACTTTTTAAAATGTTGAGAATCCAACTTTGATTCGGTGTTTTAATCGTTGGCGGCCATGTTGTTTTTTTATTATATTATTTGCAACGAAAATAGTTTTACTGTTTCAAAAATAAAATTGTATTTTACTTTTTAAAATGTTGAGAATCCAACTTTGATTCGGTGTTTTAATCGTTGGCGGCCATGTTGTTTTTTTATTATATTTCTTGCACCGAAAATAGTTTTACTGTTTCAAAAATAAAATTGTATTTTACTTTTTAAAATGTTGAGAATCCAACTTTGATTCGGTGTTTTAATCGTTGGCGGCCATGTTGTTTTTTTATTATATTTCTTGCACCGAAAATAGTTTTACTGTTTCAAAAATAAAATTGTATTTTACTTTTTAAAATGTTGAGAATCCAACTTTGATTCGGTGTTTTAATCGTTGGCGGCCATGTTGTTTTTTTATTATATTTCTTGCACCGAAAATAGTTTTACTGTTTCAAAAATAAAATTGTATTTTACTTTTTAAAATGTTGAGAATCCAACTTTGATTCGGTGTTTTAATCGTTGGCGGCCATGTTGTTTTTTTATTATATTTCTTGCACCGAAAATAGTTTTACTGTTTCAAAAATAAAATTGTATTTTACTTTTTAAAATGTTGAGAATCCAACTTTGATTCGGTGTTTTAATCGTTGGCGGCCATGTTGTTTTTTTATTATATTTCTTGCACCGAAAATAGTTTTACTATTTAAAAAATAAAATTGTATTTTACTTTTTAAAATGTTGAGAATCCAACTTTGATTCGGTGATTTAATCGTTTGTGGCCATGTTGTTTTTTTATTATATTTCTTGCACCGAAAATAGTTTTACTGTATAAAAATCAACTTGTAATTTACTTTTTAAAATGTTTAGAATCCAACTTTGATCTGGTGTTTTAATCGTTGGCGGCCATGTTGTTTTTTTATTATATTTCTTGCACTGAAAATAGTTTTACTGTTTAAAAAATAAAATTGTATTTTACTTTTTAAAATGTTGAGAATCCAACTTTGATTCGGTGTTTTAATCGTTGGCGGCCATGTTGTTTTTTTATTATATTTCTTGCACCGAAAATAGTTTTACTGTTTCAAAAATAAAATTGTATTTTACTTTTTAAAATGTTGAGAATCCAACTTTGATTCGGTGTTTTAATCGTTGGCGGCCATGTTGTTTTTTTATTATATTTCTTGCACCGAAAATAGTTTTACTGTTTCAAAAATAAAATTGTATTTTACTTTTTAAAATGTTGAGAATCCAACTTTGATTCGGTGTTTTAATCGTTGGCGGCCATGTTGTTTTTTTATTATATTTCTTGCACCGAAAATAGTTTTACTGTTTCAAAAATAAAATTGTATTTTACTTTTTAAAATGTTGAGAATCCAACTTTGATTCGGTGTTTTAATCGTTGGCGGCCATGTTGTTTTTTTATTATATTTCTTGCACCGAAAATAGTTTTACTGTTTCAAAAATAAAATTGTATTTTACTTTTTAAAATGTTGAGAATCCAACTTTGATTCGGTGTTTTAATCGTTGGCGGCCATGTTGTTTTTTTATTATATTTCTTGCACCGAAAATAGTTTTACTGTATAAAAATCAACTTGTAATTTACTTTTTAAAATGTTTAGAATCCAACTTTGATCTGGTGTTTTAATCGTTGGCGGCCATGTTGTTTTTTTATTATATTTCTTGCCCTGAAAATAGTTTTACTGTTTAAAAAATAAAATTGTATTTTACTTTTTAAAATGTTGAGAATCCAACTTTGATTCGGTGTTTTAATCGTTGGCGGCCATGTTGTTTTTTTATTATATTTCTTGCACCGAAAATAGTTTTACTGTATAAAAATCAACTTGTAATTTACTTTTTAAAATGTTTAGAATCCAACTTTGATTCGGTGATTTAATCGTTGGCGGCCATGTTGTTTTTTTATTATATTTCTTGCACCGAAAATAGTTTTACTATTTAAAAAATCAAATTGTATTTTACTTTTTAAAATGTTGAGAATCCAACTTTTATTCGACGTTTTAATCGTTTGTGGCCATGTTGTTTTTTTTATTATATTTCTTGCACCGAAAATAGTTTTACTGTTTCAAAAATAAAATTGTATTTTACTTTTTAAAATGTTGAGAATCCAACTTTGATTCGGTGTTTTAATCGTTGGCGGCCATGTTGTTTTTTTATTATATTTCTTGCACCGAAAATAGTTTTACTGTTTCAAAAATAAAATTGTATTTTACTTTTTAAAATGTTTAGAATCCAACTTTGATTCGGTGTTTTAATCGTTGGCGGCCATGTTGTTTTTTTATTATATTTCTTGCACCGAAAAAAGTTTTACTGTATAAAAATCAACTTGTAATTTACTTTTTAAAATGTTTAGAATCCAACTTTGATCTGGTGTTTTAATCGTTGGCGGCCATGTTGTTTTTTTATTATATTTCTTGCACCGAAAATAGTTTTACTGTTTAAAAATCAACTTGTAATTTACTTTTTAAAATGTTTAGAATCCAACTTTGATCTGGTGTTTTAATCGTTGGCGGCCATGTTGTTTTTTTATTATATTTCTTGCACCGAAAATAGTTTTACTGTATAAAAATCAACTTGTAATTTACTTTTTAAAATTTTTAGAATCCAACTTTGATTCGGTGTTTTAATCATTGGCGGCCATGTTGTTTTTTAATTATATTTCTTGCACTGAAAATAGTTTTACTGTTTCAAAAATAGAATTTGGGCAGGGGAGACAAAAAATAGATTTTTAATCGTTATTTTTATACAAAAACTGCAAAGTTTTATCGGAATTTAACAAATTTAAAATCAATTATAATAGGATGTCATTGCTTGCAAAAATTTTAATTTGGGTTATGAGTAAATGTGAAAAGATTCTTCATCCTCTAAAAAAAAAAAAAAAAAAGTAAAAAGTCAACCATGAATTTTTTTCTTCCTACTCTGTCAAAAAAACATGTCGAGCAATTTAAAAATAAGCATAAATGCAAAAAAGATTTTGCATTAACAGACGAAATTGAACTCGGAAGTGCATATCAGCAGCTAGCTGGCATCTTATCAATTTTGCCAGCATACCAGTGATATTAATACTTATATCATGCAGCTTTTTTTGTAAATTACGTTCAATTCAGAGAAATCCTTATGAAAAAGGAAGGAGGGGGAAGGTATTAGCAGTGAAATTTGAAAAACATATTCCAAATTTTTCATGATGTCATTGGTGTCAGGAAGAGGACTTGGGACTGTGGGAGGGTTAGCTCCTTGTTTACAAAGCTATTAAGATAAAAGAAATAAAGGGCTCTATTTTATATATAAGAAAAAGTAAAGAGTCACTGCTTATTAAGGTCTGAAGGTCACTTAAGGATAAGGGTTAATAAGATTGTCAGTTGATGATGACCAATACTATGAGAGGATTGGAAACGATGGGTGAAATGGGAAGAATTTGATTATTTAAGTTGGCGGCTCAAAAAGAATTTAACATTGGATTTAAAAAACGACCATGTTGTAGTCAGTTGGGAAGCAGCTCTGTGGTATTGTGTTCCACATATGGGAAATTCTTGGAAAGAAACTTTGTTGATAGTGCCGATTAGATTCAGGTTTTATTTACTCCTCCCCAGGAGTTAGGCACAAGGCCAGTTTTATCTTACTCCCACAAGTAAGATGTGACCCAAGATCGGGTCGAGAAAGTGGGGTTTGAAAAGCCAGCGCTCGAGAGGTGAGCACTCTGGCCATTTAAAAATTGCCTGGGCAGCCCCGTCGGCATTCCCCGGTAGGGGCGCCTCAGACAGTAAGCAATAAACTTACTCCTCCCCAAAGAGGGGAGGCAAAGCCTGGGAGGGTGGCCCTCCTAGAACTGCACAGGACAGGCGTGCAGTATCCATCGGAACAGATACTACACTTTGATCTTAGCCAAATCAGGTACACAGATGAAAAAAAGGAAAATTCTTTACAGTGGTGGTATCTAGACGAGTTATTGCTGTGAATGTTTTTTTAGATGGAAACCAGAGATTAGAGCTGAATCGAGCACCTACCATGAATATGACGATAGAGCAGAGAAAGACTAGCAACGTCTCTGCTATTAGAATTGGGCTGTAGGGAAGGGAAGAGATCATCCCCACTAGATTTCAAAGTCGGATGGTATTCCAACATTCTTGAGGGTACAATTGAATGGATATCTACACTAATGGCCAACAATTAACCTTTTTTTGCTAAGGTTATTGAGACAGGATTAAAAAAACAAAAACAAAAATCAACGACAATAAATGACAATAAAAATATTCTTAAATGTTTAGAAGACAATATCACCATTAAATCAATAAGGGAAAAAAAAATCATCATTCTTTGTTCTTTTTTCGTTTTCTGTTTTTCTTTTTCGAATAGACTATTTTTCCGGTCCCGGCAGAATAACGAGGGGGTCGTTATTCTGCCGGCTCATGTTTAGTTAACCTTACAGTTACAGTGAAGATTGACTCATTAGTATAAAAAATCCTCTCATAATATTCTTCATCATTCAACTGACAATCCATCCATCTCATTAACCCTTATCCTCGAGTGGCTTTTAGCCTTGATAAGTGGTGACTTATTAGTATAAAAATACTCCCATAATATTCTTCATCATTCAACTGACAATCCATTAATCTCATTAACCCTTATCCTCGAGTGGCTTTTAGCCTTGATAAGTGGTGACTTATTAGTATAAAAATACTCCCATAATATTCTTCATCATTCAACTGACAATCCATTCATCTCATTAAGCCTTATCGTCGATCAACACTTTTTTTCGAATAGTCTATTCTGCCGGGACCGGCAAACTAACGACCCCCTCGTTATTTTGCCGGTCCCGGCAGAATAACGAGGTGGTCGTTATTTTGCCGGCTCATGTTTAGTTAACCTTACTGTTACAGTTACAGCGAAGATTTCACGAGTCAACATTTTTAAGTTTTATTTCCCCATTTTTCCAATAAAAAAGAAATAATTAAACGGAGATAATGAAACTGAAAAAAATAAACAAATCTTTAATACTTATGCTTTTATTTTGGCTAAGATCAAAGTGTAGTATCTGTTCCGATGAATACTGCACCCCATAGACTGGTATTGTCTTGGCCTTCGGGGCTTGACTTACGCCGGTCTATGGGTCTGCCATGTGCAGTTCTAGGAGGTCCACACTCCCAGGCTTCGTCTCCCCTCTTTGGGGAGGAGTAAGTTTATTGCTTACTGTCTGAGGCGCCCCTACCGGGGAATGCCGACGGGGCTGCCCAGGCAATTTTTAATGGCCAGAGTGCTCACCTTCTCGGGCGCTGGCTTTTCAAACCCCACTTTCCCGACCCGACCTTGGGTTACATCTTACTTGTGGGAGTAAGATAAAAACTGGCCTTGTGCCTAACTTCTGGAGAGGAGTAAATCAATACTCGACGTAAAAAAGATAATTTTTATTTCACCATTTTTCCAATAAAAAAGAAATAATTAAACGAAGATAATGAAACTGAAAACATAAAAAACTAAGTAACTACGATGAATTTCTATGTCCATTTAAATGCATTTATGTATTGTTTTTATTGTAAAAAAAAATACAAATTATGTTTTTAAGTACAAATAATTCGCTTTGAAACCCGTTTTTGTCTACTCTCCTTTAGGGACTTTAATTATTTTAATAATCAGATTTCTTAACAAGAGTTATTTTTTATATCTATGAATGAAAAAAAAATTTTTTCTTAAATAACTAAAACATTTTTTATCCGACGCAAATTACTTCTAAATCAGACTAAAGAATCTAATTGTCTGTAATATTTTCGTTCATTTAATTAATTTTTACTTTTAATGTTTTTGTTGTATTAAAAGCAGATATTTATTTTATATTCAAAAGATTAAAATAACCGACAGAATAACAACTGATGATGACGATAAAAATAAATTATTAAATATTTGTCCTTATTTATTTCATTACCTTTTCTTTCACAAGACGATAACAGTTACGTTAAAAAAGACATAACCGTCGTTATTTTGCCGGTCCCGGCCGAATAACGAGGGGGTCGTTATTTTGCCGGGACCGGCAAAATAGCCTCTTCCTTTCTTTTTACTTTTTCTGTTTTTCTTTTTACGTTTTCTGTTTTTACTTTTTCTGTTTTTACTTTTTCTGTTTTTACTTTTTCTTTTTCTTTTTTTTTCTTTTTCTTTTTTTTTCTTTTTCTTTTTCTTTTTCTTTCTTTTTCTTTCTTTTTTCTTTTTTTTTTCTTTTTCTTTTTTTTTCTTTTTCTTTTTTTTTCCTTTTCTTTCTTTTTTCTTTTTTTTCTTTTTCTTTTTTTTTCTTTTTCTTTTTTCTTTCTCTTTTTTCTTTCCTTTTTCTTTTTTTTCTGGTGTTTCTTTTTTCTTTTTTTTCTTTTCTTTTTTTCTTTTTTCTTTTGTTTTGTCTCTTTTATTTCTTTTATTCTTTATTTCTTCATTTTTAATACTTTACTACCGATATACAAAACAAATACGGCTATAATTACGTTGTCACCCCAATTCCTGTAAGATCATAAAAGTTAAGCCATATTGATCCTGATTAATATTTAAATGGGTGACCATATTGGAATACCAAGTGATGTATATAAAATACGGTCCTAATGGCCTTGCCAATCTAACTACAGCAAATTTTGGGTCAATTTGTTGTGATCTGTGCCAATCAAACACTGGCTGGCGATGACAAATCAATTTCAGATATAAGATAAACAACATACAACAATTTCCTGATAGATTTACGAACACCTTTGCTCTGCCCGATTTAAATAGTATTAAATAGGAAATCATTAAGTTGAGGGAACTCTGCCATGACTAACTAGCAGAGAGTTACCACTGTCGACCAAGGGAATAGTCTATCAGGCATGTGTCTATGCATTTTGATGATGTATGGAAGTGAAACCTGGCTAGTGAGGGTTGAGGACATGCGTTACAGATGCGACACTTCTCCATTGTCAATGTTTGCTGAATCTCAGAATTATTACCCTGGAATAGAAACAAAAATAATATATAAAGTTATAAAATAAATAGTTAAATATAAAAAGTTATAATATAAAGTTAGTCAAGAGTTAGTCACATGAGGCAGCAAAACAGTCACATTTCAGTTTGCCTATGTTTCGGATACCACGCATATGAACATTTTTCAATATTTTTTGGCCATATTGGATTTTTGCCTATAAATTCTTTATCCAATAAAAATGTAACCTATTCCACGTAAATCCTTGTGTTCAAAAACACCATTTTAGCACTTCAAATCACTCAATTATGACATCTAAATGCGGAGATGTAGCAAATTATCGAAAATTGGCGGCCATCTTGGATTTATGCAAATTAGACATATTTCCTCAACGTTGATTTCTTAGGACTTTTAGTATGATGTTCTAGACACCTCATGGGAATGCCTGGTGGTGAAAAAAATTCTGTTGCAATTTGTTCCAAGTCGAACCTTATTTTGCCTGGACTACTAGTGAGGGTTGAGGACATGCGTTGCATGGAGAGAAATGATATGAGAATGTGTAATGGGAGTCAGGCTTAGATCTGATGACCTCAGAGGAAGATTAAATCTGGACAGTATCGGGAGATGTGTGCAGAACAGGAGACTTTGAGCTTTCAGCTAGTTTTTCAATGTGACCAAACCATCAAAGTCTCCTGTTCTGTACATATCTCTCTATCATCATCATCAGTTTAACGTCCGTTCTGTACATATCTCTCTATACTGTCCAAATTTAATCTTCATCTAAGGTTATGAGAACTAAGATTGTTCTTTAAGACTCACATCACACATCGATCGTATCATTCTGATATCATTTCTCACCATGCAACGCATGTCCTCAACCCTCACTGGCCATGTTTCACTTCCATACATCATAACACTATTTACGCATGCCTGATAGACTCTTCTCTTAGTAAGATTTCAAAAAAATTAATGGTATTTCTAAATTTCTCCTCGACCTCGAAAGTTATTGTCACGACAGATTCCAAAGAACATTTTTTTTCGCCGGATAGGTACAATTAGTTCATCTATATTGTCTAGATCTGACTTGTTAAAAAAAAATCCCCAGAAATTTCTGAGATTTTTTATTGTATTCGGACTACTGTTCTCATCTTGGATGTTCTCGCAACGTTTCGGCTGATGTAACCTCCGACCTTCAAGTGAATCTCGTCGAACTTAAGAATCTGTACTGAATTTCGAATGGAAGCATTTTATTTACCTCCCCAGGAGTTAGGCACAAGGCCAGGTTTATCTTACTCCCACAAGTAAGATGTGACCCAAGCTCGGGTCGGAAAGTGGGGTTTGAAAAGCCAGCGCCCGAAAAGGTGAGCACTCTGGCCATTAAAAATTGCCTGGGCAGCCCCGTCGGCATTCCCCGGTAGGGGCGCCTCAGGCAGTAAGCAATAAACTTACTCCTCCTTAAAGAGAGGAGGCGAAGCCTGGGAGGGTGGACCTCCTAGAACTGCACAGGACAGACCCATAGACCGGCGTAAATCAAGCCCCGAAGGCCAAGACGATACCAGTTTATGGCGCGTATCAATGAAAGCATTTATTTAATCAAAAGGGGTGGCTTGTTCTCGTCCTGACAGCCATGACCGGGTAGGAGTCGTACGTAATTCGTAATTATATTCTTAGTCTCGGCTGTGCTGAGGATTGAACCTTCAACCTCCAGGAGACTTACAACTGATTATCACCTAGCACTTTTATCTGTTGCGCAACGTGTGCTTGCAGACAATTCTCGTATAATAGTCCAAATAATCCAAATTATCAATCGTCATCTCAAAAATTCCCAAACACAATATCTCTGAGATTTGCTTCTCTTTCCCCTCTCCAACGAAATAATCATTTTTTTTTTTTGCTAAAAATAGATTCAAGTGGAAAAAGAAAAGTTTATTTGTCTTTTGTTCCATTTTAAAATTTTTCCATTTTTAGACGTAAACACTTCTTTTGTTTGACTTATCTTGCCCAATGACTACGGCATTCTTTTGCGTGTATGTATACACACTAGAGATGGGCGGTTTTACCGAAAAACCGCGGTTTTTCGGTTTCGTCTCCATACCGAATACCGGATCGGTTTTTTTTTTTTAAACCGTAACCGTTCGGTATTGTGTTTTTGCTACAGTAAGCCACCATATACAAGGAAACACGGTTGAAAAGATTTTCCGATTTGAATAAAATTGAATATTACCAAAAAATGTTATATTAGTAAGAGGACAGATTGAACAAATATATTACTGCAATTACTGCTATAAACACGAGGCGATTTTTGTTTATTTTCATTCTAGAACGAATTTTAAACATGTTAAAATATGAATATAGAAAATGTTGTTACATTTTTCGTACCCAACTAGTAAATAAATTAATCTTTCATCTTTTTTTATGCATTAAAATTATAATTGTACGTTGTTTTGTCTTTCGGTAATAGTAATTTTAAATTATCTTATCCTAAAAAATATTGTCCTTTTTTTGAGCGAAAGTCAACAATGGCGGCTAGTATTGCTGATATAACAATCAATCAGCAGCAGCGTCTTGTAAAGTTTTGTAAAATTAGTTTATAAACTTCTTTAAAAGTGAGATAAAAATACTTTTTGTGCTTAAAAAAGTTTATCCTATTTGGTTCTTTTATAAAAAATACTTTAAAAAATACTGGTTTTCACTCAACTTTCGAACTTCTAGTAGTAATGAATTTCTAGTCGCCAATTTAAAAAAAAAATTAAGATTCTACTTTTTAGGCGATTACGTCTTAAAGTCTTGGCGAAAAAAAGAAAAAACAAAACAACAAAAATAGTTTAGAATTTAGAGTGGGGGATCAGTTTCGCATATAAATTTAATGTAAAATGATCTCCGATTTCCCGGCCATTCTTGCCTTTTAGTGAAATTTATAAAATAAATAATTACTCTACCATTAACTCTAGGTACGACTAACAAGCCTACCTCCTAAAAATGCCATCTTGAACGTATCGTACCATTAACCTTAAATATGAGTGGCAAGCCACTCCTAAAAAACTCCCTTAACCCTAACACTAAGTCCGAATGGCAACCTCCATCCAAAACAAAACCCCTTCCTTAACCTTATCACTAACCCTAAGTCCGAGTAGGAAGCCCTAATCCTACAAAAAAGCCCATTAAAACCACACATAATCATCTCAAAAAAAAAAAAAAAAAAAGCAGACGCCCATAAAAAAAACACACAGGATTTATTTGCCATAGAAAAAAATTGATTAATGCCCTAAAACGCTAGAATGGCCCGGAAATGGTGAATTATTCTACATTAAATATATGTGAAACTAATCCCCCACTCGAAATTCTAAATGAATTTTTTTTTTCTTTCTGCTAAGTTTTAAGGGTGTTCACACTTAATTGCCCCTAGCCCTACCACTAACCTGAAGTTCAAGTGGTAAGCCCCCCTCCTCCCACAAAGACCCTCATAATCGTCTAAAAAAAAAGAAAAAAAAAGAAAAAAAAACAAGAAAAACGCACAGGATTTATCTCCCATAGAAAAAATAAATAACTGTCCTAAAATGCTAGAATGGCCTTGAAATGGGGGATTATTTTATGTGAAACTGATCCCCACTTTAAATTCTAAAATAATTGTTTTTGTTTCTTTCTTTCTGCCAAGTCTTTCAGGGTGTTAACATGTAATTGCCTAAATAAAAAAAAGTAGAATCTCATATTTTGGGGAGGTAAGGGGGTGAGTTAGCAGAAGGTGTAAATCTACAATAATGCTAAAAAAATCTTGCAATATATTCATTTTTAAACAGTCCTAGTATTAGATTTTAGTTTCTTGTACATAAAATGTATTACAATTCAACTTTGAGTTTTCTAACTTTCTTTAAATGGATTCATGGTATTTTTAAGGTATTGCAGCATATTTATGTGCACTTAGTGCAGATTACTTGGAAACACTTAATTTCTGGAGATTTTCAGTGGCATATTCTGATTTCTTGTACAAAAATACACTTATATGGTAAATTTCATTGCTTAATCTTGTGTTTTAACAAAGATATAACATTTTTACTGAAAAATTAGTGTAAAAAATGTAACGAAACGCATATGGTATTAAAGAGGGGAAAATATCCAATTGTGCGAGGCACAAAAATAGTCATAACTTCCTTATTTTTAGTCAGATTTAAAAAATTAAAAAAAATTCTGTCTTAGATCATCAAGCTCTTTCTATATATGCCATTATTGAGATATTTTAAGCAATTTAAAAAATGTTCATGTGTATTGCTACTTGTAGGAAGAAATCTTTGTTTACAGTTTGTTTATCATTAACATTTTGAATTTTCAAATGAAAAACAGAAATACGACAGACAACATGACATCGTATTTTTAGCATAAACTATTTTCAAATGAAAAAGAAAAAATCAAACGCGTTCCGTATGATGTCGAAAATTGTAAAATAATTATTTGTTTGTTTCAGAGTTATCTAAAAAAGTAAGTTATTAAAATGAAATTTAAAAAAAATACTTGTAAAAGTAAATAAACGAAAAGTAGTGAGTAAGTATAAACATTTAAAAAGAAAAAAAGTAGTTGCCAATGCTAGTGTCACTTTATTCGGATTTTAAAAATTATTTTAAACATTAGGCATTTCATTGTTTACTTTTGAAAAGCCACTTCATACATAAATTGTAATTTCTAGAGAACTATCTCTCAACTATACCGTTTTCTCTCCCAAAAATGGGTTATTCAAAAAGTAGACTATGCAACGATTTATATTTTACTAAATTGTTAATATGGTATTTATTTAGAGTTGACAATTTATTCGAAAGTTTAATTATTAAACTTTAATCCAAGTCATGAATTCTATGACTAAAATTACCTTAAAGCTTAAAAAATGACTTTAGGTGAATTAATAATCTCTACTTTTTTTTAACCATCCTTCCTTTTCCCTTGGCGCGGTTTTCGGGTGTACTACTAGTCTTTTACGCATGTCTATAAAGTTTTATTACCCTGTCTTAAAAACAAATATTAACCCCAACACGCACCAGTTGACAGAACTTCGAGCACACAAAATGACAGACATCCCAACAGTCAACACCGTCAATTCGAGAAGTATATGGTGTGTTTATTTTACGCGACAAGACACGTCTTGCAAACATTTTCACCTATTAAAATTTTTATCTGTCAAATAATTTTGACAATATTTCATTTTCATCATCATTTTTGCTTAATTTTATTTGTAAAATTATTTTGTTTGTTTAAATAAATTTTCGTTTTTTAATTTCTTGCATTTCTGAGTTATATTTTAGCTTCTGATGGGTTAAAGAATTAGATAGAATGTATATTCAAACTCAGTTTTATTCTTCAGAAATCTTTCATGAATCTTTGGTCACTGTTTTAACGAGTTAACTGTTAAAAAGGTATCAGAACTTTGATTACAACAGTCAACACCTTAAAACTTATATGATTCATATCATGGAGAATGATTCAGTCACAAAATTATCGAAACAGTGGCATAATTCAACTAAACGTTGAATAATAACTAATCATCACACAAGAGAATGAATAGCTTCCATAGTAAAAATTTTTTTTTCAAAAAAACGAAAAACCGAACCGTAAACCGAGGTTTTAAGGGAAAAAAAACCGAAACCGATACCGAAACCAAAATTTCAAAACCGCCCAACTCTAATACACACACACACACACATACACACACATACATATATATATATCCAGCATTCTTTTGCATGTATGTAATGTAGATCTCTCTCTCTCTCTGTATATGTGTATAAGTATACATGTGTATGTGTATATATACATGTATATATATACATGTATATATATACATATGTATATATATACATATGTATATATATACATATGTATATATATACATGTATATATATACATGTATATATATACATATGTATATATATACATATGTATATGTATACATGTATATATACATATGTATACATGTATGTATACATATGTATACATGTATGTATACATATATATACATGTATATATACATATGCATACATGTATATATACATATGTATGTATACATATGCATACATGTATATATACATATGTATGTATACATATGCATACATGTATATATACATATGTATGTATACATATGCATACATGTATATATACATATGTATGTATACATATGCATACATGTATATATACATATGTATGTATACATATGCATACATGTATATATACATATGTATGTATACATATGCATACATGTATATATACATATGTATGTATACATATGCATACATGTATATACATATGTATGTATACATATGTATATATACATATGTATACATGTATGTATACATATGCATACATGTATATACATATGTATGTATACATATGTATATATACATATGTATACATGTATGTATACATATGTATACATATGTATACATATGTATACATGTATGTATACATATGTATACATATGTATACATATGTATACATGTATGTATACATATGTATACATGTATGTATACATATGTATACATATGTATACATGTATGTATACATATGTATACATGTATGTATACATATGTATACATGTATGTATACATATGTATACATGTATGTATACATATGTATACATGTATGTATACATATGTATACATATGTATACATATGTATACATGTATGTATACATGTATATATACATATGTATACATGTATATATACATATGTATATATGTATACATGTATATATACATATGTATATATGTATACATGTATATATACATATGTATATATGTATACATGTATATATACATATGTATATATGTATACATGTATATATACATGTGTATATGTGTACACATGTATGTGTATCTGTGTATACGTGTATACATGTGTGTGTATACATACATATGTATATGTATGTATATAAAACTAAGTACAGATTAAGTACATATACTATATTTTGCTCCTAGCCAAAAGGCCAAGGAGTTAACATGTTAGTAGTGATGATGATGATGATAACTTAAAAAATACTCATAGAAAAAAACACTTCCTCTAATCTTTCTAAATTACAAAAAAAGTCTTTTTCTTTAATATTACTTAAGTATTTTTCTGTCTTTTAAAATAAAGGCGAAAAATAATATAAAATAGTTTTGTTTGACCAATCGACGTTCAACCTTTGTTTATTTATTTCATTATATAACTAGATTTTATGGGGAATTCATTTTCATTTTTATGCTGAAACAAAATACAATTCATCGACGTTAAATATCTTAAAGACCATATCAATTAACCTTTTTGTTGTTTTTTTTTTCCAAAAAACATACTTGACGATGTTCATTCATATTTCATCCACATTGGAATATATCAAATAACACTACGACAATTATCATTTTGTTCGTTTTCTCTAAATTACCAAAATGTCAAATGAAAATTATTTCTTTGGTTTCTGTAAAGAAGACTACAGCCTTAGTAATTGATAGTTTTTGCTAGTTTATTTTTATTTATTCATTTAATTAATTTTTTTAACATAGTTCACCCCCAAACAAGGCAGACCACCACTGTAGACATAAGGGGCTACTGAGAAAAAGGGTGAAAGTTTGTTTTTTTTTTTGGGGGGGGGGGGGTCAATCTAAATTGGGAGCTATGCAGCGAGATGTTTGTTTATATTAGTTTTAAATTTCTACATGTCAGTACGGTCAGGAAAACAGGGAGCAGGGCGGGAGTTCCGGAGTCCAGCAGCACGAAGAAAGAAGCTTTTGGAGTAGAAAGTCCTTGGGCATCTGGGGACCTTCAGAATGAATGAATGGGATTTTGCAGATTGTCGGGTTGGTCTATTAAATTTACGTCGTGGGGACACCAGAGCAGCAAGTTCATCGGTACATAATCCATTGAAGTACTTGTAAAACAGGCACAAGGAAGCAACATTGCAGCGATGGGACAGGGGCTGGAGCTTGGTGGATAGTGAAGGACCTATCAAGTTGGCGACTCTTTTTTGGACTTTGTCTAAGAGGGAGAGACTAGTGGATGATACCCCA
>OY744555.1:12279182-12359182 GCA_963556195.1 Sepiola atlantica
GACGGACAAGATAATTAGTATTAAAAACATCATTTCGTGTAAGTGCTAATCTTTATTAATGAAATTGTGTAACTACTTTTCGTGTGACTGTATGTGTGTATTTGTTTCTCGCCTCTACGTGACTTACACATTATTATATTTTTCATTTACAATTATTCAATATTTCAATAAATGGGTATCTTTTAGAATGATCAGTACGCTGAAAACGCTAAAAAAAACAAATATACAACAAATAAAAGTAACTGTCGTCGATAAAAGTTAATTTAAAACTGACCTGTGATATTTGTTTGTATTTTTAAACCCTTCCAACTGCTATTTATTAGAAATCAATAGTTTTGTCACACGAACATTACAAAAAAAAATGGCGCTTGCTCGTAAGGAAGTGAGCACAAGACGCCATTTTGTCTAGAAAGAATACGAGTAGAAAATGAACAAAAAATTTTTTATTTACATCTAATAAAAACCCATTTATAGTACGTAAAAATACAAACAAATATCATAGGTAAGTAGACAAATATCTCTTCTCGACGTAGGTTAAACTCACTTGTTGCATATTTATTTTTATAACCCCGTTCTCGTTCGTTTTTTGGACCCCGTCCGCGACTGTACTGATCATTCTAAAAGATACCCCAATAAATTTTAGTTATTTCTATTGGTTATTATTGGGTAAACCCTGCTTCATATATTGGTATAAATGCCGAGTTTTTCTGTAACTAAATTTTTATATTTTATTCACTAAAGTTTTCAATTTGAACATTTTTATGAAAATATATCACGAACGGAACAGACATTAAAAACTAGGACCAAAAAATTGTTGTTGAAAAAATGCGGAACTAAACGCATTTGTCATTAAAATAGGTATATAATTCAAATCAACCTGCACAAAAAAATTAATCATGGTACAAAAAAAATGATATCGTTAGAAAGAGGAAAGATTAAATTTTATTTACGTACTAATTTCATAGATATGACCTGAGAAATAGCCGAGATAGCGTAAGTTAAATTTGACGAAAATTTCACTGTTTTTACCTGTTTTCGCAGCGCAGCATAAACAGGCCAGTTTGGAACACCTAATTTTATCCATCCATTCAATTTCTCTGAAACTTGGCCAAAATGTAGAGGCAATTGTTCCTAATAGAAAATAAGTATCGCTGACCTTGGAAAAAAATGGTTCGCGCCCCCAGGAGGTCAAAAGCCCCCAAAATGGCAAAAAATGACCCTTTTCTCCCATAACGTTTGATCCATCCATTCAATTTTTCTGAAACTTGGCCAAAATGTAGAGGCAATTGTTCTGGATATAAAATGAGCATCCTTGACCTCAGAAAAATTATGGTTCGCGCCCCCATGTTGTCAAAGGGGGGTCAAAAATGCCCCAAATTGCCCAAATTTATTGCATTTTACACTCGCCACATCGAGTCACATACAGAGGGGGACCACGCATGCGCGGCTTGTTCGCTTACCAAATTGAAGAATAACCATTCTTTTATAAGATGTAAATGATTTTTCAAAGGTGAACAAGCAATATCACGAACGGAACAGACGTTAAAAACTCGGACCAAAAAATTGTTGTTGAAAAAATGCGTAACTAAACGTATTTGTCATTAAAATAGTTACATAATTCAAATCAACCTACAAGAAAAAAAAAATGATATCGTTAGAAAGAGGAAAGATTAAATTTTATTTACATACTAATTTCATAGATATGACTTGAGAAATAGCCGAGATATCGTAAGTTAAATTTGACGAAAAGTTCACTGTTTTTACCCGTTTTCGCCACGCAGCATAAACAGGCCAGTTTGGGACACCTAATTTGATCCATCACAGCAGAAATACATCGCTACTTCACAGATAAAAGAAGAATTTCACTCACGTACTTAGTTTGGGAACTTTAAAATTGAAAAGTAATTCTTGAAACTTTTCAAGTTTAAACCGAAGGAAAGCATTCAAGTTTAAAAGCAAAGGTCAAGTATTATAGTTCATTTGTGCTCTTAAAGGAAAACATGAATTTTCTCATACATTTGAATGAGGCTGTGAATAAAAATAAGGAAATGAAATTAAAAAAAAAATAAACGAAACAATCCAATTTTTTTATCTGTGGGAATCTGAGTCACATAAATTATGAAAAAAAAAAATCATCATCATCGGTTTAACGTCTGTTTTACATGCTGACATGTGTTGGACGGCTTCTGGAAATCGACTTCCAAACTGACCTATCTCTGGCCAGGCCTTTATTTATCCCTCTTTCTCTGAAGTCGAACATGTTCTTATCACTTCCTCCCATGTTTTCCTTGGCCTTCCCCTCTGAACTGACCCTGCTACCTCAACTGTTCTACATCTAACCCAAGAACTCTCATCCATTCTGTCACCATCATATTCGGTTTAACGCCCATTTTACATGCTGACAGATATTGGACGTCTTTACAAAATTGACTTCCAAACTAACCTATCTCTGACCAGGTCTTTATTTATCCCTCCTTCCCTCAAGTCCCTATTTATCACTTCCTCCCATGTTTTCCTTGGTTTCCCCCTGCCAACTAACCCTGCTATCTCAACTGTTCTACATCTACTTGCAAGAACTTGCATCTGTTCTTTCAACATGACCATTCCATCGAAGTCCTCTCTTCTGCACACATCTCCCGATACTGTCATCAGATCTAAGCCTGTCTTTAAGACTCACATTACACATCCATCGTATTCTCATATCATTTCTCTCCATGCAACACATATCCTCAACTCTCACTGATCAGGTTTCACTTCCATACATCATCACACTGCACACCAATGCCTGACCCTAAACCCTAACCCCACCCCCAACCCTAACCTACCCTACCCCTAACCCTAACCTTAAACCCCAACCCTACCCCAACCCTAACCTTAACCCCCAACCCTACCCCTAACCCCAAACCCCAACCCTAACCTACCCTACCCCTAACCTTAACCCCCAACCCTACCCCTAACCCCAAACCCCAATCCTAACCTACCCTACCCCTAACCTTAAACCCCAACCCTACCCCAACCCTAACCTTAACCCCCAACCCTACCCCTAACCCCAAACCCCAACCCTAACCTACCCTACCCCTAACCTTAACCCCCAACCCTACCCCTAACCCCAAACCCCAATCCTAACCTACCCTACCCCTAACCTTAAACCCCAACCCTACCCCTACCCCTAACCCCAACCCCAACCTACCCTACCCTAACCTTAAACCCCTACCCCTAACCCCAAACCCCAACCCTAACCTACCCTACCCCTAACCTTAAACCCCAACCCTACCCCTAACCTTAAACCCCAACCCTACCCCTACCCCAAACCCTAACCTACCCCTAACCTTAACCCCCAACCCTACCCCTAACCCCAAACCCCAATCCTAACCTAACCTACCCCTAACCTTAACCCCCAACCCTACCCCTAACCCCAAACCACAATCCTAACCTACCCTACCCCTAACCTTAAACCCCAACCCTACCCCTACCCCTAACCCCAACCCTAACCCTAACCTACCCTACCCTAACCTTAAACCCCAACCCTACCCCTACCCCTAACCAAACCCCAACCCTAACCTACCCTACCCCTTACCCTAAACCCTAACCCTAACCCCAACCCTAAACCCCAACCCTAACCCTACCCCCACCCCCAACCCTAAACCCCAACCCTAACCCTAACCCTAAACCCTAACCCTTAGTCGACAGTGGTAACACTGTTAGTTAGAAATGGCACTCCTAACTCTTGCAATCACACTAGCCTCTGCTCCATCCGGTGCTCCAATGGTATCACCAAGGTAACAGAACTTCTGAACAACCTCAATAGCCTCGCCATCAAATATACTTTTTCCACTTTTGAGTTCTCATCCGCTCCATTGTCAGACGTTTCTTGCACCCAATTTTCAATAATTCTTAATACGTGGTCAATCTTTATGAAAATTGGATTTCGTGTTCAGGTGCACTTGTGATACTGTATAGTCCCCCCCCCCCTTCCACTCCCTAAAATTCTCGATCTTGACCCTCTGGTTAAGGATATCAGCTAAGACTAACTTTGACATATGTTGTCAGGCTCTGTCACCATTCTTCCTTCAGCAGCCAGTGTCCCCTGAATATATTTACTTTTCCCCCGGAAATCAGATATGCACGGTTTTCTCTCAGCTTCCTTCCACCAAAAACTGGAGATGTCCCCTTTCTCTCTCATCCTTCCAAATTCTCCGTCTTGACCCCCCAGCTGTTAATATCTTCGGTGCCACTTTGTCTCTGAAGTTCAATAGATCAGTCAGCTTTTCATTGCAATTCATTTCCTAGATAATCTCTCCCGGTGGTCCTGGCTGTGGGGGAGTAAAGGCACTATTGTATTACATTACAACTCATCAAAATTGTATCTATAGTCCGTAGGATAATGTACAATTGTCAGGGGAATGAAGAGTGTATGAGTTATGATATACAAGTGTGTTTATGTGTATGGAGGGAGGAGGGCATCAGGTGTAGTTTTGTTGAATTTTGGGAAGCATGAGGGTTTTAAAAGATGCAGTGTCTCGGCAACCAACGATTTAAACATTTTAAAGGATGCAGTGTCTCAGCAGCCTATGATTAAAACGTTTTAAAGGAGGCAGTGTCTCAGCAGCCGACGATTTAAACATTTTAAAGGATGCAGTGTCTCAGCAGCCAACGATTTAAACGTTTTAAATAATGCAGTGTCTCGGCAGCCAACGATTTAAACGTTTTAAAGGATGCAGTGTCTCGGCAGCCAACGATTTAAACGTTTTAAAGGATGCAGTGTCTCGGCAGCCAACGATTTAAACGTTTTAAAGGATGCAGTGTCTCGGCAGCCAACGATTTAAACGTTTTAAAGGATGCGGTGTCTCGGCAGCCAACGATTTAAACGTTTTAAATGGATGCAGTGTCTCAGCAGCCAACGATTTAAACGTTTTAAAGAATGCGGTGTCTCGGCAGCCGACGATTTAAACGTTTTAATGGATGCAGTGTCTCGGAAGCCAACGATTTAAACGGATGCAGTGTCTCGGAAGCCAACGATTTAAACGTTTTAAAGGATGCAGTGTTTCATCAACCAACGATTTAAACGATTTAAATGGTTGCAATGTCTCGGCAGCCGACGATTTAAACGTTTTAAAGGTTGTAGTGTCTCAGCAGCCAACGATTTAAACGTTTTAAAGGATGCATTGTCTTGGAAGCCAACAACTGATGCAGGCAGTTTGTCCGATGCTTCGGCAATTTGGAGTGTGTAAACATGTACCTGCGAGTCATGGGAAGAGCTGTGCTGTTTTCCAAAGTCAGAAAATAGCACAGCTCATATGACAGAAGCAGAACTATCAGCTTAATTCACGCCGTCCTAACCTCCTCACTCGCCATCGTTAGTTTCAATAACGCAATATTTTTAAATCTACATCGTCAATCCTTATGAAAATGTGCCCCCCACGAGGGCAGTTATTGTTTTTTTTTTTTGGGGGGGGGGGGTATATCCAGCTCCCCCAAAAGGAGCACTCTGGATAAGACAAAGATAAAAATTGCCCTAGTCAAAAAAAAACTTCTCCCTTTGATTGAGAACAGATACAACACCTTGATCCCAGTCCGAAGATCAAGCAACTATTGACAATCGTTCCTAAATCTTGGGTTGGATTGATTTGAGAGATTTAAAATTAGATTTTTTTTAAATGCAATTTCTTTTAGTCTATCAGGCTTAATTTTAAAATCATATTTCCATCAGTCTGTCATACTTATGTGGTTGAAATGGCATTTTTAGATGTGTCCAGTCCATCTATTGGTCTGTCATGCATAAGTTTCAAATAAATCATAAAAAATATGCATATTGAATGCTTGCACATCTTTCAAATATAGCGATTCTTGTTTTTTTTTTAATTGTGTCCATCCAATGCATGTAAAACGGACGTTAAACCAATCATGATGATTCTGTGTAAAGAAGTGGCGGCCATTTTTTTTTGTCTTTGGAAAATTGCAACCTCCTTCAAATCGAAAATTGCAGTAATTTATATTTTGTCAACCAATTTAATAAGTTGTGACATGACAGTGACATAATCTGAAAAGTTCAAAGTTTTCTCATCTGAAATTCATTTCTCATGGAAATACTCATCGTTTTTTCGTTTTATTTTCTTTATTTTACACTTTTCTTTATCCATTGAAATCGACTTCTATAAAATTAGTTACTCCCCTCTCTCTCGCTCCCTCTCCCTTTCTCTCGCTCCCTTCCCCCTTTCTCTCTCTCCCTCTCCCTCCCTTTCTCCCTCCCTTTCCCTCTCCCTTTCTCCCTCCCTTTCCTTCTCTCTTTCTCTCTCCCTTATTCTCCCTCCCTCCCTCTCCTTTTCTCCCCCCTCTCCCCCCTTTCTCTCCCTCCCCCTCTCCCCTTTTCCCTCCCTCCCCCCTCTCCCCTTTTCTCTCCCCTTCTACCCTTTTCTCTCTCCCCTTCTCTCTCTCCCCTTCTCTCCTTTTCTCTCTCCCCTCCCTTTCCCCTTCTCTCTCCCCCTCCCTCTCTCCTTCTCCCCTCTCCCTTACTCCCACTTTCTCTCAACTCCCTTTCTCTCACTCCTCCTCTGTCTTTTTCTCCCCTTCTTTCTTTCTCTCTCTCTTTCTTTCTCTCTCTCTTTCTCTTCCTCTCTCTCTTTCTCTTCCTCTCTCTCTTTCTCTTTCTCTTCCCCTCTCTCTCTCTCTTTCTCTCTCTTTCTCTCTCTTTCTCTCTCTCTTTCTCTCTCTCTTTCTCTCTCTCTTTCTCTTTCTTTCTTTCTCTTCCTCTCTCTTTCGCTCACTCTATTGTTTGCCCTTCCTTCTTTTTTTTGCACATGTGTGCATGCATGTATATATCTCCACCTGCATGCTTCTATGCAGTGCCGGCACAAACCGTTAACGTTGTCTTTGCTTCCCAAGTCACTTTACGTTTGCACTGGATCAATCCGTATGCGCATTAACTTTTATTTAAAATATTTTATTATTGATGTTAGAATAAGACTATTTATTCAATCACACATTAATAAAAATAAGAAACAAATATATTACACTGATCCATTCGGTGAAAAATTAAACTATCAGATTAATAATTCAATAAATAATTAATAAATCCCTTATTCATCACTTGGACATTTTTTAGTTCAATATCGAGAAATCCCATTCCTTATATATAATCGTACCACAGTTCATAGTTTTCTTCGAAAAATTATGAAACGTGAGTTATGTGACCTTATCCTCGTTCTCGACTTGCTTATAAAGATGGCGACTATATTTTTCTGCTGGAACAGGGGTTGCATCTGTCTAGGTTCAATTTCTTGTTCAGGAACGTTAACAAATTTAGCTAATATTTGGTGTATGAGGTATAAGCATGTCCCAAAACGAAGGAAAACTTTCTTTTAATTTGTAAAGTCAAAAATAATAATTTTATAAACACTCTCAAATAAATTAATATTCTGTGCAATTCATTTCTATTTTTGTACTCCATATTGCTTACACAAATCTAATATATTCTTCATATTAATATTAGTAGTAGTAGTAATATTAATTACAACGATTTAATAAACAACCTTTAACGATTATTTCAAAATAAGAAACAAATATATTACACTGATCAATTCGGTGAAAAAGTAAACTATAAGATTAATAATTCAATAAATAATTAATAAATCCCTTATTCGTCACTTGGACATTGTTTAGTTCAATATCGAGAAATCCTGATTCCTTATATATTCAACTGATCCATTCGGTGAAAAAGTAAACTATAAGATTAATAATTCAATAAATAATTAATAAATCCCTTATTCGTCACTTGGACATTGTTTAGTTCAATATCGAGAAATCCTGATTCCTTATATATTCAACTGATCCATTCGGTGAAAAAGTAAACTATAAGATTAATAATTCAATAAATAATTAATAAATCCCTTATTCGTCACTTGGACATTTTTTAGTTCAATATCGAGAAATCCTTATTCCTTATATATTACACTGATCCATTCGGTGAAAAAGTAAACTATAAGATTAATAATTCAATAAATAATTAATAAATCCCTTATTCGTCACTTAGACATTTTTTAGTTCAATATCAAGGACTCCCGATTCCTTATATATAATCGTATCACAGTCAATAGTTTTCTTCGAATGTCCGGTTGGCTTGGCAGGCCGAGAGCAGACTCGAGACGTTTCAACGAATAATGGTGATAGAGAGGCGCTCGTAAAGCCAAGACAATTCGCGATTGTCTCCGGTGTTGCGCGTCATTAATAGACCCAGGCTGCCGAAGGAGTCGCGCGTGGCAGAGCCAATCACTCCACTCGTTGGTTATTTCCAAATATGATCTAACGTTAAGATCGGATTCTAACTCTGCCTGATGAGATCTCAGTTTATAATAACTGTTGATCGATAACATCAACATGCCAGTGTCGTAGATTTTGTACATGTCTGTGTAAATAAAAATAATCAGATATAAAAGCTCTATTTGATATTGAGCACCCGGTTCAAATTCTTTGGATTACTACCCTGTTGATGTTTTACCTGGATAATTATATATATATATACTCAGCTCTATCTCACTATACAATGAAATATTGAGCTGTTATAGTTTTTGCAAGTTAATGAGATCTTTGTAGTTCACTGAAAAAGTGTTTTTTAATTGATTGAAATTTGAACATGTGTATGTAATATATATATATATATATATATATATATATAGTTCGGCAGCAAGTCATTTTTTATGCAAGCGTCATTAAAGACCACGGAGTTCTCTCTCTTCACAATCTTTCTTGTCAATTTCTCGACGCGGCAAGCGATTCTTTGGTTTTCGGGTGTTAACTGGTGGAGTATGGCACCTAACGTTGTATCGTGGGGCATTCCTCTAGACCAAACAAACGTACTATATTTGTTCCAATGCCCATTCGAGGAATGTTTCCCCAAGACCCAAACAGACAAATATAGTACTTATATTGGTCATACAACTACAACCCTCTCCCGATGCTTTACGCATCACTTAAATGAGATATATATATATATATATATATATATATATATCATTTAAATGATGCTAGTGCCATCCAGTGACACATTACCACACATAAAAAAAGCATAAAATCAACCGAACTAAGACAAATATTAACAACAAACACTAAGATCATACATAAAAACAACTGCACCAACAGACTAAAAATCTTCGAATCCCTACACATAAAAAATTACAACCCATAATTAATAAAATAGCATTCAACACTGGTACTAACACCCTATCAGTCTTTAACAATTAATACATGATAATAGCAAAAATAAAATTAATAATAATAAAACAAAAAAAAAGAAAAGAGATAAATAAATAAAGATGTATATATATATATATATATATGTATATTAATAAATATATAACTAATAATAAAACTATAAATAACGGCTCTTAGTAACAATAAGACACAGCCTTCTGAAGACGGTTGCCATCATGGCTTCAGTGCAATGTTCCTTTCAAAAGTTGAACTCTTTATGTCAGTTGCCTTTAAGTACGATTAATCTCTCGCTGATTTACAATGTTGTTGGCAACGGCCGCGTGGGCAAAGACGTTGGAATTTGAGTTTGAAATATAACTTGGTTTCCGGCTTTCGAGCCCGGCGACTGGTATGAATAATTCTTCTCTACACTGACGATTCCCGTAAGGATGAAACGTATACGTATGTAGATAAAAACAAATATTTATAATTATATATATACGTATGTAAATTAATAAATATATAATCGAAATAATAAAACTATAAAAAATGGCTCTTAGTAACGATAGGACACAACCTCCTGAAGACGGTCGAGAGACCGAAAGCGCTCGAGGAATGGCCGCCGACACAACGCTAGGTGCAATACTCCACCGGTTAACACCTGAGAATCGCAGAATTGCTCGCCGCATCAAGAGATTGACGCAAAAGATTGTGGTCTTCAATGAAACCTGCATAAACAACGACTTGCTGCCAAACTATATATATATATATATATATATTATAACTCGGTAGAATGCAAATTTATGATATTTTGTAATGCTCAGGTTCTGAAAACTTCAGCACCAACAACATTTGCCAAATATTGTTGGTGGATTTTTCGGCGCCTGATCATTGAAAAATAATGAATATGTCATCAATTTGCATTCGATCGAATTATAATATATATTGACTCTTAAGGATAAACCATTGAGCTTAACTTTACGTGCAATATTTATTTTTAGCCTAGGTTCCTCTAGCATTCATTTTATTTTTATCAAAAATTGTTTTATGATCCCATTGTGATACAACTAATGTTGTAGTAATCAAGGGAGGCGCGAAAGCGCTCTATCCCGTAATAGATTTCAAGAATGGCCTATGCTGGAAATCTCATTTCTTTGATCAATCATAACTCAAAAGCCAATAAGCAAAATTAGTTAAAACTTTGCACAAAATTTATATTTGATAAGTAAGTAGAATTTCAGCATCATTAGTTAAGGCAACCCAGAGATCCAGAAAGTTCAATCATTAACTCATGTTATCTGTGTGTACGTACGTACATACATACCACCCTGTATCTACTCCACTATTTGATGGATTCAGCTGAATTTTGGCAGAGATAGAGGTTCTAGGTTCTAGTTGATGGCATTTTAATTTCAGTTTACAATATACCTTAGTTTTCCAGAAAATTCCAAAAAACCTTAAAAATGACCATTGTATTGAGGCATAGCCTTTACAAAAGTAGTGACATTCCATGAAAAATGCCAGTATACTGAAATCATATGCCCTTAATAGGGTTAAGATGAAAATTCATATACGCTAAATGTACAAAAGCAAGGAAATTCCCAAATTTTTACACTTTTATTGTCATTAAGGGTATGCGAGCACAACAGGGCTATGTATTTTACTGGTAGGAATTTTTCTTCAGCGCACCTCACACACTTCATCCACTCATGCATAGAGATTTATACTGTAGTGATGTGATAATGAAATGGTTTGGTTGATATGTAGTTATACCCTTAATGACAATAAAAGTGTAAAAATTTGGGAATTTCCTTGCTTTTGTACATTTAGTGTGTATGAATTTTCATCTTAATCCTATTAAGGGCATATGATTTCAGTATACTGGCATTTATCATGAAATTGAACTAAACTTTTCTCATGTGTATATATATATATATATATATATAAATTGAATGACATAATAAAATGAGAAATTAATCAGATTTTATTAAAGTTCAAATTCCTTAACTCATGAGTTTTCAAAGAAAAGCGGACCATTACAGCAATGACATTACTGCAGGTAATAAAAATTAAGCTTTGAAAATATATATTTTTTAAATATATTTTCAAAGCTTAATTTCTCATTTTATTATGTCATTCAATTCATTAATATTATTGCTCTATACACTATATTGAGCTTTGTTTTTATCCTGATAGTCTACTGGTTAAATATATTATTTATATCTTTAAAGTATCATCTTACTCTCTCTCTCTCTCTCTCTCTCTCTCTCATATATATATATATAAATATTTATATATATATTAGTACTTCATGTATCCACATAAAATATTATAAGGAGATATAATTTTTTATGTGTCAGTTTTCAGTATTTACTTCACAGTGCTCGATACGTAAGTAGAGCTAGGTAGTAAGCAATGAAAATATATATGGCAATCAAGCTACACAGAGGCTCCCGTGTTTCATCCCCTGGATATATATATATATATTTATATATATATATTTATATATGAAAAAGAAAATAGATAAAAATACGAAATAAAGAAGAATGTGTCACCCACTTGTCAAATCATATTTCAATGTCACTTAAAGTCTTCTCATATGGTCCAATCGGATCATCCTTTTTTTCTCCCATGTGTGTGCCTTCAAAATAAAATTGTTTTCCAAATCTTCACTTTTTCTGAAGATGTTTGCTAACACGAACGAAACCGGTAAAATCTCTTGTTTTTGTCTTACTCCTGCACTTTAACCTGTCTTCCGTTTTTCATTTTTTCACACATTTTGTCTACCACGGCATTTCATTTTGATGACTTATCGTGTACCTTACCCCATCTCTCTCTCTCTCTCTCATATATATATAGCAGACTTTGTACATGTTCGAATAAAAAAATTAATAATACAGCTCTATATTCTTATTGAGCACTCTTTTATGAGCCCGGTTTGATTCCCTTTGGATTTCTACCCTGTGGATTTTTACCCTATCTGGATTACTAATATATATATATATATATATATATACACACACACACACGCACACATTATTTGCCACCCCCAAATATAGGCTGGGCTCTCTAGCGAGTAGTATTAATATTCATAATGGCTTCAGTGCAATGTTCCTTTCAAAAGTTGAACTCTTTATGTCAGCTGCCTTTAAGTACAATTAATCTCTTGCTGATTTACAGAGTTGTTAGCAACGGCCGTGTGGGCAAAGACGTTGCAATTTGAGTTTGAAATATAACTTGGTTTCCGGCTTTCGAGCCCGGCGACTGGTGTGAATAATTCTTCTCTACACTGACGATTCTCGTAAGGATGAAACGTATGCGTATGTAGATAAAAAACAAATATTTGTAATTATATATATATATATATATATATGTGTGTGTGTGTGTGAGTATCTGAGATTCTCTAAAATATATCTATAAGCACACCAGTGTTATGGGTTGTACCTCTTTTCCTTTTTCTTTCCTTTCTGCCTCTGACACTTGAGAAGAATGCAGTGGTGCCCGGGGGAAGGAAGGGGGGGGGGGTAGCAGAAACAAACAACCAACCCGTTCATATCCGACCCTCATTCTTCCTGACTTTCAAACAACAAACAGATCAAAAGTGCTCGCCGTCCCTGCTAGACGGAGACTCTTGATTATCACAGGATTAAAGCCGCCCCTTTTTCCCATTTTTTTTATTTATTTTTTTTTTTACTGCTCCCTATCGGATTTTCCCCATTTTGGGATTTTTCTCTCCTTCGGAATGTCTTACCACGGAATCCTTCTTCCTCTTTTGTGTAGAACGCAAAGATTTCTTCGTTTTCGAGAAGAACGAAGAACTTTTTCTTATGAAGAAGAAAACAATTTTATTTGAAAAAGAAAAAAAGTTTATTTAAAAAAAAAAAAAATTATCTTTGCTTTTTTTTGCTGCAAAACAAAATGTTGCCATTATTTTGCTATTCAAAATCAGGTAGGACGGACATTTCTTAATTATTCTTTTTTTTGTTTGTTTAAAGAATAAACGATGCTAATTGAACAGGCGTCTATTGCTTTGATTGTAAAACTATATCCAATCGCGTGTGTGTGTGTGGAGGGCTACACGCATATACACAATATCATATATATACTAGAAGAAAATATGATCCGTTAAGTTCAGGTTATATTATTTGAATCAGGACAAAACGAGTTTGCTAAGCCTGTCATATATATATACATATATAGTATCTATCTCTCTCTCTCTCTCTATATATATATATATAAGGTATCTATCGATATATATATATATATATATAAGGTATCTATCTATCGATCTATATATATATAAGGTATCTATCTATCGATCTATATATATATAAGGTATCTATCTATAGATCTTATATATATATATATATATATATATATATATATAAGGTATCTATCTATCGATATATATATAAAGTTATCTATCGATCTATCTATATGTATAAAAAGTTATCTATCTATCGATCTATATATATAAATATAAAAAGTTATCTATCGATCTATCTATATATATGTATATATATAAAAAGTAATCTATCTATCGATCTATCTATATATATGTATATGTATATATATAAAGTTATCTATCTATCGATCTCTCTCTCTCTCTATATATATATGTTATCTATCTATCGATCTATATATATATATGTATATAACTTATCTATCTATCGATCTATATGTATATATATATATATGTATATAAGTTATCTATCTATCTATCGATATATATAAATATATATATATAGATATAGATATAGATATATATATATAATTATTTCATGTATCCACATTAAATGTTATATTTTATGTAACGATTTTCAGTGCTCAATACGTGAGTAGAACTAGGTAGTAAGTCATGAAAATATATTTATGGCCATCAAGCTACACAGAGGCTTCCGCGTTTCATCCCCGTAGGGAATCGTCACACTAAAATGCATGACGATTCCCTACGGGGATGAAACGCAGAAGGCTCTGTGTAGCTTAATTGCCATAAATATATTTTCATAACTTATATATATATATATATATATTCAACCACACACAGTTTTGCTGTATCACAGCTAATAAGTGCGGATAGACTAGGACCCACCCAAAGTCAACACAGAACTTAGTCATCTAGTTGATAATCGGTGATGTCAACCACTTGACTATGGGGTGGACGATGTTAGCAAGTGACATCTCAATGTGTTTTATACAAACATTGGCAACTACTAGAGTGCTTCATTCGTTTATTTACAAAGAGCTTTGCATTATCGCTGATGGTAGTTGCCGATATCGCTTACCACAGTGCTCAACCTGAGAAGTGGGGGGGGGCTTATTCACAGACTGTTTCGCTGCATCACAGCTTTTCAGTGCGGCTAGCAGCATATAAGATTAAATCCGAAATTAGTTTCTTCCTACTTACTATTGCTCTCACTTTCTCTTTCTCTCTCGATTAAATAGTATTACTACCTGTGGTGATACTCCCTTTTGTTTATAATGGACTATTCCAACCTTTCTTGTTTTCTTTTCCTTATTACCTTCAGCTGTTAATAAACAGAGAGAGTCACGGAACTGAGAATGATAGATAGCGCGGTGTGGTTGGGGTGGAGGTGTGGTGGAGGTGTTGGTGAAACATCATACAGTGCGAGCGGGCGAGAGTGATAGATAGAAACTTAGTAAGTAACGGTTCACTTGGTGAGTTAATTGCAAACTGCGACTTATTAAAACAATGGAAATGGGGTTGCTTTCAAACATAACTCAATCCCGAAACTGGGGAATATTTTACATATATTTTATACGGTTAAAATCTATAGGGAAACGAACGTTGATTTACTCAGATTTAGTATAAAAACAAATTGGAATTTAAAAAAAAAAAATGCAACGTAAATACCCCTGACTAACCCAACAAGCAGCAAAATCCCACCCCTTCACTCTAGAGGTTCCCAAATGCCGGAAAGCTTTTTACTCTAATAGTTTTTTTACACCTTGAACTGCTAGACTTTGGAATTCCCTCCCTGTTTCCTGCTTCCCTGACTGTACTAGCATGCAGAAATTTAAAGACATCTTGCTGCTCAACTCCCTACTTAGAGTGTCCCTGTAGGCATGGCCCCTAATAGTAGCCCACTACGTCTCGGTGGAAATGTGTAGCAGTTTGCTACGGGCCGGCCGACGGTGTCCGGGAGTCTTTTTACTTTCATGTCTGTTTCGATAATTGCCCTCGCAATTTTTTTTTTTTTTTTTTTACTCATAATCTGTTTTTTTTCTAAAGAAAATATTCTTTAGGGAAATGTAATATTTTGCCTTTTCGACAATCTATGGCTCTTCCCTGTGGCACATTCATATAAAAAAAAAACTTGTCGACCTACCACTACTGCAAACTCGTGGCACCTGTACTTCATCAACGTAAATACCCTCGACTAACTCAATAAGCAGCAAAATCCCACCCCTTCACTCTAGAAGCCCATAGATGCCGGAAATCTTTCTGATATAATAGTTTCTTCCTCGTCTCTTAGAATTTGGAATTGTCTCCCAATTTCCTGCTTTACTGACTGTACTAACATGCATAAAGTTGAATGTGATGCGAACAGACATCTTTCTGCTCAACTCCCTACTTAGAGTGTCCCTGTAGGCATGGACCCTAATAGTAGCCCCTTATGTCCCAGTGGCAATGTGCCATGTTTGCGATGAATAAGAGTAAAGAATAAAAAAGCATTTATAGATGTTGGCAACCTTCACCAAGTACCTCACGTAAATACCCCATGAATCGGGACGGGCGGGGGGAGGGGGGTCGATCACTGTAACGAGTTAGTCAAAAGGATAGAATAAAATGAGTTTAAGAAGACTGAGTTTGTTTGAAGAAACATTATTCGACAAAGATCTACGCAGGGATTTAGTTTCTACAGGAAACAATGGCTGACTAAAAAAGAAAGAGTGATCAAGGGAAGTAATTCACTTGGCAGTGTCCTAATTTTCGCTGGCTGGATGTCCCGCTTCGGTTGCTGAATAGTCTGGGGTTTGTTTCGATAGAAATTATCCTTTGAGATAACCCAACAGAAAAAAAAAGATTGGGGATTAAGGTCCGGTGAGTGTTGAGCCCATTTGGGATCACACCTCTTACTGATGAGACGATCACTAAAGTGTCCCCATATCAATGAACAGCAATAAAACAAACATTGTTGGATATTAATGGTTGAAGTTTAGTGGACAACTTCGGAATATACTGAAGTTTATTTAAACAGAAGCGTTGGATAAAGATATTAAACGGAAGTTTTGGATAAAGATACAAACCATTTAAGATATTCAACGGAAGCGTTAGATAAAGATATTGAACGGAAGCATTAGATAGAGATATTAAACGGAAGCGTTGGATAGAGATATTGAACGGAAGCGTTAGATAAAGATATTGAACGGAAGCGTTAGATAAAGATATTGAACGGAAGCGTTGGATAAAGATATTAAACGGAAGCGTTGGATAAAGATATTAAACGGAAGCGTTGGATAAAGATATTAAACGGAAGCGTTGGATAAAGATATTAAACGGAAGCGTTGGATAAAGATATTAAACGGAAGTTTTGGATAAAGATACAAACTATTTAAGATATTGAACGGAAGCGTTAGATAAAGATATTGAACGGAAGCGTTAGATAAAGATATTGAACGGAAGCGTTAGATAAAGATATTGAACGGAAGCGTTAGATAAAGATATTGAACGGAAGCGTTAGATAAAGATATTGAACGGAAGCGTTGGATAAAGATATTGAACGGAAGCGTTAGATAGAGATATTGAACGGAAGCGTTAGATAGAGATATTGAACGGAAGCGTTAGATAGAGATATTGAACGGAAGCGTTAGATAAAGATATTAAACGGAAGTTTTGGATAAAGATACAAACTATTTAAGATATTGAACGGAAGCGTTAGATAAAGATATTGAACGGAAGCGTTGGATAAAGATATTGAACGGAAGCGTTGGATAAAGATATTGAACGGAAGCGTTGGATAAAGATATTGAACGGAAGCGTTGGATAAAGATATTGAACGGAAGCGTTGGATAAAGATATTGAACGGAAGCGTTGGATAAAGATATTGAACGGAAGCGTTGGATAAAGATATTGAACGGAAGCGTTGGATAAAGATATTGAACGGAAGCGTTGGATAAAGATATTGAACGGAAGCGTTGGATAAAGATATTGAACGGAAGCGTTGGATAAAGATATTGAACGGAAGCGTTGGATAAAGATATTGAACGGAAGCGTTGGATAAAGATATTGAACGGAAGCGTTGGATAAAGATATTGAACGGAAGCGTTGGATAAAGATATTGAACGGAAGCGTTGGATAAAGATATTGAACGGAAGCGTTGGATAAAGATATTGAACGGAAGCGTTGGATAAAGATATTGAACGGAAGCGTTGGATAAAGATATTGAACGGATGCTTTGAATAAAGATACAAACTATTTAAGATATTCAACGGAAGCGTTGGATAAAGTTATAAACTATTAAAGATATTGTAACGAGTTAGTCAAAAGGATAGAATAGAATGAGTTTAAGAAGACTGAGTTTGCTTGAAGAAGCTTTATTCGACAAAGATCTACGCAGGGATCTAGTCTCTACAAGAAACAATGGCTGACTAAAAAAGAAAGAGTGATCAAGGGAAGTAATTCACTTCCGAAGTATAGAAGGAGGTAGAAGAGTTCTCTTTTCATTACTATAACCAATGCCAACAACAAAACCATGTTGATCCATACAAATGTATTTTCATACAGGTAGAGTGAGTAAAAACCACTGTGGAATTTCCACAAGGTTTCGTTAGTTACCACATAATGGGATATGACATTTGCATCTTGGGTCAATGGCGTCTTTTACCTACAATAAAATCAGTGTGTTTTGAAATGGTGTGATGTGCTCATAGGAAACCTTCTCACATGTGGGTGTGACAACCATATCACTGTGAATTTCAGGGCATAAAAGATAGATCTTTGTATACGTTTTCTTAAATATGGTAATGCATGTAAATATATGATAGGCTTAGTGTGTGTGTATTATATATATATATATATATATATATTTTTTAAATTCCCGAAACAGTTTTTCATGGTAAACAACTGATGATCCCTTAAATAATGTTAGAAGCAAACTAATATATTAACTGTAAAAACTAAATTGACTTACATGAGTGATTTTCCACTGAACGACTTGGGACTTCAGGGGTTTTTTTTTTGGTTTTTTTTTTTTGTTTTTTAATGGTTGAGAAACTTCCGAGATTATATATATATATATATATATATATATATATATATATATCAAAGCATTGACTAAAGAACCTGCTACAATTTGGTATCTTTAGCCCTGTGGGCCGAGTTTTCTATGTTTCTGTGGAACCGAAGGTATCGATGGAAGATGAAACTAATGCATAGTGTCAATTGAAATAAAAACTATACATGCTCTTGTGCAAGTAATTGAGCACTCTGGGTTTTTTTCTTATATTTAATTCGGTACTACTCCAGATATAGCGCTTAATTTCCGTGACTGCTCGGCGGCAACGATCGGGCAGGACGCGGAAGTGCCCGAGAGCTGCCGAGACGAAAACGAGGCTGAAGCAGATCTGACCGATCAGGTTGCTACCAATTAATCTGCGCTCAGCCGAGGCCACCGAGAGTTGACAAGGCCAAGCAACTAACTTCCTGCCCCCCTCTGACGTCACTGACTTCCGTGTCAAAACAAGGACCGTAGTAATAACAATAAGAAGGCATTTCGACTTCTCCATTCACTAAATAATCCATCAAAATTCAGGAAATTAACCAATTTTAATGAAATTTTCAGGATTTATTAATTAATGATCACGGAATATAATAAATCCATTACTTTATTAGAAAGCTTGGTGCAAATGTATTATTTCTTGTAAACAAAAAACACCTTTACTATAAAGTTATTCAAAATATCAAAACATGTTGACCATACGATATTGTAAATATTTAAAACAAAGAATTAGAAAACTTTAAAAATTGCATGTAAAAAAAGAAAAGAAAGGAACACGATTCGATTCATCTTGAAACTGATCTTTATTCAATATAAATTTAAAGAAAATAATAATTCACGATCAAACACTGCAAAAAAATGAATTATGAATTACCATTATTTAAACTTCTAACCCAATCAACCGTAAGTAATTCAGACTTTGAAATTTGTTTAAAAATTATACAAAAAAAAAGTTCAATGTTAACTGTCTGTTTAATAATGGAATCAAAATTCAGGAAATCAACCAATTTTAAAATAATTTCGCGCTTAGGAAGTTAGTTGCTTGGCCTTGTCAACTCTCGGTGGCCTCGGCTCAGCACAACAAAACAAGCAATAGGAAGACTTTTCGAACCGGCCGTAAACCCTGACCCTCGACGAGAAAATATATGAAATCTCCCCCCCCCCCCAAAAAAAAAATATACAAAAAAAACTTGCCTAAATATCCTAAGAAAAATAACATACTTCTTTGTTTTATGTAAAAAAAAAAAAAAATACACAAAAAAAAATTGCCTAAATATCGTAAGAGAAATAGCATTTACTTTGATTTATGTAAAAAAAAAAGACAAAAAAAAAATTAAAATGGTTCATTTGGCCCACGAAAGAATTTTTAAAAAAAGTTTATTTATTTTTTATTTATTTATTCATTTATTTTTTTAAAATGAACAAACCATAGCTGAAGAGCTATGGTTTGTTCATTTTTTTTTTTCATTTTTTTCAAATATATGTATTTTTTTCTTTTGTATTCTTCATCTTATATTGTCGTCTGCCACTCTTCCATTTTTACGACTTTCAGTTTTGCTTCAGCCTCGTTTTCGTCTCTGCAGCTCTCGGGCGCTTCCGATCGTTTCTGCCGAGCAGTCACGGAAATTATGCGCTTCATCTGGAGTAGTACCTTTAATTTATATGATGTTATTGTTATCAGTCCACCTAGTTTGACTGTAGAAAACGTCTGAAATTTAAAGCTTAATGTGTCTTAAGAAGAAGTTGAAATTCAGGGAATCTTGTTTAAATTGGTGACTATGAATCCAATTCAATGCAAATCTGAAATATTTGAATTTTCAAATAGGAGATTGTTCCTAAATTATATCCCCTAAAACGCCTAAAATTTCTCCTAAGAAACTGAAATTTGAGGGATTATTATTGACACCTATTGTTGAAATTTCACAAAAATCAGCAAAGGGCTTCCATCCCTTTTTTTACCCCTTTTGTATAAAATAGAATTAAACTAAATATAATCCACATTAAGACCTCTTACGCAAAGAAGCTGTATTAAAAAAATGATAACGGTAGCTTAATTTAGGAGTGAATCCTGTGCATACAAATATATAAACATATACACATACCTAACTTTATATACAGATATATTAGGTGTAACTAAATTAAACTAAATATAACCCACATTACGACCCCTTACGCGTAGCAGCTGTGTTCTAAAATTCATAATGATCTGTTAATTAGTTTAGGAGTGAATCCTGTACATACAAATATATAAACACATACCTAACTTTATATAGAGATATATTAGGTGTAACTAAATTAAATTAAATATAACCCACATTACGACCCCTTACGCCTAGCAGCTGTGTTCTAAAATTCATAATGATCGGTTAATTAGTTTGGGAGTGAATCCTGCACATACAAATATATAAACATATACACATACCTAACTTTATATACAGATATATTAGGTGTAACTTAATTAAACTAAATATAACCCACATTACGACCCCTTACGCCTAGCAGCTGTGTTCTAACATTCATAATGATCGGTTAATTAGTTTAGGAGTGAATCCTGCACATACAAATATATAAACACACACCTAACTTTATATAGAGATATATTAGGTGTAACTAAATTAAACTAAATATAACCCACATTACGACCCCTTACGCATAGCAGCTGTGTTCTAAAATTCATAATGATCTGTTAATTAGTTTAGGAGTAAATCCTGTAGATACAAACATATAACCTTATGCGGCTATACCCATTTTGTTAAGAAACTCCTTTCAATCAAAACACATACTTCCACAACAAAGTCATGTGCAGAGACTTTTTTTTTTCTCCGATGTAAGTAAATACTTTCACATGTGAATATAGATTATGATAGGGTGTGTTTTCTAGTTTGGGGCGTCCATGAAACCGGAGATGGGGGTGATGACGTCATAACACTTGGGTGGATGGCAAAAATTGAAATTCGAAACTGAAAGTTGAAATTCTCAATTTTTTAATTTTATTTTAAGGTGGGAGGGGAGCGTGAGATGGTCTGGACACAAAGTAAGAAAGAAATACAGATAGATGCAACTAATACGTATATTTTACATAAACAGATTTAAAACTTGAAGAAATATATATATATATATATATAATGTTTTGCAAGTGGCGTCCGATGTTAATGTCTCGGCACATGTTCGTCTTTTCCCACAGTCCGTTTTTCACAACTTTTTACCGACCAGTTTTTTTTTTCTCTTTTCGGTGTACACTTACCTATCAGGCTGCTAGAGAATTCCGGCGTTTTTGGAATTTTTTTTTCAAATATTTTACATTTTAGGAGGGGGGATCAGTTTCCGATGTAAATTCAACGTAGACTGATCCCTCTCTTTTTGACAATCTCAATGTTTTTAAAAATCTTTTTCGGTGTGCAACTACCTATCATGTCGATAGAGAATGCCGGGGTTTTTGGAAGGAAATTTTTTTTAATTGAGATTTTAAGACGGGGGATCAGTTTTCAATTTAAATTCAACGTAGACTGATCCCCCTCTTTTTGACCATCTCAAATTTTAAAAATTATTCTTCTGCTTACAATTACCTATCATGTTGCGAGAGAATTCCGGGGTTTTGGAAATAAATTTTAAAAAATTGAGATTTTAAGACGTAAAAAGTTGTGAAAAACGAACTATGGTAAAAGACGAACAAGACTGATGCCCCGTCTTAAAATCTCAATTTTTAAAATTTATTTCCAAAAACCCCGGAATTCTCTCGCGACATGATAAGTAATTGTAAGCAGAAGAATAATTTTAAAAATTTGGGATGGTCAAAAAGAGGGGATCAGTCTACGATGAATTTACATTGAAAACTGATCCCCCGTCTTAAAATCTCAATTTTTTAAATTTCTTTCCAAAAACCCCGGAATTCTCTATTGACATATGTAATTGTACACAGAAAAAGATTTTTTTAAAATTGAGATGGTCAAAAAGAGGGGGATCAGTCTACGTTGAATTTACATTGGAAACTGATCCCCCTCCTAAAATGTAAAATATTTGAAAAAAAATTCCCAAAATTCTCTAGCAGCCTGATACTGAAGTGTACACCGAAAAAAGAAAAAAAAACTGGTCAGTAAAAAGTTTTGAAAAACGGACTGTGGGAAAAGACGAACATGTGCCAATGTCTCTTTTAAATTTGAACTTTAATCGCGCCTGGTCGATAGTAGGTATACATTTGGGAAATTTCATTTTTTTTAAGCATCTTTCAAATTTAAAATTTAAAGAAAGCCACTTGAACCGGACCAGGAAGGACTCTTACGAAGAAAAAAAAGAAAAAAAGTTTAATACCTTTTTATTTGTTTAAAGCTCTGATGAGGCTCGTTGGACGGAGCGAAATTATTAGAAAAAAAGTTCGAGATGAAAAAAAAAATATTTTGATTTTAATCAAAATATTGGTGCTTATGCTGATTAGCGGCCATATGAAAAAATTATTTTTATATAAAAACAATAATATATACTTATTAAGCATTATATTCTTACTCACTGTACGAAAAAGTAGAAAAAATTATCCACTAGAACTTTAATTACAAGTATTTTTCCATTCTGCGTATCATAACAGCGATTCGTTCAGTAAGCCTCCATCTTGTTTTTTAAAGATTTCAGTTATCTGCCCTTGAAATCTTCTTAAAAAAACAAGATGGAGGCTTACTGAACGAGTCGCTGTTATGATATGCAGAATGGAAAAAATACTTGTAATTAAAGTTCTAGTGGATAATTTTTTCTACTTTTTCGTACAGTGAGTAAGAATATAATGCTGAATAAGTATATATTATTGTTTTTATATAAAAATAATTTGTTCATATGGCCGCTAATCAGCATAAGCACCAAAATATCTGCATCTTACACACGGTTTTTTGAAGGCATTTTGCCTCTTTCTTTAAGTTTTAAATTTTACAGATGCTTAGAAAAAAAAACTTTCCCATAGTTATAAAAAGTTTTTTTTTTTTTTTGTCGTTTTTTTTTCTGTCTGGGAAGGAATTGAGCACTGTATACAAGTGCAAATCAAAACTCTGAACTAGTCAACAAAGCAGATTCTTGTAACTATCAGTGTGTGTGTATATACAGGGTGTCTCAAAAAAATGTACTCACTCGTAGAATGACGAGAAAACTTTTATTTATGAACATAGAGTGAAATGAAATAGCATCGAATACATGAGACAGATGTAATTGAAGAATCATGTTCGCAAATGTTCAAACTGATGACCATTATTGTTCAAACAAAGCTGATAACGCGCACCAAGGGATTCGCAAACGTCGCGAAACATGTCATTAGGAATATCACGACAGTGTCTTTCAATTTCCAATTTCAATGCATCAATTGTCCTTGGTTTGTTGCCATAAACTTTGTCTTTTAAGTATCCCCACAAAAAAAGTCCATTGGTGTTAGGTCTGGGGAACGCGCAGGGTATTCATTGGGGCCCCTTCGTCCAATCCATGTGTCAGGAAACACTGCATCGAGGTAAGCTCGTACATCGCGATGGTAGTGGGGAGGAGCTCCATCTTGCTGAAAGTAAATATCGCCGTCATCACCAAACCTCTCTGTAATTTGTGGACCAACAAATTCCTGAAGCAAGTTGAGGTAGCTCTCACCATTGACAGTTTCGTTGAAAAAGAAAGGTCCTATGATGCCCAATGCGGATATCCCACACCACACTGTTACTCCTGGTAAGTTTACATGGTGTTCAATTGTTACGTGAGGATTTGCAGGACACCAGTACGTGCAATTATGACGGTTAATGGTACCATTTAATTTGAAAATTGCTTCATCGCTCCACACAATTTTGTGTGCAAACTCGACATCTTCTGCACATTTTGCCAGGTACCATTCACAAAATTCGACTCTCCGGTCAGGATCGTCTTCGTTGAGAGCATGACACAGCCTTGGAATGTAGCATTTCCAATGCAGACGCTTCATTATGCGGTTGATGCTATCTTTTAAGATGTGGGTTTCCCGAGCAGTTTGGCGAAGTGATTTCTGTGGTGATCGAAGGAGTGTTTCCTGCACCTGCAGTTCTTTTTCAGGGGACGTAGATGTCCGTGGTCGTCCTGAACGTTGTTTGTTGGTATTCTGTACGGTTTCATCTGCTTCAAATTTGTCTCTGATGCGCGCAATGGTCCGGCGCGTGAGTGGCGGTTTTGCGAATTCCCTTGTGAACCGGTGTTGCACTTCAGTGGCGTTTTCGGTCTTCCAATAGCATTTCAGGACAAACTTTCTCTCTTCGAAACTAAGTTGATTTCCTGCCATGGCTTCATTAATTCAGAATATCTGAAACAAAAAAAAAAGAGTGAGTAAATTTATAATGGACATCAATTTGAACATTTGCGAACATGATTTTTCAATTACATTTGTTTCATGTATTTGAAGCTATTTCATTTCTCTCTATGTTCATAAATAAAGGTTTTCTCGTCATTCTAAGAGTGAGTACATTTTTTTGAGACACCCTGTATATATATATATATATATATATATAACAGTTTTTTTTAATTATATTCCAATAACCATGGTTTGTTTTATTACTTTTATTTTTATTTTTTTCACATTTCCAAAAATTCCAAATTTCTGTGAGATATATTTAACGGTCCGTTTCATTTGTTTTGTGCCAAACAACATTTGTATGTCAATATCGTCTCTGCAACACTACAAAATCATCAGAAAAAGTTTACAAATAATCAGAGTTCTTAGATTAGAGTGTCTTGAAAAACACTCACATCATACATCAGTTTCATTTTAAGGTGAAAATAAACAAAAAAAAAAACAAATTTTTTTAGAGCAAACACTCACACGTGTGCGATCAAACTAATCCGCCATTTTGATTTTTTTTTTCGTTCAAAGCTAGTATCTCCCAAAAGAGTTAGTGCGATCAGTTTAAAAAACTTTAATTCGGTAATATTTGCTAAAATATTTAATATGTACTATAATTTATTTATAAAGTTCCAGTTTACTTGAAGATAATTTATTTTTTATTAAAGTTACCTGAATGTTTATTTAAGTCTTTATGGTGCAAATGAGTTTCGCACCATAAAGACTTAAATTCCTGAAGTCTTTATGGTGCGAAACTCATTTTCTGATGATTTTGTAGTGTTGCAGAGACGATATTGACATACAAATGTTGTTTGGCACAAAACAAATGAAACGGACCGTTAAATATATCTCACAGAAATTTGGAATTTTTGGAAATGTGAAAAAAATAAAAATAAAAGTAATAAAACAAACCATGGTTATTGGAATATAATAAAAAAAACTGTTCTATATTTTGCTCTGTTATCAATAATTGACAAACATTGAGCTGAATCTTCAAAGGAGACTACAAAGTAAAAGGATCTGATGATATATGATAGTACATATATTGTCTTTAATAATTAATTATATATATATATATATATATATATATATTAATAATTTAATATTAATTATTAATTAATAATTTAATATTTATTTATAAATATTTTATATATATATATATATATATACATGGACGGCGGGGGGGGGGACAGGGGGCTCAAGCCCCCCCCCCCACACTTTTAACTCCCCCCCCCCTACTTTACGGTCATCAATAATGAAGTTATATATGCAGGTGTTTAACCGCCCCCCCCCCATTTTTAGGAGGCCCCCCCCCCACACACACACACTTTTATAACTGTCCCGCCGGTCCTGATATATATATATATATATATATATATATATATATATAGACAAACGTTATTGTATACCTATGATGTTTGTAAAATTAAAAAAAAAAGTCATTAGACATGAATTAATAAATAATCTTCAATTTTGAAATGTGAAAATTGAATTTGATCCGTACTCATTAAACACAAATTAAGCGAGATTCCCTGAATTTCAATTTCTTCTTAAGAACCCTTAAGCTTAAGCCTTTTATATATTAGACATTTGCTATAACCAAAATCATGTAATCAATTTAGATCTAGGCACATGTTCGTCTTTGTCCACTGTCCGTTTTTCACAACTTTTTACTGACCATCTTTTTTCCTTTTTTCGGTGTACACTTATCTATCAGGCTGCTAGAGAATTCTGGGGTTTTTGGGAAAAAATTTCAAATATTGTACATTTTAGGGGGGGGGGATCAGTTTCCAATGTTAATTCAACATAGACTGATCCCCCTCTTTTTGACCATCTCAATTTTTAAAATAATCTTTTTCGGTGTACAATTACCTATCATGTCAGTAGAGAATTTCGCGGTTTTTAGAAAGAAATTTTTAAAAATTGAGATTTTAAGATGGGGGATCAATTTTCAATGTAAATTCAACGTAGACTGATCCCCCTCTTTTTGACCATCTCAAATTTTTAAAATCATTCTTCTGTTTACAATTACCTATCATGTCGCGAGAGATTTCCGGCGTTTTTGGAAAGAAATTTCAAAAAATTGAGATTTTAAGACGTACAAAGTTGTGAAAAACGGACTATGATAAAAGACGAACAAGACTGATCCCCCGTCTTAAAATCTCAATTTTAAAAAATTTATTTCCAAAACCCCCGGAATTCTTTAGCAGCCTGATAGATAAGTGTACACCGAAAAAAGAAAAAAAAATGGTCAGTAAAAAGTTGTGAAAAACGAACAGTGGACAAAGACGAACATGTGCCTAGATGTACATTGGGAAAAGGATTCTAGACATACGGTTTAGTAGAAATATATCTTGCTTTTAATATTTGTAAGGGGACATAAAAGTGGTGCAAAACTGTTCTGTTTGGTAAATTAATCTAGTACTTTTAGATGACTATGAATATTAGTGAAAACAATGGTGAAGCATGTTTTTTTTTGTTTTTTTTTATGGAGGATGCACACTTGTTTATGTATAATTATCGATTCCGTATCATCGTATTTCTCGAAGCAAATCCAAACGAGAGAGTCCAACGGACCAGCAGAAAACTCGACGTCGCATCCCAGAGAATGTATCTAAAAACGTCGAAACACACAAAAAAAAAAAAAACTTCGTTGACTCGAAAACCCAGTTTTTGACTTTTTAAGATTCTCATCACACGGCTCCACTTTCAACCGATGAAGACATTTTTTGTTTGTTGTCTAAACACGATTTGTTGTTGGTTGCGGGTTTCGACGTTTTGTTATTTGAGATTTTGTCTGTGGTCAGAACAGATTTTTGTTTTATGGCATATCAACCCTTTTCGCGTCACTTAATGACGAATCCAGTCATTTTGGTAACAAGTTTTTGTGCATCACGTTTTCGATCGCATCAAATATTTATATTCATTTTGTCCGCACCAAACAACGCATATTGCTACTGACATGGGGGGGGGGGGTATGGTTTCGAGTTTAGGGTTAGAGTTAGGGGTTCATTCAATGCCGAAACGCAACGTCTATTTTATTTATCTTCCTCCCACAAGGTAAGATGTGACACAAGGTCGGGAAAGTGAGATTTGAAAAGCCAGCGTCCGAGAAGGTGAGCACTCTGGCCTAGAAAAAATAGCCTGGGCAGCCCCGTCGGCATTCCCCGATAGAGGCGCTCAGGCAGTAAGCAATAAACTTACTCCTCCCCAAAGAGGGGAGGCAAAGCCTGGGAGGGTGGATCTCCTAGAACTGCACAGGACAGACCCATAGACTGGCTTAAATCGGCAGCACTTTTACCCCAAGCCCAGGCCGCCCAACGCTGCCCAGGCCGCCCAACGCCGCCAAGCCCCCGCCGCCAGCATTTTGGCTCACGTGACTCAATCGTAGTCACTTATAAACAGAATATTCTTCGTTATTAACACTTAGCATATATCACCCCCCCCCCCCCCAATACATTTTTTTGGGCCACTGCCCACCGCGGTGGGCAAAAATCCATCAATCTTCATTCTATTTCGTAAGGTAAATAATTAATAAACAAAAATAATGTATTGAGGGTGGGATACATGCTAATTGTTAATACAGAAGACTATTCTGTTTATAAGTGACTACGATTGAGTCACGCGAGCCAAAATGCTGACGCCGGGGGCTGGGCGGCGGTTGGCAAAAATCCATCAATCTTCATTCTATTTCGTAAGGTAAATAATTAATAAATAAAAATAATGTTTTGGGGGTGGGATACATGCTAAGTGTTAATAACGAAGACTATTCTGTTTATAAGTGACTACGATTGAGTCACGTGAGCCAAAATGCTGGCGCCGGGGGCTGGGCGGCAGTGGACGGCCTGGGCGGCTTGGGCTGGGGGTAAAAGTGCCACCCGCTTAAATCAAGCCCCGAAGGCCAAGACAATACCAGTCTATAGGGTGCAGTATCTATCGGAACAGATACTACACTTTGATCTTGGCCAAACGATTATTTTATTGCCTGTCTTTTTATTTTTTTTGTATTTGTTTTGATTATTTCTATTTTTGTTCACCACAAGAAAGGCAGATTAGCACTAAAGCGTAAGAGGCTACTGTGATGGGGTCCATATTTATAGGGGGAGGGGGGGGGCAACCTGAATGGGGAGTTGGGCAGCAAGATCTTTGTTCACATTACGTTTAAATTTCTGGCATTTTATTATAACTTTTAGTCTTTTTTTTAAAAACTTTTATTCACCCCAAACAAAGAGTATTTTCACCGAAGTGTAAAGGGCTACTGTTATAAGAGTTAGATTTGTAGATGTGCAACCTGAGTGGGGGGCTGAGCAGCAAGATGTTTTAAATAACCCCAAAAGTGTTGATATGCCATAAAACAGCCAAAACAGGAATTGTTTATATATGTATTCCGGCTTTATTTTTTTTTTTTCACCGCAAACAAGTCATATTGCTACTGAAACGTAAGGGACTACTGTAATAGGGGTCAGATTTATATAGAGGAAACCTGGGTGGGGAGTTGGGATGCAAGATGTTTGTTCACATTACATTTAAATTTCTGCATTTGTTGGTACGGTCGGGAGGAGCAGGGAGGGAATTCCAAAGGCAAGTGGTTCAAGAAAATAAATTATTAGCATCACAGTGAAGGGGTGTGATTTTGCTGCTAGTCGGGTGGGTCAGGGTTATTTACGTTGAGGGGGTACGAGTGCAGCAAGTTCATTGGAGCACGTTCTGTGGAAGTACTTGTAAAACAAGCACAGGGATACAACACATCTGAGCTGGTGCACCAACCACTAGCCTCTCACTTTTAAACAGGGTACAACAAAAAAAAATTTCTAACCTAATAATAGGTCCCACACTGTCTACCAAGCTCCAGCATCTGTCCCATCGTTGCAAGTTTGCATCTTCGAGCTTGTTTTTTATGTGGGGAAAAATACAGCTCCCCAAGAAGGGGCACTCTGCATTGGAACAAAAGTCAAAATTGCTTTAGTCACCAACCTAGGACAAAAGAGCTGAGGTGTAGTATCAGAACAGATACTACACTTAGAAATTAGATAAAAAAATACAATTTAACACGCTAGGCACAAGGCCATCAAAAGTGTGGGAGTGTGTGTGTCATCTTCTGTCTCTTTAACTCTTAGCTAGAATCAATCTCCAACGAACTTACCGCACTTGTATCTCCTAAATGTAAATATCCCCGACTAAAAGCAAAATCCCACCCCTTCACTGTAGAGGTCCCCAAAGCCCGGAAAACTTTCTACTCTAATAGCTTCTTTCCTTTTTCCTTTCCACTTGCCTTTGGAATTCCCTCCCTGCTCCCCGTTTCTTCGACGGTATCAACATGCAGAAATTTATATATAATTTGAAAAAAAACCATCTTGCTGCACAACTTTGCACTTAGGATGCCCCCTATAAATCTGCCACTTTATCACAGTAGCTCCTTATGTGTCGACGGCAATATGCTTTGTTTGGGGTGAATAAAGTTTGGATTAGATTAACTGAAGTTATATTAAAAAATGTGTTTTATTTTAAAAAAAGGGAGAGAGACAAAAGAAAAAGAGAAAAAAAAAATCAAATATTTGTTAAATAAAGTTATTTATTATGTACAGTTTAAAAGACAGAATTATCTCCCTTACCGTTGGTTGGTACTAAAGTCAGGGTCCAGTGGTTATATTAAAAATAGATCAATGATATGATAAGGAGCATGTTAGTCGTGATTTCTTGTGTATTTTTCGTTCGTCAATTCACTCCCCTATACCTATCCCTGGTACGACCAATTCTTGAGTATGCCATCCAAGCAACATATCCCCATCTTAAAGATATCGTACACGTGAAGCTTGTTCAACTGTTGGCAACCAGGATGGTGATGGGATTCTCCATGCTTACCTACAAAGAACGGCTCCAAAGACTAACCCTAACCCTCACTTGAGCAGCAAAGGATGTGAGAAGACCTGATTCTTTCATACAGCATCATCAACAGGAATGTAAATTTACCTTTAAAGGGAAGTTTCATCCCAACATCTCATCACTGTCTCTCGCAGAAGATGTATCTTCATCGTCTTCATCTCAAGAGAAGAAAGACATCGGTCTCTGTTCATGTTTCTGCTCCCTGGAACAACTTGCCAGAGGAGGTCGTAATGATGCCTACCATATCCAGGTTTAAAGTCGCCTTGGAAAAACATTCAGACGATACAAAGATGCAATATCTTCTGTCTTTTTGCAGTCGAATACGCCATAAGAGGGAGTACTGTTGCCACCTCTGGGGAGGTGCCGTTTAGAGCACCCTTTCCCTACTTAACAGAGTACAAAACCTACTTCGAAATCTAGTGGGAGATATCCTCCTCTCATCCCTAAAGTCTCTTTCTCACAGAAGAGACCTTACTAGTCTTTCTCTATCGTTATTTTCATGGCAGGTGCTCGACTGAGCTCCAATCTATGGTTCCCCCTGTAAAACATTCATAACAAAAACTTGTCTCGCTACAACCACTGTAAAGAACTTTTCTTTTCTATCTCTTTATGCCTAAAACTAAATGCAATTTCCATGAGCGAAGTTTCTTTCCCAGATCTACCCGTCTGTGGAACACAATACCACAGGACCTCTCCCAAGCTAACTACAACATTGTCGTTTTCAAGTCCAATGTAAACAAATTCTTCTTGGGCCATCCTCTTTAATAATCAAATTCCGTCCAGTGTCAACAATCGTTACCAATCCTGAGGAGAGTAGAAAGTGGACCGTGAGTTTATTTTCGACAGCCTCGTAACTCTCGCTTTCCTTATTTTGTTCTTTTGTTTCTGACAAAGGGGGAAGAATTGCTGTTTTCTGGGTCAGAATCTATCCATAACACTTATCGTTGGCTAGTAGTATATTTTTTATTAGTTCTTTACATTAAGTGGCTTCATGCCTTGTCTAGAGCGATTCAACAATAAAAAATAAAAAATTTCTGTACACCGAAGAAGGCATGTTATGCCGAAATATATGATTAAAATAAAAAAATAAATGTTTCATTTATTTGGAAAAAAAAAAAAAAATCCTGCATCATGTGATCTGGTTCTTAATCTGATCTCATATTTTTCACTAGACGATGCTTTAAAAGTAGCCCGACGGATTTCATTATGTATATATTAATTATTAATAGTCAGACTTTTAAGGTTTAAGCTCAATGGATGTCAATCTTTTAACACCAGAGCATGTATAAATAAACAATAGAAAGTCAGATTCCAGTAACCTTGTGTTTATTCACCTTTCAAAATAATCCAGATACACGACGGACCGTTTCGTCGACACACGAACAAACAACCATAATATAGAGTTATATATCCTGGAGTTTCTCTAAGTGCGACTCTTCAGAAGGAAAATCCAAAACAACATGTAAAAAAATCAGAAAATAAAAACCAAAAACTAATAACACTCACATTGTTAAAGCATTTATGTATACTAGCGGAACCCGTGTAAATTACACGAAATGTCGTTTTCAATACTAATTATCTTGTTCCTAACCTATACATGTTTGAATAAAATATGATAAGATTTGACTTGTATATTTATTTTAAAAAATAACGTGTCTTCCCCTCCCTACCCCCCCCCCTCTTCGATGTAGAAAAAAAATCTTAGAGGTTGGTTGGAATAAACTAGTCGGCCCGACGTCAAAATCCTACGTCGCTAACCGTTGCGCCAAAGGGAAATATTTAAAAATATTACGAAAATTAGGTTACTTGAATGCTTTTCCAAAATGGAATGGACAACATTTGATTACGTAATAATTATTAACTAGCAGGATCCGTGTAAATTACACGAAATGATGTTTTCAATACTAATTATCTTGTTCCTAACCTATACATGTTTGAATAAAATATAAGATTTGGACTTGTATATTTATTTTAAAAAAATGAACAATACATGAAACAATTTGTAAAACTTCTTTATATACAATATTTCTAGTGAAGGTAATATTTCGACGACTAAACCTTACTTTGTAAATGCTTTAGATTAAATTAAATTTGGCTCCAATTCATGAGAAGCATACATAGATTCGGAAGGTCGTTTCTTTTGATGTAAGCGTAACACACAAAGTAACACACACGCTATCGTATTAACATGTGTCTTCCCGGTCGTCCCTCCCTACCCCCCCCCCCCCACTTCGATGTAGAAAAAAAAGTCTTAGTTGGGATCGAACTATAAACCAGTCGGGCCGACGTCAAAAAACCATTGCGGCAAAGGGAAATACTTGTAAATATTACGAAAATTAGGTGACTTGAATGCTTTTCCAAATCTAGGTGCAGCACGCATGCGCAGAGCTTTTGAAGTAAGCCTGACACACAAAATAACAAACACGCTATCGTATTAATATGTGTCTTCTCGGTCGTCCCTCCCTACCCCCCCCCCCCCCCATTCGATGTAGAAAAAAAAGTCTTAGTTGGGATCGAACTATAAACCAGTCGGGCCGACGTCAAAAACCCGACGTCAAAAACCCGACGTCAAAAACCATTCCGCCAAAGGGAAATACTTGTAAATATTACGAAAATTAGGTGACTTGAATGCTTTTCCAAATCTAGGTGCAGCACGCATGCGCAGAGCTTTTGAAGTAAGCGTGACACACGAACCCACACGCTATCGTATTGATATATAGATTATTTTAGTTTGAAATCGAATTTTCAGCACTTGAATCTTATTTTTTTTTTTTTTTTTCTTTCAGCGACTATCGGTTCGTATGAAGATCCACCGTGCGAAGACAAATATGGGCTGATCGCTAACCAAGGGTCGAACAGTTTGGACGAGTATTGGGGGTCAGATGAATTTGACTCCTCATCTTTTTCTGATAATTCTGAAGAAGATTATGCGACGAAGCCACTGCCGCCGTTACCGTCAAAGAAGTTCAGCTCCGACGCGTCACAGGTAATTATTTTTTTCTGTCTCCGTGCAAAATTTAAAAAAAAAAAAAAAAAGATGCATTCGCTTGAGTTTGATGTATTGCGGCTCTAATCTAAGATGTGGTAGCTGTAAACATTGGGGACACAAGATGTGCAGTGGAAGTACTAGTAGGTCGAGAGAGTTTGTAGAATTGTTACATAGCCGGGGGGGGGGGGGAGGGTGACCCTATGTTGACCCCTATGTAATTATTAAACAAATCAATACTTAATCAACTAAAAAATCTCTCGCTGAAGTCACCGTATTGTGTATGTTTTTTGCAATCCTCCTTCTTCCTATTGTCTTCTTAAGTCTTGAAAAAAGCCCCAAAACCTTTTTTAAAAAAAAGGTATGTTCCCCTCCCCAGTTTGTGGAAAGGGAGTCACTGCAACTCAATTTTTTGTGGTACTTATAAGCACTGGGCACACAAGAAGTGCAGTGGAAGTACTGGTAGGTTGAGAGAGAAGATAACCAGTTTGTGTGCAAGAAGTGTAAGACAATGAAGAGGGATGAGAACTCAGATGTGGAGAAAGTGTATCTGGATGGCGAAGTTATTGAGGTTGTCGAGAAGTTTTGTAACCTTTCGTTGGTCTGTCATGCTTAGGTTTCAAATAGAAGTTTCGTTGGTCTGTCATGCTTAGGTTTCAAATAGAATTCTGGTCAGTCTGTAACATTTAGGTTTGAAATAACATTTTGGGTGGTCCGTCACACTGGCAGTGGCATGCAAAGGTTCGGTGATGCCCTGCTGACGCCTGAGGTTAACTCCTTGGTTGCATGCCGAAATACTAAAGTATAAGTCTTAGTACTGAGAAATATTATGGGAAAGGAAGATACTTTATATATGATTGGATACCCGTACAATTGCACAGTGGATATTTTGATTTGTAGTGAATTTTGTTGAAAAGAATATTGGTATGTATGTGTATGTGTGTGTACAAGCTACAGACATTGACTAGCTCCCTGCTGCCCTAAAGACAATGGATACCCTGTTCAATTTTTTGTGGTACCTGTAAACATTGAGTACACAAGAAATGCAGTGGAAGTACTAGTAGGTTGAGAGAGAAGATAACCAGTTTGTGTGCAAGAAGTGTAAGACAATGGAGATGGATGAGAACTCAGATGTGGAAAAAGTATATCTGGATGGTGAGGTTGTTCAGAAGTTTTGTTACATTGGGGATACCATTGGAGCACATGGTGGGGCAGGTGCTAGTGTGATTACAAGGGAATCAGGGAACTCTCGCCATTACTAACCAGCAGAGCGTTACCACTGTCAATGAAGGGAAGAGTCTGTCAGGCATGAGCGTTACCACTGTTGGCCAAGAGAAGGCATGGTTCAGTGTGATGATGTATGGAAATGAAACCTGGCCAATGATGGTTTGAAGACATGCGTTGCATGGAGAGAAATGATATGAAAATGATATGATGCATGTGTAATGTGAGTCTGAAAGACAGGCTTAGATCTGATGATCACAAAGGAAGATTAAATCTGGATAATATAGGGAGATGTGTGCAGAACAGGGGACTTTGACGGTTTGGTCACAATGAGAGATCGGATAAAAGTTCTTGGGTTAGTAGATGTAGAACAGTTGAGGTAGTGGGGTCAGTTGGCAGGTGAAGGCTAAGGAAAACATAGGAAGAAGTGATAAAAATGGATCTGAGAGAAAGATTAATTAAGACCTGGGCAGAGATAGGTTAGTTTTGAAGTCAATTTTGTTGGGATTAAATATCCCTGGAAGAAAGTTCAATTCTCGCACGTGAGAATGCAATAACAATTATGTAGATAAGTGCAAAATAGAAACAGGGCAACAGCTTTTGTGAGAAGGAACACAACAACAATCGTATATAAGTTTAAAACAGTTTTACTTGTGAGAAAACATGAGCGCAAATATATACAACAAATGGTGAGTTCAAAGTTCAGAAAGGAGGAAGTTAATTTAGGTTTGCGAAAACGTGCTTCGCGAACTTATCTTGTGGGAGTTCTGGTAACAGGTTGCACGTGCGCCCGCCTCAATTCTGGCTCTTGTCGAGATGTAGTCACTTTAGACCAAGATAGTTGGTAACAGGAAGGAGTGGGGGCTCTCTGCGACTTCCATCAAGGGCTTTGTCTCAGAAGGATCCAACCGCGGTCCTACCAGGTTCAAAAGGTGGGTCGAAAAGAGGCCGGGTTACAGTGGCAAGCGTTTTTATGGGCTGACGCACGTGACCCCTAAGGGAGTAGGGGTTGGGATGTCTGACAGCCAATCCGTGAGACCCTTAAGGGACAAGGCTGCAGCCAGTCAATGAGGGGGGACGTTAATAAATAACAATAATTTCTAAAAGCTGTACAACACATGCCAGCATGTATAATGAACGTTAAACCGATGATGATGATGATGATGATGATGATGATGATGGTGCAGAAGTTGTTTTTTTAAATGCATTCTGATGTTTCTAAGAAAACTCAAGAACAGTTTGATAATATAGAGACAGGATGCAGTATATTTATGGCAAGTAAGCTACACAAACGTTCGTGTTTCATTCTCGAAGGAAATGATCAGGCTAAATGCGTGGCTGTATGGTTTGCGATTGAAGATTTTCATACTACTACCACTACTAAGCTCTACCGATGTATTGAGCACTGTTAAAGTAAATACTGAAAACATATACGCAATAATGTTATATGTGCAATAATATAAGAATTAGTGCATTGTTGAAATTTGAAGTATAATTTAAAAAACAGTTGAAAGCCGAACAATGCAATTTTTTTTTAACTTTATTTTGAACTTGAATTTTCGACGGTAAAACGTCCTCATCAGAAGTTATTTCTGAATTGTTGAGATGAGGATAATTGTATCATTTTGTTCATTCAGACTACATTTCTCATCTTGAGTGTTATCATCACAACGTTTCGGCTGCTGTAACCTCCAGCCTTCTTCAGGTGTATCTCTTCGAACTCTGGAATATTTCTCTCAAACTCGGGAATCTGGACGGAATTTCAAACGGAACCCTTTATTTAATCCACGGGGTTAGCATGCTCTTGTTCCGTCAGCCATGACTGGGAGAAGTCTTCAGTAATTCATAATTCTTCATATCGCCCGCACCGAGGATTGAACCTTCACCCTTCAGATGACTATCACTTGGAACTGAATTTTACTTAGTACTATACCCACTGCGCCACGGGTCCTTGCGGACTTCTCCTAGTCATGGCTGACGGAACAAGAGCAAGCTACCCCCGTGGATTAAATAAAGGGTTCCGTTTTTCTTTTTGTTAGTAACATTTAAGTCACTTTTGTAGTAAATACATGATATTATAAACGGTATCAAGAGGCCCCTTGATTTCTGAGAACTTCAACTGAAGTAAAATGAAACAGAAAGGGAAAAAATATAGAGAGAGATTGGAATTACCTACTAGACACCATGTTCGAGTGTCTTTGGTCTGTCTGTAAAAGGGTTTGTAAGGACAACCTGACATGAGGATACTTCCTCCTACAAGTAAACCCTGACCAAATATTCAAATTACATAGTATTCGAAGCCCAAATAAAATCCCCTCAACATTGGCTCGTACGAGGAATGGTGCACCTTCTCCAAGTAATGTCACCTCAAGTAACAACACTTTGCTGGATACTCCACCAGACAAGATGAATTATTTTCCTGGAATCCGGTAATGTTGCATACCCTTTAATTACTCGTACCTTTTCTTCTTCGTCGTAGAGGGGTGTCGTCTCGTGGTTGAGTTCTTTCTTTGCTTCTGTACTGCCGTGAACATCGCCGTTCACTGTGTCTACCACAAAAACCTTCATAACACGATTCAGGAGGTGAACAATCTTTTAAATTTTGATTAGTTTTATTCAGGCGTCAGTTTTCTGTCGCCCTTGGAGATGTTTTACTAACGTTGAGGGAGAGATCAAATTACTACTCTATCGTAGTTAATTCCTAGCTTAAGTCCTTAGCCATTCGAGGAGGGGGGAAGAAAGGAATTTCATCAAGCCTGTATTCTTTTAGGGAAATAAATTCCCCTTTTCATTTGAAGACTACATAGAAAAATCGTCTGTCCGACCTGCTTCCAAAACCCAGACTGACAAAACTCTGTTTCCCACGCAAAAGCCTGTGACGTCACAGAACCCCTATGCGCAGGTGCACCTTGACCCTTGATCTGAGGTCTCGTCAACGTGGTGGCCCTGTCAATGCTTGTGAGCTCTGATTGTGAGAACAGCCCTATTTTGCACTCACTTGTACGGGTTCACCCGCACTAAATCGCGCAAGCCAAGCCAAACAATCTCCCCACATACGTCCACTTCAAAATGCGTCCGGCCTCACAGGGTCATTATCCAACAATATAAATGATAATTAATAATTAGTTTTAAGTGACAGTCTTCTGGAGGTTGAAGGTTCAATCCGTAGCACGGGCGATACCAAGAATCCAACAGTAAGACCAAGAAGGTAAAAGAAAGATGAACTATATCATAATCAACTGGTCAATTGGGGAGAGGAAAATTAATGCTCTTAACTGTTTTACTAACTCAACGTTTGAGAGATAAAAGAGAACTTTAATAGAATATTCAAATGTCTATGTATCTCATATAGAGATCAAGTGTTAGCTCCAGGAAAGGGGCCCCTTGATTTCTGAGAACTTCGACTGAAGTAAAATGAAACAATAAAAAGAGACATATAATGTTCTTAACTTTTTTACTAACTCAACGTTTTACAAGTAAAGGAGAACTTTAATAAGCTATTCGAATGTCTATGTATCTCATATGGAGATCAAGTGTTAGCCCCAAGAAAAGGGCCCCTTGATTTCTGAGAACTTCGACTGAAGTAAAATGAAACAATAAAAAGAGACATATAATGTTCTTAACTTCTTTACTAACTCAACGTTTTACAGGTAAAGGAGAACTTTAATAGAATATTCGAATGTCTATGTATCTCATATCGAGATCAAGTGTTAGCCCCAGGAAAGGGGCCCCTTGATTTCTGAGAACTTCCACTGAAGTAAAATGAAACAAAGAATAAATAAATGAATAAATAAATCATATTCCTGTGAAGTATGTGTTTCTTCATTTACACAAAAATCACATTTGTTACGTCTTCTGGAGGTTCAATCCGTAGCACGGCCGATACTAAGAATCAACAGTAAGATCAAGAAGCCAAAAGAAAGATATAACATAATCAACTGGTCAAATGTTCTTAACTTATTTACTAACTCAACGTTTGAGAAATAAAAGAGAACTTTAATAGAATATTCGAATGTCTATGTATCTCATATAGAGATCAAGTGTTAACCCCAGAAAGGGGCCCCTTGATTTCTGAGAACTTCGACTGAAGTAAAATGAAATAAAAAGGGGTCAAATATATAGAGTTTGAATTACCTACTAGACACCATCTTCGAGTGTCTTCGGTCTCTCTGTACAAGGGTTTGTCAGGACAACCTGACATCAGGATACTTTCCCCTACAAGTAAACCCTGACCAAATGTTCAAAATAACAATATTTGGAGCCCAAATAAGATCCCCTCAACACCGCTATATACTGGCTCATACGAGAAATGTTGCACCTTCTCCAAGTAATGTTACCTGAAGTAACAACACTTAGCTGGATACTCCACCAGACTAGATGAATTCTTGTCATGGAGTCCAGTAAGACTAAGAGACCACAAGAAAAGATATTCTATAATATAGTGTTGTGGGGTACAAATCACCCCTACTGAAGAACTAATGGAAGCAACCATCTATAATAAATACCATGGTTGCAAAGACTCAAACAGAGGACACTCCTATTATGTGAGTGTCCACGTGTGGTATCTGTTCCGATGGATACTACACCCTATAGACCGGTGTTGTCTTGGCCTTCGGGGCATGATTCCGCCGGTCTATGGGTCTGTCCTGTGCAGTTCTAGGAGGTCCACCCTCCCAGGCTTTGCCTCTCCTCTTTGGGGAGGAGTAAGTTGATAGCTTACTGCCTGAGGCGCCCCTACCGGGGAATGCCGACGGGGCTGTCCAGGCAATTTTTAATGGCTAAAGCGCTCACGTTCTCGGGCGCTGGCTTTTCAAATCCCACTTTCCGACCTTGTGTCACATACTCCTATAGTGGGTAGGTGTTAAATATCGAGGACATTCCTATCATGTGAGAGTCCTCGTACCACGTGTGGTATCTGTTCCGATGGATACTACACCCTATAGACCGGTGTTGTCTTGGCCTTCGGGGCATGATTCCGCCGGTCTATGGGTCTGTCCTGTGCAGTTCTAGGAGGTCCACCCTCCCAGGCTTTGCCTCTCCTCTTTGGGGAGGAGTAAGTTTATAGCTTACTGCCTGAGGCGCCCCTACCGGGGAATGCCGACGGGGCTGCCCAGGCAATTTTTAGTGGCTAAAGCGCTCACCTCTCGGGCGCTGGCTTTTCAAATCCCACTTTCCGACCTTGTGTCACATACTCCTATAGTGGGTAGGTGTTAAATATAGAGGACATTCCTATTCATGTTTTACCGCATGGTAGGAATCCGGTCATCTCCTACCACATTTAGTGGCGTTACTGTATTGCTATGAATAAATACATTGTATATTTTAACCTGTCACAATTTGTGGTTGTTATCTTTGTGACCCCTAGCACGGGTCTACAACATATAGTTAAATGGTCAATTGGGGATAGGAAAATTAATGTTCTTAACTTCTTTACTAACTCAACGTTTGAGGCGTAAAGGAGAACTTTAATGGAATATCTATGTATCTCATATAGATATCAAGTGTTAGCCCAAGGAAATGGGCCCCTTGATTTCTGAGAACCTCGACTGAAGTAAAATGAAACAAAAAAAGAGAAGATACACATGTACATACGTATATACATATAAATATACACAATTCAGAGACATGTTATAATCAAATAGTATATCTCTTTTATAATAAGGACAGCTCTGCAAGCGGCGCACTACTTAACTGATGGTTCCTATCCCGGTTTCATAAGCCAGAGGTCATCGCCAGAAAAGCAACTAATGTTATTCTCTTTTTGTTATTAATGTGTCAAGTTAAAGGCCCAAAAGCTATTCGAGGATAAGGGTTAATGAGATGGATAGATTATCAAAGCAAGGGACTTCCCCGAGGAACGATTCATTTATTTCGACAATTGGAACACGTGCTACAGTCAAAACAGAGAGAATCAGCAAGACATTCATCACCAATGTTCTTCAAGGTGCTGCCATAGACAGTTCTTTAGTCTGCATAGATGTCAACAAATTATCTCAGAATATGAGTTGGAAGATCATTAATGAAAATAAGGGAGAGGATCAGGCCCAGAATCTGTCGTTGAGGCCCCCATCGAGACATTCACTGATCCTATGCAATATTACAGTTAGCATGTCAACAGTTGATCTTGCAAGACGAAATTCATATTACTTGTCACTAAGTAGATTGCTTTTGCTGAGGTGATTAACAGCTTCTTGATTTATCACCGATTGAAATAACTTACTCGTGACCAATTGGTTTGTACTTAGATGCAGAAGACTGATCAACAGTATTTTTAAATACTGTTAAGATTAACAAAATTTTCTAAGGAGATAGAAAACATTTCTCCTTTAAGCAATGATTAAATAGCTTTGTAAAGATAGGAGCTAGTTCCGGCAGAAGATTTTTAAGCACAATGACTGGAATATATCTGTTTATTATCCTATTTGTTATTCGTATTTCAGACCGGAAGAGAGTGAATCAGCAAAATCTTGGTCACCAATGTTCTTCAAGATGCTGCCATAGACAGTTCTTTCATTTGCATAGATGTCAACAAATTATCTCAGAATATGATTTGGAAGATCATTAATGAAAATAAGGGAGAGGATCAGGCCCAGAATCGGTCGTTGAGGCCCCCATCGAGACATTCACTGATCCTATGCAATATTACAGTCAGCATGTCAACAGTTGATCTTGCAGGACAAAATTCATATTACTTGTCACTAAGCAAAATAAGGGTATGAGCATTGGTCGTGAAAGGAGAGAAGCTTAGTTTTAGAGATATTAAAAGTAACAAACCACTTTTTTCACATTGCACCATGTATTTCAGACCGGAAAAGAGTGAATCAGCAAAATCTTGATCATCAATGCTCTTCAAGATGCTGCCATAGACAGTTCTTTCGTCTGCATAGATGTCAACAAATTATCTCAGAATATAATTTGGAAGATCATTAATGAAAATAAGGGAGAGTGTTGGGCCCAAAATAGATCTTTGGGTCACTCTGACATTGCTACTACTTGCTTTATATTTCTGCTGTTCAACAATTACTTTTAAAGACTTATCAGAGTAAGAATGTGAGTGAAAGTGAGGTTGGTAGTAAGTAGGACGTTGGGTGTGTTGAAAATGGGTGGTGGGTGATTAAGTAATGAGTGTGTAGAGTAAGAATATCTAAGGATGTGAGTGAAAGTGAGGTTGGTAGTAAGTAGGACGTTGGGTGTGCTGAAAATGAGTGGTGGGTGTTTAAGTAATGAGTGTGTAGAGTAAGAATATCTAAGGATGTGAGTGAAAGTGAGGTTGGTAGTAAGTAGGACGTTGGGTGTGCTGAAAATGAGTGGTGGGTGATTAAGTAATGAGTGTGTAGAGTAAGAATATCTAAGGATGTGAGTGAAAGTGAGGTTGGTAGTAAGTAGGACGTTGGGTGTGTTGAAAATGAGTGGTGGGTGATTAAGTAATGAGTGTGTAGAGTAAGAATATCTAAGGATGTGAGTGAAAGTGAGGTTGGTAGTAAGTAGGACGTTGGGTGTGTTGAAAATGAGTGGTGGGTCATTAAGTAATGAGTGTGTAGAGTAAGAATATCTAAGGATGTGAGTGAAAGTGAGGTTGGTAGTAACTAGGACGTTGGGTGTGCTGAAAATGAGTGGTGGGTGATAAGTAATGAGTGTGTAGAGTAAGAATATCTAAGGATGTGAGTGAAAGTGAGGTTGGTAGTAAGTAGGACGTTGGGTGTGTTGAAAATGAGTGGTGGGTCATTAAGTAATGAGTGTGTAGAGTAAGAATATCTAAGGATGTGAGTGAAAGTGAGGTTGGTAGTAACTAGGACGTTGGGTGTGCTGAAAATGAGTGGTGGGTGATAAGTAATGAGTGTGTAGAGTAAGAATATCTAAGGATGTGAGTGAAAGTGAGGTTGGTAGTAAGTAGGACGTTGGGTGTGTTGAAAATGAGTGGTGGGTGATAAAGTAATGAGTGTGTAGAGTAAGAATATCTAAGGATGTGAGTGAAAGTGAGGTTGGTAGTAAGTAGGACGTTGGGTATGCTGAAAATGAGTGGTGGGTGATTAAGTAATGAGTGTGTAGAGAAAAATAGTATGGATTTACAAAAAAGTAAAAAGCTAATAATTTCTCAACTTTCAGAAACCTTGGAATTTACTTGTTCGTTTGTTTAGTGTTTATTTATTTATTTTTTTTTACGTTTGGATTTTTAATTTGTTAAATTTTTTAATTCGTCCAACTTCCATAACAGTTATTTTGTAGCATGCCTTTATTCTGTCAGGCATAACTGGGAGATATCTTCAGTAATTCGCAATTCTTTGTATCGCCCGCACCGAGGATTGAACCTTCAACCTTCAGATGACTATCACTTAGAACTGAATTTAAAGGAGGTTAGGGTTGAGGGTTCGCTCTTTAGACTTATCAGAGTAAGAATATCTAAGGATGTGAGTGAAAGTGAGGTTGGTAGTAAGTAGGACGTTGGGTGTGCTGAAAATGAGTGGTGGGTGTTTAAGTAATGAGTGTGTAGAGAAAAATAGTATGGATTTACAAAAGGATGTGTAAGGATGTGAGTGAAAGTGAGGTTGGTAGTAAGTAACCCTAACCCTAACCCTGAAAGCGGCGTAGTACTTAACTGATGGTTCCGATCCTGGTTTCATAACCCAGAGGCCATCGCCAGAAAAGCAACTAACGTTATTCTCTTTTTGTTACTAATGAGTCAAGCTCAAGGCCAAAAGCCATTCGAGGATACGGGTTAATGATTTAACTATTTTTTTCTTCTTTCTTTTTTGTTAGTCACCAAATTTTAGTCATTTTCGTTGTAAATCCGTGTGATGTTATGAACGGTATCGAGATCGACAATATGCGCGGCTACGTGAATGTCCCTCTTCGGAAAGCGTTGTTGAAATCTGAATTATGATCAACAACGGTTATAATATATTTATTTTTAGGTGATTATTTAAAAATGTTTCATATTACAAGTTGTCCGGGCTGGACTAAGTAATTTAAAAAATAAATTGTTGTGAAGTACGTTACTATATAGCTGCTGTCAATCAAGTACCAACTCAAGCTGTCGGTCGATGACTGAATCTCTAACCCTTGCTGTCCGTCCTTCTCCAGCATCTTTTAAGATTTTTCAGGCATGCAGCTCGGCACCCGGAGAAGAGCTAATCCATGAGGTCCTTCTCCCCCTTTTTCCATTTGGTTGGCGCAAACGTGCTGGTGGGCCGTTAATGACCTAGGCGATGACAATCAAAGGCGACCTAGCAAGACAATCAGGTTCACAAGTAGTTGGTCTTCGACTATCGAATAAGGATTGGCTAGGCATATCATGTGACCTACCTCAGGATCAGTAAAAGTGGGTTTAATGTTTTAAAAGTGGGTTTCATGTAAACACTTATAAATATATATAAACACTTATAAATATATAAATATTATAACTTATATCTAATATATAAAGTAGAGACGTTTTTTCCCCTGTACCTTCTTGGAGTATAGGAAAATAACCACATACATCACAGGCTACTAAACTCACCGCTATACTACACTTATTCACTCGAGCGTGTTTTAGTAAAGTTGTTATTATTTTTTCCAACCTAACACTAAATATTATATTTGGCCCACCATCAACGTCTCTCCGAAAAACCAACTCCATATAGGTGGTAGCAAAGACTTTTCCCCCTAACAATTGTGTACTGTGACTACACTCATCAACACCGGGTACTAATAAACACAGTTTACTTTTCACAAAACAGTCCGTCCTTATTTATTATTTGCCTGGTATTAATTTACTACATAATATAAAGCAATACGCAAACAAATAATGACCGCTCCCGTTTAATCCGATGATATTCCGCGAATATCAGATTACCTTTATCCAATTTCTAACTATGATTTCCACATTTACATTCATTCCGGAATTAAGCGAATGACATTAACGAACACAGTTCCTGCAACATTTATTCTTCAAACATGACGGCTACAATTCCTTCGTTAAATCGACTTCCTACTTAATTCAATAGCCGCCAAGATACTGTTAGACTCCGACACATTTATATTTTCAAAATCATATACCTTTAACCCTTCTCAAATAAATGACATAAACCGTGTCATTGTAGAAATTTATTTTTCGTCGCCAGAAGCTGCCAGTAAACAACCTTAGCTTAAGTGGCCTATTTTGACAAATGTTTTTCAAGTTGTAACTGTGGCGCAATGGTTAAGAATGGAGGTTTCATTTTCGCCATTATCGCCAGTACCGGCGTTCGATCCCATTCTGCTTTCTTTTACTTTTCTTTTTTTTTAATTTAAAACATTCACCAACACGGTAGAGGGGGGGGGAAGAACAATAGGCGGTTTCTTTTTTTATGCTATAGGTAGTACTTTCTCCCGTGCAACGCCGGGTTCCGCTAGTATATTATATAACTTAAAAATATTATATAACTTATATATATATAAGTTATATAAAATTGAAAATATAAGCCATTAACAATGCAAGATTAATTTATTTATTTATTTTTTTTTTACTTTAATCTTATTAATTTCGGAATAAAATTCCATCATCAGAGGTGACCAGTATTGAGTCATTTTTTTTTTTTAATTTTTTTTTTTTTTTTTTTACATTAATCTTATTAATTTCGGAATAAAATTCCATCATCAGAGGTGACCAGTATTGAGTCATTTTTTTTTTTTAATTTTTTTTTTTTTTTTTTTACATTAATCTTATTAATTTCGGAATAAAATTCCATCATCAGAGGTGACCAGTATTGAGTCATTTTTTTTTTTTAATTTTTTTTTTTTTTTTTTTACATTAATCTTATTAATTTCGGAATAAAATTCCATCATCAGAGGTGACCAGTATTGAGTCATTTTTTTTTTTTAATTTTTTTTTTTTTTTTTTACATTAATCTTATTAATTTCGGAATAAAATTCCATCATCAGAGGTGACCAGTATTGAGTCATTTTTTTTTTTTAATTTTTTTTTTTTTTTTTTTACATTAATCTTATTAATTTCGGAATAAAATTCCATCATCAGAGGTGACCAGTATTGAGTCATTTTTTTTTTTTAATTTTTTTTTTTTTTTTTTTACATTAATCTTATTAATTTCGGAATAAAATTCCATCATCAGAGGTGACCAGTATTGAGTCATTTTTTTTTTTTTATTTTTATTTTTTTTTTTTTACATTAATCTTATTAATTTCGGAATAAAATTCCATCATCAGAGGCGTGACCAGTATTGAGTAATTTTTTTTTTTTCATCAAAAACAAGAATAAACAAAACTTATTTCTTTTGTTACTTGATAAACGTCTTTGGTGCGATGTCTCAGCGCTGGTGTTGTTGGCGGTTATGAATTCAAATTCTGGTGTCGAATGAAGAAGAGCGCTGGCTCGCTTGTGTTGATAAAAATGATATGGGTGGGTCGTTCATTTAAAGCATATATATAAGTTATATATTTTATGTATATATAACTTATATATATATAAGTTATATATATATAAGTTATAAGTTATATATAGATAACTTATATATATAAGATATATATATAAGTTATAAGTAATATATAGATAACTTATATATATATAAGTTATATATAGATAAGTAATATATAGATAACTTATATATATATAAGTTATATATAGATAACTTATATATATAAGTTATATATATATGTTATATATTTATATATAAGTTATATATATATAAGTTATATATTTATATATATTTTATTTATATATAACTTATATATATAAGTTATAACTTATATATAACTTATATATATATAAGTTATAAGTTATATATATAAGTTATATATATATAAGTTATAAGTTATATATATAAGTTATATATATATAAGTTATAAGTTATATATATAAGTTATATATATATATAAGTTATAAGTTATATATAGATAACTTATATATATAAGTTATATATAGATAACTTATATATATAAGTTATATATATATGTTATATATTTATAGATAACTTATATATATATAAGTTATATATAACTTATATTATATAACTTATAAATATATAAACACTTATAAAAGTGGGTTTAATGTAAAGTGGTTTTAATGATCAATTGTCCTATGATGGTTAGAGATGCTGTACTTGCTCGGAAGGAAGCTGGCTCAACCTAACCAGGATGATAGCCGTTATACTAACATCTATAACAGCAACTATATTGCTAATAACATGATACAACAATAACAAATGAAAATTGGCTAGTCAGAAACAAAGTTGGATTTTTCTGTTTAAATGCTACTTAGATCTAACTTTTAAAATCCGACAAGATAACTTTATATGTTAGATTACATGACAGATGAATTCTATAAAAAGTTTTTTTTTTTTTTTTTTTTTCAGGCTCCACGCCTGATTGAGAAGATTCGTAATTTGACATTGAAAGAGAAAAGTGACAGCGATGATGACAGTCTCTGCGTTCCGGTGACCATCAGGAAAGAGAAGTTACGGACACCACTTCTTCCGCCTGCACCCACTGACCTCACATGCAATCAGGTAAGTCCCCCCCCCTCGCCGCACACATGGCTCCCATTTTTTTTCTTATTTTTAATTAGACAAATTCAATTGTGACAAATAGGAAAGGGGGGGGGGCACAAGCTTGATCCCTAAATTGCATCAACCTTTTTTCTTTTTTTTTTTTTTGCAATTGATTTCTGAAGTCCCTATTTACTTGCCTCCACACGAGGGCAAAGTTAGACACAAGGTCGATTTTTAACGTAGAGCAAATCCAGCTCCCCAAAAAGGGGGTACTCTGGATTAAGACAAAAGAAAACAGTTTTTTGATAAATATGGTCAGCCGATCGAAAAACGAAGAGAGTAAAGATTGCCACGGAGAATGTCCTGTGTTTTGCTTCAACAGGAAGTTCACTGTCTACGAAAAAGCGGAAGTACATCAGCCGTAAAAAGTGAGCAACGTGAAATCGTTTTTTTGTTTTGAGTCTTCATTTGTGATCAAATCTAATAAAGAGACAGTTTCATTTGCACACATCAATATATTTTGCACACATATACATTTACACACATCAATATATTTGCACGCATATGCATTTGCACACATGAATGTATACATTTACACATAAATATATACATAAATTTTTTATCACAGAAAAGATTTGCCAAAGACAAATGTAAGAGGGGCATAATACAACATGATATATTATCATGCATTGACTTATTGAGATAAGATATAATTTAAAGATATTATTTTTATCTTTATTATTTTTCCATTTATATATATATATATATATATATATATATGTATGTGTGTGGGTGTGTATATATATATATATGTGTGTATATAGTGTATATGGGTATATGTGTGTGTACATAATTTTTTTATCACAGAAAAGATTTGCCATAATACAACATGCATTGACTTATTAAGATAGGATATAATTTAAAGATATTATTTTTATCTTTATTATTTTTCCATTTATATATATATATATATATATATGTGTGTGTATATATGTGTATGTGTGTGTATATATGTGGGTGTATATATATATATATGTGTGTGTGTATATGGGTATATGTGTGTGTATATATATAAATGTGCGTGTGTATATATACGTATGTGTATATATGTATATAAATAGATTTGTGTGTGTGTGTATATATATACGTATGTGTATATATGTATATATAGAGATTTGTGTGTGTATATATACTTATGTGTATATATATGTGTATATTTGTGTATATGTATATATTTGTGTATATATATGTGTGTGTGTATATGTATATATGTGTATATATATATATATATATATATATATATATATATATATATATTAGATTTAAATCTTTCATCACCGGACATTTTATCAACGGACATTCACCAACTGGACAGACTCCATATCTTGATAACCATTTTACACGCACACTCTTACTTTCAATTACTTTATATTGTTTCTTAAATTTTTCAAATTTAAAATTTTGACCATTCCATTGCCAACTTATCGATCTATGTAATTCCTCTGATGATTAGATTTTAATCTTTGAAAAGCCTGACTTAAGGAAAGAAAAATGAACATGTTTTTATTGAGTACACCTTGCATTGAACAATCAAAGATGAAATAGATTTGTCATCCGCACATCTTTATCTCTCTTCCTTCACTTATATATATTTTTTCCATCTTTAAATCTCCATTCACTGGACACCTCATCAACGGACATTCACCAACTGGAACGACTCCATATGTTTTTACACGCATATATATATATATATATATATATATATATATATATATATATATATATATATATATATATATATACTCTCACTCTCCATTACTTTATATTTTTTCAAATTTTGAATTTTGGCTTTTCCACTGCCAACTTATCCATCTATGTAATTCCTCTGATAATAAGATTTTAATTGGCTTAAGGAAAGAAAAATAAACATGTTTTATCGAGTACACCTTACATTGAACAATCAAAGATGAAATAGATTTGTCATTCCTACATCTTTATCTCTCTTCCTTCATTTATCTTTGATTGCTCTATCTCGTATATTGAGCTTAAACCATTTCACTATAGGTTCTATCCTCTAAAAGTTTACTTTTAGTTTCATATTTTATATATATATATATATATATATATATATATATATATATATATATATATAGTATTTTATAGATGATCGGCGTTCGTTTTTTTGTCATGACGCGTGCGATGGTCCACGCATAACGTTTCCTCGGGTTAGCAAAGAGAACCGTTGTCTTTTTGAAAAAACGAACTTATATTTGTCCGTTGTCTAGAAATATATATATATATGGTACTCTTATAGCTGACGCACCATGCTTCCGTGAGTTTTAATATTCAGTAATGGAGAGTGAGAAAACCCTTCTTTTCCATCTTTAAATCTCCTTTCACTGGACATCTTATCAACGGACATTTACCAACTGGACAGACCCCATATCTTTTTACACGCACATTCTCACTCTCCATTACTTAATATTTTTTTGAATTTTGGTTTTTCCACTGCCAACTTATCCATCTATGTAATTCCTTTGATAAGATTTTAATCTTTGAAAAGACTTGGCTTAAGGAAAGAACAATAAACATGTTTTTACCGAGTACACCTTGCATTGAACAATCGAAGTTGAAATAAATTTGTCATTCGTACATTTATCCCTCTTCTTTCATATATATATATATATATATATGAATTTGATTGTTATTCCACGTATGCTCCTCGAGAAGTATTTTATAGATGATTGGTGGTGTATGAAGCATTAAAAACGATATTGTTGTTTTTCTAATTGTTTCTATTTTGATATTTTGACCAGTCCTCTCGTCTTTGTCAAAAAATGAAGAAAACTGAGGATTATTGGGCAATCTCAAATTGTACGGCGTTCGTTTTTTTTGTCATGACGCGTGCGATGGTCCACGCATAACGTTTCCTCGGGTTAGCAAAGAGAACCCTATATATATATATATATATATATATACAGGGTGTTTCAAAAGTCTTGGGAACATAACGATTTTTAATAACTCAAAAACTATTAGGAGTTGAAAAATGAAATTGGTACCGTTGGAAAGGTTAAAGTTTCACGTTTTGTGGGGAATCTTCAAAGTTGCTCAATATGAGCACCATTCGTCACACGGCAGACATCTAGTCGATAGTCCATTTCCTGCCAAACGCGTTCCAGCATCTTGACGTCAATGGTTCCCACAACTGCCGTTACTCGAGCCTTTAGTTCGTCAATATCTCTTGGAAGGGGCGGCACATAGACTTGTTGCTTGACAAAGCCCCAAAGGAAAAAGTCACACGGGGTAAGATCTGGAGACCTAGGAGGCCAGGGCATGAGAACGTCATCACCTCGCCCAGATCTCCCAATCCATCTACCAGGCAGCCTTGTGTTACGAAACTGCCTTACTCTAAGACTCCAGTGTGGTGGTGCACCATCTTGTTGAAAAATGAAGTCATCAGATTCTGCTTGTTCCAACTGAGCCATTAACCAGTCTTCCAGCATGTTGAGATAGGATTCACCAGTGATAGTTGCCTCTTCAAAGAAGAACGGTCCATAGACACCTTTCTTGGAAATTGCACAAAACACGTTCACTTTTGGTGAATCTCGCTCGTGCTCAAGAAGTTCATGAGGATTCTCAGTACCCCATATGCGAGTGTTATGCTTGTTAACTTTGCCATTCAGATGGAAGGTCGCCTCATCGCTAAAAACAAGCCGGTCATCAAAGCCGTTATCTTCCAACTTCTCTTGCATTGCAATGCAAAAGTCCCGGCGAAGTGGCTTATCAGTGTCCTTCAACTTTTGGACCAACTTGAGCTTGTAAGGTACCATTTGCAGTCGTTTCCTTAAGACACGCCAGACAGTTGCTGGAGCAAGCTGAAGTTCCCTGCTGGCTCTTCTCACTGATTTACGGGGGCTCCGCTGAAAGGCTGTCCGAACTTGCTCAACTGCATCTTCTGAAGTTGAAGGGCGACCTGTTCGCTTACTTGGGCACAAACACCCATCTTTCACAAATTTAGCATGCCATCTGACAATGGATTTCCTTTCAGGGGCTTCTTTTTTAAATTTCCTGCGAAATGCACGCTGAACATATGTCCACGATTCAGTCTTTGCAAATTGGAGGACGCAAAATGCCTTGTCTTGTTTAGAGAACGCCATTACTGCACCTGGAAAGATAACACGAAAATCATTAGTATGACCAAAAACTTGATTAAGCAAGCTTTAAAATGGCACCAGTTTCATTTTTCTACCTGGAATAGTTCATGAGATATACGCATTTGTAATGTTCCCAAGACTTTTGAAACACCCTGTATATATAATAATGAGATTTAAATTTTACTACAATTAGAAGCGCCGTTTGGAACGATAACTTTGAAATTTTAGAATCAGTTAACATGACACGAGATTTTGTTAAACAAATGAAAATGAAATATTTATTAAATCATTTTTTTTTATTTTTATAAATCCAAATTTTCGGTTTTCGAAAACCTTATTCATGGTACAGACAATATTTTTTTTTTTCATCTTCTGGTGTTATGAAGATACTATTTATTTTTTTTATATGTCCGATCTGTAGTTCCGCGCACTGAAACGCATGTGTACAATAATGAGATTTAAATTTTACTACAGTTTAAAAGCGCCGTTTGGAACGATAACTTTGAAATTTTAGAATCTTAATTTCTTCTTAAGACCTTTTAAGCTTAAGCCTTAAATTTGAGACATTTTTTTAGAATCAAAATCATGTAATGGATTTTGATCAAAATTGGAATAAGGATTCTAGACATGCGGTTTAGTATCATTATATGTTGATTTTAATCTTCGTAAGGGGGACATAAAAGTGGTGCAAAACTGTTCATGGAATAAATTTTTACCTGTGCTGGGACGGGTATTCTTCTAGTGCATTGTCGTTAGTGTTGTCGTTAGTGTTGTCGCCAGCCACTATGATTACGGTAATGAAAATCTGCGATATCACTTTTCGCCTCGTGGTGATTAGAATCACCAACTATCAACTAGATGGTTGTAAGTTAGTGCTAGTCTAGCCACACTGAAGAGATGTGATACAACGAAACAGTCTGTCTGTGGATAACTCTCCTCAAAAGCGAACACTCTCTCTCATGCCGCAAATGCATTGAAAGCGCAACTATACTCAGTTCATCACCATCCGACATTAACCTTAGGCTCGGATCTTATACCCTAAGCAGGTACCTGGCAAAAATCACACTAAAACAATGCAGTATATTACACCACTGCAAACCTGATTAAATATTTAAATAAATAAATATAAGTAGAGCACTCTAAATGGTAGTACAAACACAGCATGACGTCACTTGCTTTATATGCATCATTCCTTCTTTAATAGAAGTAGAATGCCTCGACATCAAGCCGCTTTTATATGTGTTAAATTATCATTGTTTATCGGCTATTCAAATATTGGGCGCGCGGTTAACGACGTTGGATGTAAGTTGAAAAATACTTGTAATCCAGGGTTTCGAATCGTACGACTGGTAGTGAATAGTCATATCTCTATGCTGATGAGTCCTGATTGAAAAGGGACGAAACGTATACGTACATAGATAATAAACAACAACAAATATTTTATATATATATATATATATATATATATTTTTTTATTTATTTTGGTACAGAAAAATTAGTACAACATTCGTACCGTTGGTTTCAAGCACGGAAGGACTTAGCCATCCGGCTCTCTTCAGCTTCTGTTGTCATCTGTTTCGGAAATGTGAAGTCACGCGTCACTCTCGTTTGGACGCGTTATTTGCTAAGAGTGTTATGTATGTTTGTTTAAATTTAGTGTAAGGAAGGTTTAATAAGCTTTGAAAAAAATGGGGGGGAAGGGTGAAAAGTAACAGTTGAGATTTAAACCGGAGAAGATTTAAAGAGATAAAAAAAAAAAAATAAATTAAAAATATCTCTATATAATTCCCGTGAGTCAATATTATGAGTTTCGTATATTTGGCCGTTACTGTTTTGGGGTTTAATGATGTGTGTTCTAGAGGAATTAGGGAGAGAAAATGGGTTTAAGGATTAAAGAGGTTTAAAAGGAACAACATTAATTAAATTCGTGTTTAAATCCTGGATTAAAGGACTTTAAATCAATCCTGAAGGAATTTAAATAAAGGTATCTTCCGGGCGGTCTAACGGCAGTAACTCTGCAGGGGTTTAAATGGTTTGTATTCGGGATTTAACATAATTAACTAAGGTATACTGAATACTTATGGAGGTGATAAAATTGGTATGCTGATTAAAAACTGGATTTAAATAACGGTATCATCCGGGCGGTCTAAGGGCAGTAACTCTGTAGAGGTTTTAAATGGTTTGAAAATGTTTAATTGGATCTGTTTGGAAGATATAGGAGATTAGTATTATGACTGAGAAATGGTGGGGACTTATGGGAGTAATAATAATGTTGTGAAATAATGACTGGAGAAATACTTTTGGGAAAGTTTAAATTATTGCTTTTGAGAAGTAGTGTGGATATGGGTTGATTAAGGTATTTGATATATATATTTCTCTGGGAATTTAAACTGCATTTTTCTTTTTTGTCTTTTTGTTTAAAATAACTCAAAGCTTCTTTAGACTATATATTGGGTATTTATATCTATATGGCTAGGTTTCCTTCCTCTTATCTAATTGCCTTTCTGGTACCTAAGGTACTAAAGCTTTTTTTTTTTTTAAATGCAACTTTAATTCCTATATAATTTTATTTCTAGCTACCATATCGCAGAATGGTTCTTGGGTGTAGTGTTTAGATATTATTATTATTATTATTATTATTATTATTATTACTAGTATTACTATTGTTATAAAGAATTTTATTTGATATGCAAATTACCATATCACACGGTAGTCTTAAGGGTAGTATATTATTATTATTATTATTATTATTATTTGATTATTATTATTATTCATTTATGTATATATAAGTAAAATTTTAACCTGAATTATTTCAACACTTGATTATTGGGGAAATGGTAGTTTGATCTGTACCATTGGAGAGCCATGCATATAACTGTCCTGTTTTTAAATCTCCGAAACAGTTACATGGTAAACAGCTGATGATCCCTGTGTTAATATTAGATGCTTACGTTAAGGTCTCCTGTTTTTGTTTCACTGTTAGATACTTAATCCCCCTTTTTATTTTATTTACTTACTATTATATATTTTATTTATTTATGAATTTTCCAACGAATGTTAAGTCTGCACTATTTTGGATTTAGTTAGTTTCTCTGGGAATTTAAACTGCATTTTTCTTTTCTTTTTTTTTCTTTTGTCTTTTTGTTTAAAATAACTCAAAGCTTCTTTAGACTATATATATATATATATATATATATATATATATATATAAAATACAGAAGGGAGATCTAACAATATATAATTAGAATAGAAAGCATAAACACTTCGCATGTGATGTGTCATTTGTTGAGATAATAGCAAGTTTTATAGCTAATTAGATAATTTTAAATGCATTTCTTTCAAACTTAACCCTGACCAAAAACTATGGATTTTTCTTACATGTATTTCATATCATCATAATACTTAAAAAGAAGCCATAGAGAAATATAGGCCGGCCTACCCAACTTTCTTATAATAAAATATTATTTATATTGGTTTGATTGTAAAGCAGATTTTTCTAGACTGTCAATTTAAGATTTTTATTGCTTTATCAAACTTACAATGAGACGAATAAACAAACCTATCTTTGATATTTTCTGGTTTATTTTGGGGGGATTGCGTTCGGTGTATCAATTTCATGCCTGCTCCTATGTGTAATAGGTTGGGTGGGTTTATTTATACTTATATATATTTACATACTGAATTGTATGCATATATATATATATATAGTAATCCAGGTACAGTAAAAATCCACAGGGTAGAAATCCAAAGGGAATCAAACCGGGCTTATAAAAGAGTGCTCAATAAAGATATAGAGCTGTATTGTAAATGTTTTTATTCGAACATGTACAAGGTCTGCTACACTGACATGTCGATGTCATCGATCCAAAGCTATCAAGAGTTGAGGTCTCATCAGGCAGAACGCTCTTGATAGCTGTGGATCGATGACATCGACATGCCAGTGTAGCAGACCTTGTACATGTTCGAATAAAAACATCTACTATATATATATCTTCCACTTTATGTGTGCTTATCCTAGCTAGTTTCTCTGTCTTCTTCCCTCTTATCGCCTTCACCCCCTCCTCCTACCATCTCCCCTATATACTAGCTCAGTAGGTAAGAAAAAGAAAAATAAAAAAAAATAAGAAAAAAGAAATAAAGAAGAATATGTCACCTACTTGTCAAATCATATTTCAATGTCGCTAAAAGTTTTCTCATATGATCTAATCGGATCATCTTTTCCTTCTCCCATGTGTGTGCCTTCGAAATAAAATAGTTTCCAAATCTTCACTTTTTCTGAAGACGTTCGTTAATACGAACGAAACCGGTCAAATCTCTTGTTTTTCTTCTGCATTTTAACCTGTTTTCCGTTTGTCTTTTTCACACACACATACACACATATATATATATATATATATATATATATATATATATATATGATAATTTTATTTACACAGACATGATTCTAACTCTGCCTGATGAGATCTCAGTTTATAGTAACTGTTGATCGATAACATCGACATGCCAGTGTCGCAGATTTTGTACATGTCTGTGTAAATAAAATTATCATATATAAAGCTCTATTCTGATATTGAGCACTTTTTATAAACCCGGTTAAAATTCTCTGGATTACCACCCTGTGGATATTTTTCACCTGGAAGCTTACCATTATTATATATATATATATATATATATATATATATATACCGTATTTCTTAATTGGGAGAGTTTCCCAGCAGAGTGCTCAATTATTAATGCAAAAGTAAAATTAACTAAATAATTAATAAGAGCATGATATTTATTAATATTAAATAAAGTGTTACAACAACATCCGGACCAAGGTTTCAGATCCGAGAAAATCGGACCTTCATCAGCGGAGTCGTATAGCTTAATGAGTGAGAACAACCGCCAGGAATTTCAAAATATTGTCCGTTGGAAAGATGGAACACTTTCAGATTTAAAATTGTCACGTGCGTGGAATATTCGTAGTCAGTCATGGATCAAAACAACAGCAACGCTGTACATCGAAAAAGCAAGAAATTAAATGGGAATAACGTTAACAGTTGGACAGATGGCATGTTTAAATTGTCACGTGCGTGGAATTACGTGGCCGTTATGGAAAGTATTTAAATTTAACTAATAGAGACGCTATATATCTTATCGAAAGTAAATGGAGATAACGTTAAAAATAAAAATAAAAATAAAAATAAAATTATATTAAGTTAAAAAATATATAAATTATAAAATTATAAAATTAAAAATTATATTGAAATAATATGCTAATGTAATAAATTATTTCTAAAAATATTAAATATTAAATAATAAATCATTAAAAATAAAACTTATAATTAAATAAATTGTAGTCACACCATTTATAAATTTATGAAGTCGTAATGGTACTAATCATAAAAAATTAAGGTACTAATAATAAAAGGGGGGGAATAAAGAAAGATGAAAAAGAATAATAATGAAGAAAAATAAAGAAAAATGAAAAATGAAGAAAAATAATAAAGAAAAATAATAATGAAAAATAATAAAAAAGAAAAATAAAGAAAAATAAAGAAAAAGAAAAATATTATTTTTCTTTATTATTTTTCTTCATTTTTCATTTTATTATCTTTATTTTTATTTTTATTTTTTCACTTTCACTTTTATTTTTCTAAAGATATATTATTTACGGTCCGTTTCATTTGTCGTGAGCCAAACAACATTTTTAAACAAACCGTAAAAAATATATCTCACAGATATGTTTTTTTGGAAATGTGAAAAAATAAAAATAATAAAATAAAAACATGGTTATTGGAATATAAAATGAACCTGACTTATATTTGCTCTGTTGTAACTAATTGACAATCATCGAGCTGAGACTTTTAAAGAGACTGCAAAGTAAAAAAAAGGCACTAATAGTATATGCTAATACATATATTATCATAATTATATATATATTTTTTATTTACCTCCTCTTCAGGAGGTTAGACACAAGGTCAGGTGTGGGTTTTGATGAAAGTGTTTCTATGGAACTAACTGGACTCGAACCCGGCACACCCAGGTTCTCAGTCTGCATCGTTAACCACTCAGCCACCGAGCCATCCCCCTCTTCCATGTTTATGACTCACTTCCTAAGTGATTAGGAGTTACCTCCCTTAGATGCAATGTCTGCATTACGTCGCCCCATAAAAGGACATATTTATTTTTTAAATTTATTTATATATATTTTATTTTGACGTACATAAGTTATCCATGGATACGTGTTTCTTGGTTTCCACCGGTCCTCAGCATGGCTTACTTTGACAATGTAGTTGTGGGTTCGATTCTTGCCAAAGTCAGCTATGCTGATGACCGGTGGAAACCGATAAACACGTATCTATTGATAACTTTTATGTACGTACAATTTAATATATATATATATATATATATATATATATATATATATATATATATATTTAATCTGGCATTTTCCATCCTTCCTAGACTCCTGTCACCACATCCTCAAAATCAGAGAACGGTTGACATTTACAGAAGGTCATTTTAAAAATGGACCTGACACACCCCCCCCCCTCCCCCACACACACTTCTCCAAACGTACACACTTCCTTGATTATTTTTTATGTAACTTTTTGTGTGTGTAGGGGGGGGGGGGGTATTATATTTTCTTCTGTCTCAGAGAATATTAGCTCTCTCTCCAATTATACAACACACAATATCTCTCTTCCTCTCTCTTCCTCCCTCCCCCTCTCTCTCCTCCTCTCTCTCTCTTCCTCCCTCTCTCTCTCCTCCTCCTCCTCCTCTCTCTTCTTTCTCTCCCCTTCTCTCTCTCTCCTTCTCTCTCTCTCTCCTTCTCTCTCTCCCCTTCTCTCTCTCCCCTTCTCTCTCTCCCCTTCTCTCTCTCTCCTTCTCTCTCTCTCTCCTTCTCTCTCTCTCCTTCTCTCTCTCCTTCTCTCTCTCTCATTCTCTCTTTCTCATTCTCTCTCTCATTCTCTCTCTCATTCTCTCTCTCTCATTCTCTCTCTCTCATTCTCTCTCTCTCATTCTCTCTCTCTCATTCTCTCTCTCTCATTCTCTCTCTCTCTCATTCTCTCTCTCTCCTTCTCTCTCTCTCATTCTCTCTTTCTCATTCTCTCTCTCATTCTCTCTCTCTCATTCTCTCTCTCTCATTCTCTCTCTCTCATTCTCTCTCTCTCCTTCTCTCTCTCTCCTTCTCCCTCTCTCATTCCCTCTCTCTCTCCCTCTCTCTCTTTCTCTTATCTTTTTTTCAGTCTTCTTTCCCCTCACCTCTGTCTTTTTTTAAAATTCTACCCCTTCCAAATTCCCACTTTCTCTTTCCCCCTTCCCCTCTCTTTCTCTATCTTGTTCTATTTCTCTCCTCTCTCATCCTCCCCTCCAATATATCGCTCCTTTTTTATTAATTCATTTTGCTCTTCCTCCCTTTCTCTGCCTTCTTTTTCTCCCCCATAATTCTCGTTCTCATCCCTCTCATCTTTCTTTAATCTCTCACTCTATCTCTTTTTCACCCCACCCACCCATCTTCCCTTTTCCTTTCCCTCCTTTTTATTTACAATCATTATCTATAAGGTTTCTATCGATTACCGAAAATCCGTCCGTTTAGAATTCCCAAATCGATCAAATTGCTGACCGTCTTCACCCCCCCCTCCCCTCCTCGCGCCTCTGTCACGAGGAGGGGGAGTAGAGTCATTCACTTCTTTTTTCTTTTTCTGCTGACCGCAATGGAGACAACAACCTGCACACCCAACCAACCAACCCACATCAGTCCATTCAGACATTTACTTTTTATCCCACCCCCCAAACTCTCTTCATTCACCCCCCTCATCTTCTTACGCAAACAGACCACAATTCTCATTCGATACACAAGTGAAATTACCCACCTTGACTCCGGTCAAAAGAATTCAAAATGGATGTTGTGTTTTTTGTGAAAATTTGGTTTTAATATCAAATCTTGTGTCGTTTAACGCAGATAGAAATCTATTTTTCTTTTTCTTGTCACTGACTTGTAATTACTTCTGCATAACGGATAAGTTGAGCAAATGTGCTCAGCTGAGATGAGAAAGGTACGTTGTACAATCTGTCTCCATTTGTTGTTGGCGCCAGAACCGATTGGTTTTCTTTATCGAAACTGAAACTACATCTTTTGTTGTAACATTTTATGCTCTCTCTCCCCCCCTCTCTCTATCTATCTCTCTCTTTTTCTCTCTTTCTCCCTCCCTCCCTTTCTCTCTCTCTCTCTCTCTCTCTCTTTCCCTTTCTCTCTCCCTTCTACTCTCTCTTTCTTTCTCTATCTTTCTTTCTCTTTCTCTCTCTCTTCCTCTCTCTCTTCCTCTCTCTCTCTTCCTCTCTCTTTCTCGCTCTCTCTCTCTCTCTCTCTCTTTCTTTCTCTCTCTCTCTCTCTTTCTCTCTCTCTCTTTCTCTCTCTCTTTCTCTCTCTCTTTCTCTCTCTCTTTCTCTATCTCTCTCTCTCTTTCTCTTTCTCTCTTTCTCTCTCTCTCTCTTTCTCTCTCTCTCTCTTTCGCTAACTCTCTCTCTTTCTCTCTCTTTCTCTTTCTCTCTTTCTCTTTCTCTCTCTTTCTCTTTATCTCTCTCTCTTTCTCTTTCTCTCTCTTTCTCTTTCTCTCTTTCTCTCTCTTTCTCTTTCTCTCTCTCTCTCTCTCTCTTTCGCTCTCTCTCTCTCTTTCTCTTTCTCTCTCCTTCTCTCTCTTTCTCTCTCTCTCTTTCTCTTTCTCTCTCTGTCTCTCTCTCTCTCTCTTTCTCTCTCTCTCTCTTTCGCTAACTCTCTCTCTCTTTCTCTCTCTCTCTCTTTCTCTCTCTTTCTCTTTCTCTTTCTCGCTTTTCTCTTTCTCTTTCTCTCTCTCTTTCTCTCTCTCTTTCTCTCTCTCTCTTTCTCTTTCTCTTTCTCTCTCTCTTTCTCTCTCTCTCTTTTTCTCTCTCTCTTTCTCTCTCTCTTTCTCTCTCTCTCTTTCTCTTTCTCTCTTTCTCTCTCTCTTTCTCTCTCTCTTTCTCTCCCTATCTCCCTCTCTCCCCCTCTCTCTCCCTCTCTCCCTCCCTCTCTCCCTCCCTCTCTCCCTCCCTCTCTCTCTCCCTCTCTCTCCCCCTCTCTCTTTCTCTCCCTCTTTCTCTCCCTCTCTCTCCTCCCTCGCTTTCTCTCCCTCTCTCCATGTGCATTTTTTCAATTTCTGCCCAAATATTTAGTTTTCAACAAAATTCTGAGTTTAAAACTGGAAATGTTTGTTTTATTTTCTGAGTTTTGTTTTATGAAAAATAATAATTATTTTATTTCTTATTTCCATTTTATCAAATTCCACTTTTTTTTATTTATTTTTTTTAATGAATTTTTTAGAATGAGGGATTATCATTATTAACATTGTTTTAATCAGGATTATTATCCGCATCAACTAATCTATATAAACTTTAAAAAAACATCAACTACTCACAATCTGAACCATTCTTAATCCCGAGTTCGGAAACTTTGATAACAAAAAGGTCTGACGAATTTTTCTGCAATGACCACCCAGATTTTATCCTAAGACAAGGATGACCAGATTGATGAAACCCGGGTATCCCTAACAGAGACTAATGTATAGTATTTAAATAACATAATATGTATAATTTTTTTTTTGTTATCACTCGCTCATTCAATTACATATCGCTACCTAAACGGTGATAGGGATATGTCCCTATTTAAATGCATTTTACTGCATTCTGTCGGCCCTCCCCCCTTTTTTGGGGATGTATATTATTATTTGGGTTTCTTTATTTTTATTATTTATTTTTATTTTATTTTTACACACATAAAAGTAATCCGTGTACGCGTTTCATAATTTTACTAATCGTCAGCATGGCTCGACTTTGACCACAACCACGATGCCCGTGGCCTAGCAATTTACCTCTGGTTCAAGGGCCCTTGTTAAATTTGTCTCACAACATCAGAAGTGTACCTAACTGACCTCTAACAATTGATGTCAGTTGAGTACATTTTTGATAATAGGTAATGCTGTAAAACCGCAGCAAAGTGTTAATACATATTATTATTATTATTATTATTATTATTGATATTATTATTATTATTATTATTATTATTGATATTATTATTATTATTATTATTATTATTGATATTATTATTATTATTATTATTATTATTATTATTATTATTGATATTATTATTATTATTATTGATATTATTATTATTGATATTATTATTATTATTATTATTATTATTGATATTATTATTATTGATATTATTATTATTGATATTATTATTATTATTATTATTATTATTGTTATTATTATCATTATTATTATTATTGATATTATTATTATTATTGATATTATTATTATTATTGATATTATTATTATTATTATTATTGATATTATTATTATTATTGATATTATTATTATTATTATTATTATTATTATTGATATTATTATTATTATTGATCTAGCACTATCTAATAGGATATTGAGCCCTTTGTTTGTTAATTCAGTTCAGTTGGTTTTCTTATATATATATATATATATATATATATATATATATATATATATATATACTATTCATATACTATATATACTATAAGACTATTTGTTTGTCAAATTATGTTTGTCGAGTTTTGTTTGCCAAATATTAAGACTATTTGTTTGTCAAAAATTGGCTGTTAATTCAGTTCTGTTTCACTTCAAAAGTTGGTTTTCTTATATATATATATATATATATATATATATATATATATATATATATGTAAGAGAGAATGGTAGTTTGCTTGAAGCGTTGCTGGGAATAGTTGTAGTATGTTTAAGAAGGCTGAGGGCAATGCAAAGTGGCGGGTAGGTTGTAAGCTGGAAGGAACAAAAATAATAAATCGAAATGGGACTTACTATTTATTTTTTCTTAAAATCTTACATAACAGCAAGTGTGGTGTTGGCTGTTTGTGTGTTGTCCGGATGATTATTAAAAATCATTTATCTAATATTTCGGGGGAAAAACTTCCCTTTGTCAAAAATAATAAACACCAAAGGGAAAATCCGTCTGTGTATAGAATTCACCAAAATGGCATCCACTTTGGTGAATTCTCTTTGGTGTTTATTATATAGTTCCATTTTGATTTATTAATTTTGTTCCTTCCAGCTTACAACCTACCCGGCACTTTGCATTGCCCTTAGCCTTCTTAAACATATTACTATATATATATATATATATATATATATATAGCAAGTCATTTATTATACATGCGTCGTTGAAGACCACAGAGTTTTCTTTCTTCGCTATCCTTCTGGTTAATTTCTCGATGCGGCGAGCGATTATTTATGTTTATATTATATATATATATATATATATATTATATATATATATATATATATATATATATACTAGAAGAATACCCATCCCTGGGCAGGTTAATGTTCTGTGAAAATGAACAGTTATCAAACCGACAACAATCATGTTATTAATAAATTGTTTAAATTCAAAAATCACTCCATAGTGGTGAAACTCACGAATATTAGGTGCAATTTTTTTTTTTTATTATTTACGTAGCAATTTCTTTTTTTTGGGGGGGGAGGCACTATTCTCTAACCCCCCCCCCCATTGTCTTATTATTAGTAAAAAGCCGTGTTTATAGTTTTATTATTAGTTATATATCTATTAATTTACATATATATATATATATATATATATATATATATATATATATATATATATATATCAGAGGGTCAGACGATAAGGCCTTAAGATAATTTTAACAATTTTCCTTTTTTTTTTTCCCCACTCGTCTGTTTCATTGATTAAAATAATGCTTCCTCTAAAATATATATATATCTTTATATCACGGTGAGCGATTCGTCGGTTTTCCGGTGTTAATTGGTGTAGTATGGCACCTAACATTGTATCGTGGGCCATTCCTCGAGCGCTTTCGGTCTCGCGACCGTCTTCAGGAGGCTGTGTCTTATTATTAGTAAAAATTAGTCCAAAACAATTTATTTGGGTTTATTTACTCATTTGTGAGGTCGGAAAAATGTAGACGATTTATTGTCTGCCATTTTGGCTGGGAAACAACGAATTAACCAAAAGAAATGACTTTATCGAATAATTTTTTTAATAGGATTTTGAAAGTTTAAATTATTCCATATTGCCAAAAACGAAAAATTCCACTTGGCGACATTAAGATTACTTTGGAAAAAAAAATCTATTATGCTGCTACGAAACCGAATGTAAAATCGGTACAATTGGTGTCCTAAAAAATAAACCCCAAAAATGTTTTTTTTTGTCTTTTAACACGAATTTTGTGGCCATTTAAATCGTACACTCTTTAACTCTACTGAGTTTCTGCTTTAGCATTTAAAACATGGTCTTAAATTTCTTTTAAAACTTAATCGGTGTTCCGGAAGGGTTCACGACCATGCTGACTTCCGGTTTATCCTGCAGTAAATTTCAAGTACGGATGATCATAAATGATAAAAAACACCTTTTTTTAACGGAAAATTTAGAATTGTATTTTTATTATGATAAAATAAGTTGTTAGCAAAACAAATTATCAAATATATGTTTTTTTATGAAAATATAACAAATCTTTAATAAAAAATCTTTTTTATGCATCAAATATGTTGAAATGTCTTTTTATTGATATAAATAAAGTTTTGAAATGTCTTGTATTTTGATAATGATAAAAATAATTTTAAAAAAAGATAATGATAAAAATGATAACAATGATAAAAACGATAATGATAAAAATGATTAAAAAAACGATAATGATAAAAAATTATAAAAAAACCATAATGATAAAAATGATTTAAAAAAAAACGATAATGATAAAAAAACGATAATGATAAAAATGATTAAAAAAAACGATAATGATAAAAATGATAAAAAAATTGATAATGATAATAAAAACGATAATGATAAAATGATAAAAAAAACGATAATGATAAAAATGATAAAAAAACGATAATGATAATAAAAACGATAATGATAAAATGATAAAAAAAACGATAATGATAAAAATTATAAAAAACGATAATGATAATAATGATTAAAAAAAACGATAATGGTAAAAATGATAAAAAAAACGATAATGATAAAGATGATATAAAAAAACGATAATGATAATAAAAACGATAATGATAAAATGATAAAAAAAAACGATAATGATAAAAACGATAATGATAAAAATGATTCATATTAAGTTGAGACTTCACAAATACATTTTATTAATAATGAAATAAATGCAAAAATATGATTTCGGAAAAACGGAAAAAATAAACAATCAAATATTTTTTTTGATTTTTGCGCCAACTTTGTAAGTTTAAATTTTATTAACCGATTTTTAAAATTCTGACCTCTTCAAATCCAGAGTTTAGACTGTGTTTCTGTACTATTAATATACAGGTGTTACTTAAGGAAACCGATGGCAAACTGAAAATATTAAAATGGTTGGCCCGACATGGGTTCATTTCAAATAATCAAATATGCCACAAGTGTCCCCGGCATTGGAGGATGTATCTACAGGCCAGAAATGAAAAACATGTTCATAAGTATATTTGGGTTTGCTCAACCTGTAAAAAAAAAGGTTTTTTTATCATTTCTGATCATCCGTACTTAGAATTTACTGCAGGATAAACCGGAAGTCAGCATGGTCGTGAACCCTTCTTGAATGCCGAATTTAATTCTACTGAATCTTCACTTTAGCAACTTCAATTAGTTGTTTAGAAAGTTAGACATTTTTTTTTCAAAAATATTTTTAACAAATTGTATCTCATTTAAAAACATGGTCTCAAATTTCTTTTAAAGCTTAATCATAGCTAATCTGACATTTTATCTTTTACTGACATTGTTTTTGATTAATTAAATCTTCTTAGCTGATCGTGATCTGAATTTCTTCTTTTTTGTTTTGGTTGTTCTTGTCAATTTGTGTCTCCGTCCCTCCTTCACTGTCCCCTTCCTTCACTGTCGCCCTTCTCCAAATACGTCGAATGTAAAAAGTATTACTGCCTACACAACATTAAAGAAATATGTTTTGAGTGGTATTATTGTGATGACAAGACAGTAACAATGTCAATCGCCAATCCAGGTTAAAGATCAGTGCGAACTCTTCAAAAAGTGAAGGTAGATTAAATGCTTACAGACGTTTCTCCTTTTTTCTTCATTTGTGGTTACTTCTATTTTTACATCCTTGCAAGAAGGAGTGACACAACACAATCCTATAAATCGGTGAGACATTTTTCATTACTTGGCGACTAACCTGGTTTGCTTTTTCAATTAAAAACAGGTTTTCAATCATTATCTTCAGTTTTTACATAATAACTAGCAATGACAGTTGATGTTGCCTCAAATTCAGTAACCTATGAAGTAAAACTGTTGGCTTAAAATTATCGGAGTAATCTCCCTTGGAATTGTATCCGAGAAATCTTCCTTGGACTTGTATCCGAGAAATCTCCCTCAGACTTGTATCCGAGAAATCTCCCCCGGACGTGTATCTGGGAAATCTCCCTCAAACTTGTATCCGAGAAATCTCCCTCGGACATATATCCAAGAAATCTCCCTCGGACTTGTATCCGAGTAATCTCCTTCAGATTTGTATCCGAGAAATCTCCCTCAGACTTGTATCCGAGAAATCTCCCTCGGACTTGTATCCGAGAAATCTCCCTCGGACTTGTATCCGAGAAACCTCCCTCGGACTTGTATCCGAGAAACCTCCCTCGGACTTGTATCCGAGAAACCTCCCTCGGACTTGTATCCGAGAAATCTCCCTCGGACTTTTATCCGAGAAATCTCCCTCGGACTTGTATCCGAGAAATCTCCCTCGGACTTGTATCCGAGAAATCTCCCTCGGACTTGTATCCGAGAAATCTCCCTCGGACTTGTATCCGAGAAATCTCCCTCGGACTTGTATCCGAGAAATCTCCCTCGGACTTGTATCCGAGTAATCTCCTTCGGATTTGTATCCGAGAAATCTCCCTCGGACTTGTATCCGAGAAATCTCTCTCGGACTTGTATCCGAGAAATCTCTCTCGGACTTGTATCCGAGAAATCTCTCTCGGACTTGTATCCGAGAAATCTCCCGCGGACTTGTATCCGAGAAATCTCCCGCGGACTTGTATCCGAGAAATCTCCTGCGGACTTGTATCCGAGAAATCTCCCGCGGACTTGTATCCGAGTAATCTGTCTTAGACTTGTATCCGAGTAATCTCCCTCGGACTTGTATCCGAGTAATCTCCCTCGGGCTTGTATTTCAGAAATCTCCCTCGGACTTGTATCCGAGTAATCTGTCTTAGACTTGTATCTGAGAAATCTCCATCGAACTTGTATCCGAGAAATCTCCCTCGGATTTGTATCCGAGAAATCTTCCTCGGACTTGTATCCGAGAAATCTCCCGCGGACTTGTATTCGAGAAATCTTCCTCGGACTTATTCTGGCCAACATTAGAGAATGCTTTCCAACATTAGAGAATGCTTTCTTGTCCAGAAGTTAAGAAAATCGTGTCTGCATTTGTATGGGAAATTCAGAATGACACTACTCGTTTTCTGGCTTGTCCTTTAAAGCAGACGGACGTTTCAAAACACTATAGATTGGTGAGCAACTTTTTCATTACTTGGCGACTAACCTGTTTGCTTTAAAAATCTTCAGTTTATACTTAATAACTAGCAAGGTCAGTGTGTATTGCCTCAAATTCAGTAACCTATAAAATAAAACTGTTGGATTAGAGTTATTCGACTTATTTACTTTGGATTTATATCTGGGTTATCTCCTTTGGGTTTATTCTGGACGACATTAGAGAATGCGTTCTCCTGTTCAGAATTTAGGAAAAACTCATTCTGCCTATGTGTAAGGATATCAGAATAAGACGGCGCTCTTTCTGGCTCATTCTTCAAACCCTAGCAGAACTTTCTCAGACTTCTGAGTTCTAAGAGCAGTTACAAAGACTTTCAGGAACACACAACACGAAGTAACATTATGTATTGTTCTCTATCTCTAACCCTGGCAACATGTGTTCTTTTATTATTGTAATTGGGATCTTAATGTATTCTTTATTTAGTACCTATAGCTGCTGGTCTAAGCTTGACTATGTTGTGTACCACCTTACATATTTCGTATCCACCTTTTATGCTTGTCTCCAACAAACTGTTTATCTGTGAATAAATTTATGTGTATGTAGATCCACTGTTTCTTCGCTATTGTTCTTTCTCCCTTTCGACACTCGTGTGTGTTATCCACAACACACAAAATGGCTGGGTGCTACCTAATCAGGCTGTCTGAAAATAGCGGCTTCCTGACTTAAAATGCATCAAACATTAATGTCATTGTTTTTTCCTTTCCCTTTGCAAAACTCAATCATGTTCTGCAAAGTCAAAAACAAAAAAACAATTTTCCTCTACAAAACAACTAAACCAAACATACTAAATAAATATTTGAAAATATAAAGAAATTGAAGCATAAAACTTTTACTAAAATGACCGGATTTGGCATTAAATAACCCGAAAAAGGGTTGATATGCCGTAAAACAAAACAACCAAACCAAACACCATGAATAAATATTTGAAGATATAAAGAACTTGAAGCATAAAAACTTTTACCAAAATGACCAGATTCGGCATTAAATAACCCGAAAAGGGTTGATATGCTGTAAAACAAAACTACCAAACACCATGAATAAATATTTGAAAATATAAAGAAATTGAAGCATAAAACTTTTACTAAAATGACCGGATTTGGCATTAAATAACCCGAAAAGGGTTGATATGCCGTAAAACAAAACAACCAAACGAAACACCATAAATAAATATTTGAAGATATAAAGAACTTGAAGCATAAAAACTTTTACCAAAATGACCAGATTCGGCATTAAATAACCCGAAAAGGGTTGATATGCCGTAAAACAAAACAACCAAACGAAACACCATAAATAAATATTTGAAGATATAAAGAACTTGAAGCATAAAAACTTTTACCAAAATGACCAGATTCGACATTAAATAACCCGAAAAGGGTTGATATGCCGTAAAACAAAACAACCAAACCAAACACCATGAATAAATATTTGAAGATATAAAGAACTTGAAGCATAAAAACTTTTACCAAAATGACCAGATTCGGCATTAAATAACCCGAAAAAGGGTTGATATGCCGTAAAACAAAACAACCAAACGAAACACCATAAATAAATATTTGAAGATATAAAGAACTTGAAGCATAAAAACTTTTACAAAAATGACCAGATTCGGCATTAAATAACCTGAAAAGGGTTGATATGCCGTAAAACAAAACAACCAAACCAAACACCATTAATAAATATTTGAAGATATAAATAACTTGAAGCATAAAAACCTTCACCAAAATGACCGGATTTGGCATTAAATAACCCGAAAAGGGTTGATATGCCGTAAAACAAAACAACCAAACGAAACACCATAAATAAATATTTGAAGATATAAAGAACTTGAAGCATAAAAACTTTTACCAAAATGACCAGATTCGGCATTAAATAACCCGAAAAGGGTTGATATGCCGTAAAACAAAACAACCAAACGAAACACCATAAATAAATATTTGAAGATATAAAGAACTTGAAGCATAAAAACTTTTACCAAAATGACCAGATTCGGCATTAAATAACCCGAAAAAGGGTTGATATGCCGTAAAACAAAACTACCAAACCAAAAACGATGATTAAACATTTGAAGATATAAAGAACTTGAAGCATAAAAACTTTTACCAAAATGACCAGATTCAGCATTAAATAACCCGAAAAAGGGTTGATATGCCGTAAAACAAAACAACCAAACCAAACACCATGAATAAATATTTGAAGATATAAAGAACTTGAAGCATAAAAACTTTTACCAAAATGACCGGATTTGGCATTAAATAACCCGAAAAGGGTTGATATGCCGTAAAACAAAACAACTAAACCAAACAAAATGGCGACCACCTGTGCGGGAGAGATATACCCAACACGTGGTCCCCCATGAGGATAGAATATAAAATGTGAACAGCTTTACAAAATCTTTTCGATAACTTTGTTTGATCCTGCCTCGATTGAATCAGACATGAAATATAAAACACACGCACAGCTTATTGTACTTGTTCAATTTAGTTCTTTAACTCTGTAGTGTAACATTATAGTGTAGCTTAGTGTGCTGTATCTGCGGTGGAAGTGGGACAGTGTCTTTCTCCAAAAACGCGAAACCAGCATGAACACGAGAACACTTGTAAACAAATAGTCGAGACAATCACTAATCCATGTCATCGGGTATGCAAATGAGTTGTTTCACCCTCCCATAATTAAGTGTGATACAAAGCTGGCGGAATTTGCTTGTTCGTTAGTTTGTCTTCGGCTGACGATTCTCTCTCGTTATCTCGTTGAGGATTCAGATGATCCTGTTATTTTTGTTCCTCGTGTCTCTTCTTCCTACGAGCAATTATCTCTCATAACCTCCTGTTCGCGATTCCGGTGATCCTATTATTTCATTCCCTCGTGTCTCTTGTTTCTTTTTCTTTTTTTTTTGCAAGAAAATCATTAAATTATCTGCCTTTGGCTGCCATCTTACATATTGTAACAGTGAAGTAAATTTTTTTATTTAAAAAATTTTTTAAAAAAACATATTTCACCCCAAACAAGGCAGACCGCCACTGTAGACGTAAGGGGTTACTGAGAATTATGTTATAGGTTTTGGGTGTCATTCCAAGTTGGGAGCCGTGTAGCGAGATGTCTGTTTACATTAGTTTTAAACCTCTGCATGTCGGTACTGTCGAGGGAAACAGAGAGGAGGGAGGGAGTTCCAGAAGCCAGCAGCACCAATTGAACCAAGGATAGTTTTATAACTAAGAATGTTATTCTCGGAAGAATTTGTTCGTGGGGTTTTGTAAATCAATCGAATTTCCAATTTAGTTTTGAAGGAGTTCCTTATTGATCTAATGGATACTGTCACAGACTATGGAATCAGCTATGCCAGGTGCAAACCTGATCAGATCTATCCTGGTCATTTATGAACTACCGTTGTTGGGAAAGATACGAACCCCCAATTCTGCCATGACTAAAAATGTCAACTTGTATCCGATTGTTATAATATGTGTTATTTTATTTCACAGCTCATGTATTAGACATATATCCCAAACATATCCATCATCAGAACGAAAGGCTAAGACCAAAAGTACGCTTAACACATTTATTTACAGTTGATAATTATGAAAGACAAGCAACATACATACAAAACAATGAAAGATATTTAGTTCTTACACTTTTTTCTATTTTATTTCACAGCTCATGTATTAAAATATATCCCAAACATATCCATCATCAGAACAAAAGGCTAAGAGCAAAAGTATAGTGAACACATTTATTTACAGTTGATATTTATAAAAGACAAGTAACATACATTATACAAAACAATGAAAGATATTTAGTTCTTACACTTTTTTCTATTTTATTTCACAGCTCATGTATTAAACATATATCCTAAACATATCCATCATCAGAACGAAAGGCTAAGACCAAAAGTATGGTGAACACATTTATTTACAGTTGATATTTATAAAAGACAAGCAACGTACATTATACAAAATAATGAAAGATATTTAGTTCTTACTTTACCTTTAAGATAGGAACATTGATTACTGTAGGATGGGGTGGGGGCTAGATTCTTCATTTTGTGGGAGTCCTATGGAAGAGGTCTGGCAGCAGTGAATTATTAATTCTCTCTGATCCGTTTCAGGCACAATTAAGGGGAAACAATCAGTGGTGCTCAGAACCGGTGTACTACCAGAATCGGTTCCCTACGCAAGTATATACACTAAATCGTTTGCAATAGGTATTGTGCTTCGGTATTACGTAACCTCAAAAGGGTTGATGTGACGTTAAATAAATAAAAATAAGTAATGTTTTTTAATTTGTTTAAAAAAAATTTAAATCCAAAAATCTGTTTTTTTTTTGGTTTTTTTTAAATTCTTTTTCTCTCTTCGTTTTCAAAGCTCGTCAATTCCGATTGGCCAACGATGGAACTTGACTTTACTCCTTTCTTCCTCGTCTCCTGACATTTCTTCATATCGAAAAAGATCGTAAATCACACTCACCCTATTCTTTCCACGATGGAGACATAAATTTCCACAGGTTGTCGTCTTCGTCGTCGTGTGTTTCGGACGCAGACAAGCAAAAAATTATTCATTACACAGCTGGAATCATAATATTTTTTTTAAATCAAAAGGAAAATAAAAAAATAATAAAAAAAGCAAAGGTCTTTATTTACTTGCCTCCCTACGAGGACAGAGTTAGATACAAAGTCGGTTTTTAATGTGGAGAAAATCCAGCTCCCCCGAAAAGAGGCATTCTGGGTTACAACCAAAAATAAAAATTGTCGAAGGATTTTTGCACCATTGACTGAGGGCAAAAAAATGTAATTTCAGAAAAGATACTACACTTTTGCTCCCAGCCAAGTGGAGGTAAAACACTTTAAACTCATTAACTTCTTTCTTCCCCATCCTCTGACATTTCTTCATATCAAAGAAGTGGGTAAGCCATTCTCACCCTCATCTTTCCATGAAGGAAACATAAATGTTTACATAAATGTTTGGGGATGGCACGATGGCTGATTGGTTAACGACGCGGACTGAGGACCTGGGGTGCCGGGTTCGAATCCAGTTCGTTCCACAAAAAAAAAAACACTTTCATCAAAACCCACACCTGACCTTGTGTCTAACCTCCTACAGAAAAGGTAAATAAAATACTATTTCAGACTGATAAACATGCGGGGGACATAGATAGAGAATCAATCATGCTGATAATACTCAACTGATCACAGTGGCTGAGTGGTTAACGACGTGGACTGAGGACCTGGGTGTGTCGGGTTCGAATTCAGTTCGTTCCACAAAAAAAAAACATTTTCATCAAAACCCACACCTGACCTTGTGCCTAACCTAAGGAGGTAAAATAAAAAAAACATACTTAAGTTTGAAGAGTCAGCCATAGAATACACTCTACTCGAGGTAATGTGGTAAAAAGAGCAATCGCTCATGGATTCTTCATAAGTGTTTCATAAGTTTTTTTCTTACATAAATGTTTACATAAATGTTTACATAAATGTTTACATAAATACATAAATGTTTACATAAATACATAAATGTTTACATAAACACAGAAATGTTTACATAAATACATAAATGTTTACATAAATACATAAATGTTTACATAAATACAGAAATGTTTACATAAATACAGAAATGTTTACATAAATACATAAATGTTTACATAAATGCAGAAATGTTTACATAAATACAGAAATGTTTACATAAATACAGAAATGTTTACATAAATACAGAAATGTTTACAGATTGTTGTTGTCGACGGCCTATCCAACATATATGACAGCATGTAAGGCAGATGTAAAACCAATGATGATGATGATGAGGTGTCTACGACGCAGACAAACGAAATCAAAGGTTAACGTAAATCATTTCAAAGCTGGAATCATAATATTTTTTAAATGAAGGAAAAAAAAAAAAAAAAAGGAACCAAAAAAAAACGTTCATTTTTAAAATGGTTCGCAAAGCACGATTAAAAACTTTCTCGCATGCAAACCACTCTTACGTCGTACGGTGCTGACAATCCGCACCCGACAGAACGTGTCATCTGACAATTTTTCACACACTGGATGCATAAGATTGTGATCCCCTATCTTAAAATTGAATGAAATGACGATTATTTGCAGTGCACAATTTGGTGCACAGTAACTGCAGCAGAAGATGCACCGAACAAAAAGTGGAAAATAAATAACACGGAAGATGCTCGACTGAGCTCCGATCTCTGGTTCGTCCCCGTAAAACATTTACAGCAGGAACTCGTCTTTTTACCGTCACTGCGAAAAAATTTCCTTTTTTACTCCAAACGGAATTTACACGAACAGGGTTTCGTTCGGAGAACTTCACATCTATGGAACTTATCACCACAGGACTGCTTTCCTGCAGGCTACAACATGGTTATCTTCAAGTCTAATGTCAACAAATACTTGTCAAGACGTCCTTTTAAGTAATGAAATTTCTTTCATCGTTTTCAATCCTTTCATAGTATTGTTCATCATCCAACTGAAATACTCGAATGGCTTTTAGCCTTGGTAAGGAATGTCGCATTCGTATAAATTTGCATCATTAAATTTTTTTTTTTTAATTATGTGAACTCGTTGACCCTAAGAAATGGATTTGTTTGTAAACGAGTCGTGGACACCACAAAAACAAAACATATAAATCTTTATTCTGTTTATAATAACAAACATAGATAAACTATTTGCGGCTGTAAAGATCATCTCCGACAAGGGAGGTAACTTGCAACAAGACGACTTATCGCAGTCTTTTTAGTTGGATGAACCAACAACGTGAAGTTTTATTCTCTGGATTTATCGAGTAAAGTCAAAATCTTGAACAAATAAGCCGTTTCACATTTTTTTTTTTTTTTTTTCATCAAATGTCAAAAAGGACATTTTTCAAGTCGGTTACGATTTCGGTTGACAATTAACGCCAATGGATGTTCTGGACAAGAGACTGAGTAAATTTGGATTTATTCACATAAACGGGAAAGATGCGGAAGACATCTTGGAACACAAGGTAACGTTTCAATCTTTATTCATTTTTATCTTTTTCAATTGTAAGTCGACATAAAAATGGTGACCCTGTCGTATCAAAAAAGGGTTTCTACTTCTGCGTATCTAGAATTGAACGATCAAATTCCCTTGATTTTTTGGGGGATTAAAAATCAAAATGGATGCCTGTTAGTGTCACGTTGCTGCTCGCAAAACATGTAACTTGAAATGCATTTAAACGGTATTAAAAACTAATATGGTGGAGAGATTTATCTACCTGCCACAAGGTAAGATGTGACACAAGGGCGGGAAAGTGGGGTTTGAAAAGCCAGCGCCCGAGAAAGTGAGCACTCTGGCCATTAAAAATTGCCTGGGCAGCCCCGTCGGCATTCCCCGGTAGGGGCACCTCAGGCAGTAAGCAATAAACTTACTTCTCCCCAAAGAGGGGAGGCAAAGCCTGGGATGGTGGACCTCCTAGAACTGCACAGGACTGTCCCATAGACTGGTATAAATCAAGCCCCAAAGAGCAAGACAATACCGGTCTATGGGGTGCAGTATCGATCGGAACAGATACTACACTTTGATCTTGGCCAAAAGGCTAATATGGTGAATTTTCGTGTATTTTGAATCTTTCTTTTGGATTTGTTAATATACATTTTGCTGCGGAATTAATTTTGATAATTAGTGTTTTTACTGAGGTATTTGACAATGGATCTTGCGATTTTGTGGTTTTGGGAGAATTTGTGACTAGAACAGAAAGAGTCATTGCAGGCATAGTAGCAATGGAAATTCTATAGTAAGCTCCCACTCTCCCTAATAGTTCACTTCGACATGTGCAGCTGTTATTGCTCATAGGCAGCAAGCATTTTGCTGATTAAACCGTCATAACATGCTCGCAAATCATGTAACTTTAAATGCATTTAAACGGTACTAAAAACTAATATGGTGAATTTTTTTTTTTTTTTGTTTTGAATTCAAAATATTTCTCAGGGTTGGGGGAGAGTGAAAAATTAGTTGGGATGGGGGGCTGGAGAGATTGAGGGGTCGGGGAAAATTTTAGGGGTCAGGCCAAATTTTTTTCTTTTCATTTTGTTTTGAACTCAAAATATTTCTCAGGGTTGGGGGAGAGTGAAAAATTAGTTGGGATGGGGGGCTGGAGAGATTGAGGGGTCGGGGAAAATTTTAGGGGTCAGGCCGAAGTTTTTAGGGGTCAGGCCAAATTTTTTTTTTTTTTTTGTTTTGAACTCAAAATATTTCTCAGGGTTGGGGGAGAGTGAAAAATTAGTTGGGATGGGGGGCTGGAGAGATTGAGGGGTCGGGGAAAATTTTAGGGGTCAGGCCGAAGTTTTTAGGGGTCAGGCCAAATTTTTTTTTTTTTTTTTTTTTGAACTCAAAATATTTCTCAGGGTTGGGGGAGAATGAAAAATTAGTTGGGATGGGGGGCTGGAGAGATTGGGGGGTCAGGGAAAATTTTGAATCTTTCTTTTGGAATTGTTAATGTGTTGCATAGCCCCTCTGCTTGGGCCGTAGCAGTTCTCATTTTGTATACTCGTCCCGGAACGGGCCGTGGCAGTTCTCGTTTAAACACACGTCATTTTTTTAACATCAAAAATCATATAGTTTGCATACCTTTAAATTTCTTATACCCTCTCTTCTTCGTCGCATGGAGGAGTGTGTATCGTCCAGTGGTTGTCCTCTTTCTTCTCTTCTGTACTGCCGTGAACATCGCCACTACAACAAAAACTTCATGACCGACTCAATAGACAGACAATCTTTTTAAACTTTCAATTCTTTTTATTACAGGCGTTAGTTATCCATCGGCTTGGAGATATCCGCTAACGTCGAGAGAGAGAGAGAGAGAGAGAGAGAGAGAGAGAGAGAAAGAGAGAGAGCAAATTACTGCTTTCATAATTACTTATCAATTAAGTCCTTTACCATTCGTGGAGGGGGGAAAAGAGATCTTTCGCCTGTATTTTCTTAGGGAAATAATTCCCCTATGTATGTTGTAGATTACATGGTAAAAATCACGTCTGATAGGTTCGCCTCCAAAACCCAGACTGCTAAAACTCGCTTCTCATGAAGAACGAGTGATGTCACGGATCCCTCTGCTTCCCACGCAAAAGCCCCATGATGTCAGTCTCTATGCGCAGGTGCACATTGACCCTTGATCTGAGGTCTCGTCACACGGTGACCCTGTCACATCTGTGAGCTCCGACTGTGAGAACAGGCCCTATTCTGCACCCGACTGTATGGGTCCACCTGCACTAAATCGCGCAAGCTAAACCAATGATTTCCAATAGATAAGTCCATTCCCATAGGGCCATTATCCAACATATGCATTTTGATGCGGAATTAATTTTGATAATTAGTGTTTTTACTGAGGTACTTGACAATGGATCTTGCGATTTTGTGTTTTGGGGAGAATTTGTGACTAGAACAGAAAGAGTCACAGCAGGCATAGTAGCAATGGAAATTCTATAGTAAGCCCCCTCTCGCCCACATAGTTCACTTCGACATGTACAGCTGCTATTGCGCATAGGCAGTAAGCATTATGCTAATTCAACCGTCATAAGTCAGCTACAAATAGACAAAGGTTTATAGCATCGAAAAACCTTTGTAAGATGATTGTAATAGCCGGAGCGAAAAGTAAGTCTACAGAGATGACCAGAAAATGCATTGTATCGCAGGAATTAGGAACTCGCAGTTTCTGAAAAATCTATAATAGTGTGATGAATAATTGACAATCAACAATTTCTATACTATCCAACCACCATTATGTCGCTTGCATGGCAATGGATAAGGCTGAACTGCTTGCTCAGCCTGAAACTCCATCTTGAACTCCACAAACTACCCCCTCCCAAATTTCCCACACTTAGTGATCTGATCATCAGCCCTTCCCCATGTCCTGGATATCATAAAAAGCCTTGACACCTCCAAAGCATTTGGGCCTGAGCTTGTCCGTGTCCTCTTTAAACTCTGTAACAAACGCTTTGCTTAATCTTGCTTCCCTGCTAGCTTGAAAATTGCCTCAAAAATTCTGATAAAAAAACTAACCCGCAAAATTATAGCCCCATCAGTCTCTTTCTGCTCTTCGCTAAAATCTTTGAATCTAGCGATAGTCCACTGCCTCATAAATGCTAAACTTCTTTCTGACCATCAGTATGGATTTAGGCAAGCCCATTCTACTACAGATATCTTAAGGTCATCTCTGAACACATATACCATACACTGGACACGGCAGGTTAATCTAGGGGGGTAGCGCTTGATATATCCAAAGCCTTTGACAAGGTCTGACATGAAGGTATTACTTGATGAATATTTAATATAATTAGATCCTTCTTAGCCAACGAGTCCTAGGGAGATGGGCCGGGTGCCAGTGCCAGGGAGATGGGCCGGGTGCAGGTGCCAGGGAGATGGGCCGGGTGCCAGTGCCAGGGAGATGGACCGGATGCAGGTGCCAGGGAGATGGGCCGGGTGCCAGGGAGACGGGCCGTATGCAAGTGCCAGGGAGACGGGCCGTATGCAAGTGCCAGGGAGACGGGCCATATGCAAGTGCCAGGGAGACGGGCCGTATGCAAATGCCAGGGAGATGGGCTGGATGCAGGTGCCAGGGAGATGGGCCGGATGCAAGTGCCAGGATAATGGGCCAGATGCAAGTGCCAGGGAGATGGGCTGAGTGCCAGTGCCAGGGAGATGGGCCGGATGCAGGTGCCAGGGAGATGGGCTGGATGCAGGTGCCAGGGAGATAGGCCGGATGCAAGTGCCAGGAAGATTGGCCGGATGCAAGTGCCAGGGAGATTGGCCGGGTGCAAGTGCCAGGGAGACGGGCAGTATGCAAGTGCCAGGGAGACGGGCAGTATGCAAGGGCCAGGGAGACGGGCAGTATGCAAGGGCCAGGGAGACGGGCAGTATGCAAGTGCCAGGGAGACGGGCAGTATGCAAGTGCCAGGGAGACGGGCAGTATGCAAGTGCCAAGGAGACGGGCCGTATGCAAGTGCCAGGGAGACGGGGCGTATGCAGGTGCCAGGGAGACGGGCTGGACAATTTTAAGCCAACAGTTTTACTTCATAGGTTATTGAATTTGAGGCAACATCAACTGCCACTGCTAGTTATTAACTATAGACTGAAGATAATGATTGAAAACCAGTTTTAAAATTGAGAAAGTAAACCAGGTTAGTCGCCAAGTAACGAAAAAGTGTCTCACCGATTTTTGTTGTGTCACTCCTTCTTGCAATGATGTAAAAGTAACCACACATGAAAAAAAAAGGAGAAACACTGTAGGTATTAATTTACTTTCACTTGTAAAAAGTTTGCACTTATCTTTAACCTAGATTGGCGATTTCCATTGTAATTGTCTCGTCACTAAAATTATGCCACTCATAACATATTTCTTTAATGACAGTGTCGGCATTAATACTTCTGGTCACTTACCTCATAATTTACGTCAAATATGCCGCCCATTTTCTTTTGTTTGTCTATCCTTTTTGGGGTTCTATTCTGTTATTTTATTTGTTTACCAAGTTTCTTTGTCCATTGTCTGCTGACTGATATCATGACACAAAATTGCGTTTTGAATAATTTTTAAACAAAAGGATTTGGCTTTTTATAGTTTCGAGTTCTTCATCAGAAATTTATGACGAGGGAAACAATTCGGTTGATCAATTGGTCGTCTATTGTCTTCAAACTAATTTCCAGTTCTGAGAGAATGCCGGCTGTCATTTGTTGCATCACATATTAAGTTCATCATAGACAACTGTCAGTGGTTTAAGTTTTTGTGACCAATAGAGAGGGAGGTCGAGAGAGGAGGGAGTATACAGGTATGTGAGTTCATAGGGGAGGATTTAGAAAGAAGGAATAGCGGTAGAGACAGAAACTGTGCAGAGGTCCAATTCATTCAACAACCAGCAGCTGAAGGAAAAAGAAGGAAAACAGTGTGAAAAGGAATGACTGAAAAAGACTAAGAGATTAAGTGTATAGGTATATGAGGCCTGTCTAAAACATATCTGACCTTAGGCCAGAACAAATATTTCAAATACGTGACGGGGTTGGGACCATAATCTCCTTCAAAGTAGACCCCTTGTGCTTGCATACACTTAGCCCACCGATCCATCCACTGCCAGAAACACCTCTGGAAGTCTTCTTTTGGAATGGTGTTCATCTCTGCCATCGCGTTCCGCATTATCTCTTTTTTGCACCCTCTCAACAACAGCTGCACTCTGAGCATTTTGGGGCCTGCCAAACCGCTAGTCACTCTCCGCTGATGTGCGGCCATTTTTGAATCGGTTAAACCACTGCTTAATTTGTGTTACACATCGCATCTTCTCCAAACACCTGCTGAATCTAACGCGACGACAGAGATGAACACCATTCTAAAAGAAGATTTCCAGAGGTGTTTCTGGCAGTGGATGGATCGGTGGGCTAAGTGTGTGCAAGCACAAGGGGCCTAATTTGAAGGGGATTAGGGCCCTAACCCCGTCACGTATTTGAAATATTTTTTCTGGCCTAAGGTCAGATACCTTTTAGACAGGCCTTGTATATCCTCCACTCTATAATAAAAACCAATGTGTATTTTTTTGTACATTATACATCCATATAAATATATGTACTTTCATTCTATTACACAAAAGTTAGCGAGTAAAACACGCGCCTTTTTTCTAGCCCTCGAATGAAACCATTTGAAAATAAATAGCAAATCCAACAACTATAAATCTGTACCCTAACATCCCAGTAGCAACATGCCTTGTTTGGAGTGAAAGAAAGGTAAAAGAAAAGAAGAAAAGAAATTAATCTTCAAGTGATGTAACTCTGTTTTCCGAAATGCACATTATCTCAAGGGTGATAACAGAGGGCAAAGAGTTACTTCCCTTTAAAATATAAAATGTGTTGTTATTTCTAGATGAAATCTCTTTCATCTAACAGGATGAAATAAAGTTTTATTAAAAAAAGGATTAATTCTTATTCAATAAAATAACAGAATAAAAAGTGAACGTCGATAATAAT